>CM056059.1:162185566-162703840 GCA_029574335.1 Rana kukunoris
CAGCCATTGGCTCTGTTATCCATCAAAATGACACAGCTCCGGGGGGCGGGACTAGTGATACAGTCGTCGGCTTAAGCTTCCCTGCACCCTTAGCGCGCCTGAAAGCTAACCCCCTTGGTTAGCGCTTTCCATGAAATAGCATGATAGAAAGAAACAGCCGCCAGACCCCAGAAACCAGAATTGTCCCAAAACAAGCGCCGCATGGAGGTAAAACCATGACAAATAACAAAAAAAAAAAAAAACCCAAGTTACTTTAACATACTATATACATTTAAAGCAAAAGTTCTAGTAGACACATTTTCCAATTTGTAGCAAATTCGTGTCAAGCTTCAAGAGCAAAGTTGTCGTGGTTACATCAAAGCTCTGCAAGTCTCTAGCATGATGAAATTTCAGCCACAGTGACCCCTGTGGTGGAACATGCACCATGCACAAATGCACTGCAACCGAATGCTGAATGTTTGCAAAGAAAGTGATGATCTGTCTCTGCAGATGACACCAAGCTATGCAGTAGAATAACGTCCCCACAGGATGTCACCAATTTACAAGCCAACCTTAATGCTCTGTCTAATTGGGCAACTATGTGGCAGATGAGGTTTAATATTGATAAATGTGAAGTTATGCACTTGGGGGCTAAGATTAATTAATGCATCATACATACTAGGGGGAGTGGAACTGAGGGGGTCCATAGTGGAGAAGGATCTGGGGGTTTTGGTAGATCATAAGCTCAATAATGGCATGCAATGCCAAGCTTCGGTTTCCAAAGCGAGCAAAGTCCTTTCTTGTATAAGAGAGGTATGGACTCCAGAGAGAGAGATATCATTTTGTACAAATCATTAGTAAGACCTCATCTGGAATATGCAGTTCAGTTTTGGGCCCCAGTTCTCAAAAAAGATATTGGGGTACTGGAGAAAGTGCAGAGAAGGGCAACCAAACTGATAAGAGGCATGGAGGAGCTCAGCTATGAGAAAAGATTAGAGGAACTAAATGTATTCACTCTGGAGAAGAGGAGATTAAGGGGGGATATGATCACCATGTACAAATATATAAGAGGTCCATATAGTGAAGTTGGTGTTGTGTTATTAACTTTATGGTCAACACAAAGAACAAGGGTGCACTCTTTACGTCTGGAGGAAAAGAGATTTCACCTCCAAATACAGAGAGGTGTCTTCACAGTAAGAGTTGTGGAAATGTGGAACAGACTCCCTCCAGAGGTGGTTCTGGTCAGATCAGTAGATCGCTTTAAGAAAGGCCTGGATACTTTCCTAAATGTACATAATATTACTGAGTACTGACATTTATAGATGAAGTTGATTTGGGGAAAATCTGATTACCTCTCGGGGATCAGAAGGAATTGGGTATATGGGATTGTATGTTATTAATATTATAATTTTATTTTACATTTTTTATATGGTTGAACTGGATGGACTTGTGTCTTTTTTCAACCTGACTAACTATGAAACTAGGTAACTATGATCTGGAGTCATGCAATGCGGACTTGTTGCAATTGTGCAACACATTTGTGAAGCCCAACAAGACTAGCAATAGCTTAGCACAATTACTTGCTATGTGGGAGGTACAACCCCCCCCCCCCCAAAAAAAAAAAAAAATTGCCAAATGTAGCAGTGGAGGGGAGAATGGTGCAAATAAGCAGAACTTACTTTTTGGGTGGAACTCCAGTGTAGGTTACAGCACTTTGGCAGGAAAATTTCCCTGTAAATTATTTTTATGTCTTGGTAAATATGTATAGTATCTGATGCCATCAGTAAAGCTAGCTTCTAGAAAGGGTTACTGAAACATTTGTTACTATCATAAGTTCTTGATTAAACCAAATCTTATAACAGATTTAAATGGCCCATAACTAGACCATTTTCAGATAGCTGTCTTGTATTAGTCTCTGCTCGGCACTTACACAAGATGACAGAAGTCTGCACGACAGACTGCTCTACTGAGTCACAGGCACCATGCTCTGACAGGCACAGTGAGCAGATCAGACAGGGTCATCTTGGAGTGATTCGGGTACAGGCTGTCTAGTTCTGACTGCTCAGCCAAGCCATTATCTATGCTGACAATTAGGCTTCACTTCTTCTATATTTGCTATCAAGTTGAATGAGATTCCTCTGGTTGTCTGCGAGAGAAGAGACAATACCAAACACATATGGTGGCTGCAGACAGACTGTCAGGAACAAACTGCATGCAAATAATTCATTTTTTTATGAACGATGTAAAGCAAGGACATGCAACCTAAAACTAGTGGGAGGAAAGTCCAAAACTAACCTTAGAAAGTATTATTTTCACAGCAAGAGTAGTTGATGTTTGGAATAGATTTCCTGCAGAGGCTAGATTACCATCAGGGTTCAGTGAACCTCCAAAAAAAATTGGATGTTGAACAGGAACCCCATTGAAATCAGATGAACCTGAATCTGTCAAATTAAAGATGACTATTTTCTGGGATATTAGATAAGAGTGCAAATTCAGTTCAGCCAGGACCAGTGTTTTTTTAAAGCTAATGTAAATGTAATTAATAAACCACTTGACTTCCGCGCTATAGCTAAAAGACGGCTACAGCCAGACCTCTTTTGCCAGGATCAACAGAAAGAAACCCCCGAAAAACTGGGACTTTAAGGGTAAACATTCAAGAATAACAAAATAGTAATAGTAATAATTTATTCATATTAAACAATTTATACAAATATATAAAATAATAATAATTATTTTATCTATTTGTATAAATTGTTTAATATGAATAAATTATTACTATTACTATTTTGTTATTCTTGAGTGTTTTTTCCTTAAAGTCCCAGTTTTTGGGGGGTTTCTTTCTGTTGATCTAACCCAGGGATGTTGGTAACACATTTAGGTCCTTTTTGATGTTTTTTCTATGTTCAAATTCCAGGAGGGTGTCCGTTCTCGCGTGCTCTGTGAGATTTAAAGTCATAATTCTGAATTTCAAAATCATAATTCTGAGATTAAAAAATCATAATTCTGAGATTAAAAAATCATAATTCTGAGATTTAAAGTCAAAATTGAGAGATTTAAAGTCAAAATTCTGAGATTTAAAGTCATAATTCTGAGATTTAAAGTCAGAATTCTACGTTTCAAAGTCAGAATTCTGAGTTCCAAAGTCAGAATTCTGAGTTTCAAAGTCAGAATTCTGAGTTTCAAAGTCAGAATTCTGAGTTTCAAAGTCAGAATTCTGAGTTTCAAAGTCATAATTATGAGTTCCAAAGTCATAATTATGAGTTCCAAAGTCAGAATTCTTTGATTTAAATATATTTTTTAAACTCAGAATTCTAAAAAAAAATACATGATTTTATTTTATTTTATTTTATAATGGCCACAGGGCCCTTCAATACAAATATAAGTTTTCCAGTGTTTGGTCCAAAATATAATATTGAAATTGTAAAGTAAAATTTGGAATTTCACACAGTAGGAGTCTTTTTTTGTTACACTTTGATTTTGGTGTACGGTAATCAGCGCCTCTTGTTTATTAAAACATGTTTTATGTATTATGTAAATTTCAGCTTTAATATAACTCAGGGTCACCAAGCCAAATTCAAGCAAAGCAATACTTTTTTAAAACAAAACATTTTTTTTCCTAAAGGGCCTTTTTTTTGTTCATGGACCTCCAGATCCAGAGCAGACAGCCCCGACAGGCATCAATAGGAGCCTGCGGAGCAAAGCGTTCTTTACTCAGAATTACTCCAGCTTATTAATGGATCCCAGCTTTTCCAGAATGAACCCTGAAGAATAAAAACAGGACTTGAAGTTCCATTAATTAGGACAAACTAGTTCTTAGTGACACGTTCCTTCTGTTTGTGGCGGAATGCAAAGCAAAGCTTCTCCCTCTGAGCAGTGATGTCCAACCGTGAGACCCGAGGAAGCCGCGTGGCTCTGTCTGTAAAACTGTGTCAGGCTCGTTGTCACATGACTGCGCCACATTAGCAGATGCCAAGGAAAAAAAAGGATATTGTAATTTAAAAACCCCTGAGGGCCAAAATATGTTATGTTCCAAGGAGTTTATGTTGGGTCTGCAGATAAAAAGCAGGATTGGCGGCCGCTCTGATCTGTGTGAAGCTAGCAAAAAGGGAAAGAAGGGAAATACACAGAACAAAGGGGGTCACCTGCACACCGTGAGAGACACTGTGTGGGCCAATGTGGCCCTTTGCTAAACTTTATCTGGCACTTGGGGCACTATTCCTCCAACTGACACAAGCAGTGGGGAACAAATCCTGCTTCTAAAGGGGCACTATTCATCCCACTATTACCAAGGATGGAGGACTATTCCTCCCACTGATACCAATGATGGGGCACTATTCCTCTCACTATTACCAATGATGGGGCACTATTCCTCCCACTGATATCAATGATGGAAAACTATTTCTCCCACTGACAATAATGATGGGGAACTATTCCTCCCACTAATACCAATTATCTGGCATTATTACCAACTATATGGCACTATTCCTCCCACTGACGCCAATGACTAGGTACTATTCCTCCCACTTTTACCAATGATGGGGCACTACTCCTCCCACTATTAGCAATAATGGGGCACTATTTATCCCACTGATACCAATAATGGATAACTATTCCTCCCACTGATACCAATGATGGGACACTATTCCTCCCACTGACATCAATGATGGGGCACTATTATAGCAATGTGGAGAGTGGAAGTTTCTCATCTATGGAACATACAGTATGTAGCAATGTGGAGAGCGGAGCTTCCTATCTATAGAACGTACAGTATATAGCAATGTGAGTGAGTGAGTACCTTGTATAGCGCTAACAAGTGCGAACTGAGTCAATGTATATAGCAATGTGGAGAGTGGAGTTTCCCATCTATGGAAAGTACAGTATATAGCAATGTGAAGAGGGGAGCTTCCCATCTATGGAACATACAGTATATAGCAATGTGGAGAGCGGAGTTTCCCATCTATGGAACGTACATTATATAGCAATGTGGAGAGCGGAGCTTCCCATCTATGGAACGTACAGTATATAGCAATGCGGAGAGCAGAGCTTCTCATCAATGGAACGTACAGTATATAGCAATGTGGAGAGCGAGTTTCCCATCTATGGAACATACAGTATATAGCAATGCGGAGAGTAGAGCTTCTCATCAATGGAACGTACAGTATATAGCAATGTGGAGAGCAGAAGTTTACCATCTATGGAACATACAGTATATAGCAATGTGGAGAGCGGAGTTTCCCATCTATGGAAAGTACAGTATATAGCAATGTGGACGGGGGAGCTTCCCATCTATGGAACGTACAGTAATATAGCAATGTGAGAGCGATTTCCCATCTATGGAACATACAGTATATAGCAATGCGGAGAGCAGAGCTTCTCATCAATGGAACGTACAGTATATAGCAATGTGGAGAGCAGAAGTTTATACCATCTATGGAACATACAGTATATAGCAATGTGGAGAGGCGGAGTTTCCCATCTATGGAACGTACAGTAATAAGTTACTATACTAGCACATGTGGAGTAGCGGAGTTTCCCATCTATGGAAAAGTACAGTATATAGCAATGTGGAATTGGGGGGAGCTTCCCATCTATGGAACGTACAGTATATAGCAATGTGGAGAGCGAGTTTCCCATCTATGGAACATACAGTATATAGCAATGTGGAGAGCGGAAGTTATCTCATCTGGGAACATACAGTATGTAGCAATGTGGAGAGCGGAGCTTCCTATCTATAGTATGTACAGTATATAGCAATGTGATGAGTGAGTGAGTACCTTGTATAGCGCTAACAAGTGCGAACTGAGTCAATGTATATAGCAATGTGAAGAGGGGAGCTTCCCATCTATGGAACGTACAGTATATATAGCAATGTGGAGAGCGGAGTTTCCCATCTATGGAACATACAGTATATAGCAATGTGGAGAGCGGAGTTTCCCATCTATGGAACATACAGTATATAGCAATGTGAAGAGCAGAGTTTCCCATCTATGGAATATACAGTATGAAGCAATGCGGAGAGCGGATTTTCCCATCTATGAAACGTACAGTATATAGCAATGTGGAAAGCGGAAACCCAAACCTCTACTTGCTGTCTACAATGTCTAACTATAACAATAATAATAAATGCATTATTTAATATTTTTCCTGATAAAAAAGAGAAACAAGTTGAATGTATTTTTTATTTTTTTGCCATAACTGTAATGCATACAAAAATTATGAAAAGAAAATATTCAGAAACAAATACATTCAGAGATTTTTGTGGTTAAAGCAGACGGTTTCATTCTATAAACATTGAAGCTTATTGGTCCAGACACATTTTTCCTGTTTTTAGACAGTAATCTTTTAGATCTTAAATGTTGCTTGTGTTACTATTTCCTCGTAATTAGTAGATTTGTGGAAACACTTTGAAGCCACGTTTCACATTGTAATTCATTTTAACAACGGAATCCTCAGATTGCTCCAGGTAAAGCAAAGCCATAGGACGACATCTGGTGAGGCTCCCTTGCCAAAACCAATTCCTCGTTCTCCGGTTATGATTCACTAAGAGCCTGCGTTCCTAAAGCGGAGGAGACAAAGGAATCGAAAAAAATTCTTGTTGACCCAAATACACTTCAAGTTCACTTCCCGGATTCCGTGAAGATGTCGAGTCAAACAGCAAGATCAGCACAAAATCTTTGGGTCTGACTCAAATCTACAAAGACGCGGGCAGTTTGTTTTGTTCCGATTTTCCAAATTACAGTAGTAACACCTGTTGAAAAAATTCACTGGCGCAATATTCTGTGAGAATATAATAATTACTAAACTAGCCGCTGTCACTTTAACCCCTTCCTGACCATCCACTGTGGCAGGTTGGCTCCCCTGGGCGAACCGACGTAGCTGTACATCGGTCCACCTTTTGACCACTAGTGGGCGCAATGCTGGAGCCGATGTGCATGCCGGTGCTCCGTACAAAGACACAACGAAGATCTGTCAATGTAAACAGACAGATCTCCGTTGTGTTGTCAGGGGTGAGGAGAGCGACCTGTTGTTCATACTTAGTATGATTGTTCTCCTCACCCAGGCAGTCCCCCCCCACAGTTAGAAACACTCCCTAGGGAACACATTTAACTCCTTGATCAGGGGCGAGGAGAACGATCTGTTGTTCATACTAAGTTTGAACAATGATTGCTCTCCTCACCCAGGCAGTCCCACCCCCCCCCACAGTTAGAAACACTCCCTAGGGAACACATTTAACCCCTTGATCAGGGGCGAGGAGAGCGATCTGTTGTTCATACTAAGTATGAACTATGATTGATCTCCTCACCCAGGCAGTCCGACCCCCCCACCCATTAGAATCACTCCCTAGGGAACACATTTAACCCCTTGATCAGGGGTGAGGAGAGCGATCTGTTGTTCATACTAAGTATGAACAAAGATTGCTCCCCTGACCCAGGCAGTCCCATCCCCCCAAGCAGTTAGAATCACTCCCTAGGGAACACATTTAACCCCTTGATCAAGGGTGAGGAGAGCGATCTGTTCATACTAAGTATGAACAACGATTGATCTCCTCACGCAGGCAGTCCCTTCCCCCCACAGTTAGAGTCACTCCCTAAGGAACACATTTAACCCCTTGATCAGGGGTGAGGAGAGTGATCTGTTGTTCATACTAAGTATGAACAATGATTACTCTCCTCACCTCACGCGGGCAGTTCGACCCCCCCACAGTTAGAGTCACTCCCGAGGAAACACATTTAACCCCTTGATCAGGGGTGAGGAGAGCAATCTGTTGCTAATACTAAGTTTGAACAATGATTGCTCTCCTCACCCAGGCAGGCCCATCCCACC
Source organism: Rana kukunoris (assembly GCA_029574335.1). NCBI lineage: Eukaryota > Metazoa > Chordata > Amphibia > Anura > Ranidae > Rana > Rana kukunoris. The sequence continues at coordinate 162,193,370 of CM056059.1, forward strand.
CACAGTTAGAATCACTCCCTAGGGAACGCATTTAACCCCTTGATCAGCGGCGAGGAGAGCGATCTGTTGTTCATACTAAGTATGAACAATGATTGCTCTCCTCACCCAGGCAGTCCGACCCCCCCCCCATAAGTTAGAATCACTCCCTAGGGAACACATTTACCCCTTGATCAGGGGTGATGAGAGCGATCTGTTGTTCATACTTAGTGTGAACAATGATTGCTCTCCTCACCCAGGCAAGCCCAACCCCCCAACAGTTAGAATCACTCCCTAGGGAACACATTTAACCCTTCTGTTAACCCATTCCCTGCCAGTGACATTTACACAGTAATCAGTGAATTTTTATAGCCCTGATCGCTGTATAATCAATGGTCCCAAAAATGTCTGTATATAATTGTCAATGCAGTACTGCTAAAAATCACTGATCACCGCCATTACTAGTAAAAAAAAAAAAATAATAATAAAAAATGCCATAAATCTTTCCCTTATTTTGTAGGTGCTATAACAAACCAATTAATTATACGCTTATTGCAATTTCTATTACCAAAAATATGTAGAAGAATACACTGGTCCAAATCATTTGGTGGAGGGGGGATTATGGTGTGGGGTTATTTTTCAGGGGGTTGGGCATGGCTCCTTAGTTCCAGTGAAAGGAACACTTAAACCGTCAGCATACCAAGAAATTTTGGACAATTTCATGCTTCTCAAATTTGTGGGAACAGTTTGGGGACGGCCCCTTCCTGTTTCAACATGACTGCGCACCAGTGCACAAAGCAAGGTCCATAAAGATATGGATGAGTGAGTGTGGGTTGGAGGAACTTGACTGGCCTGCACAGAGTCCTGATCTCAACGCCAAAAAACACCTTTGGGGTGAATTAGAGGGGAGACTGCGAGCCAGGCCTTCTTGTTCAACACCAGTGCATGACCCCCCCAAATGCTCTTCTGGAAGAATAGTCACACACTCCCATAGACACACTCCTATACCTTGTGGACGGCCTTCCCAGAAGAGATGAAGCTGTTAAAGCTGCAAAGGGTGGGCCAACTCAATATTGAACCCTACGGACTAAGACTGGGATGCCATTAAAGTTCATGTGTGCAAAGGCAGGTGTCCCGATACTAATAGGAAATATTGCATTCCGTTCACTAATAGACCATATGATGATTGACAGCAGAGCGAGCATTTGCATTGATAATATACATGCTGCAAGGGGAGGTTCATGTAAAAAAAAATTTAACCTTGCATTTAGGCTATTAATTTTAATGAGAATCGGCAGTTTTTGTTAAAAAATACTTGCGGTACATACCGTTTTCCATACGTATGTTCACCGCGGCTTCCGGGTGTGATGGTCGGGGTTGGGCATTCCTAATTGATTGACAGCATCCTGACCAACGCATACAGCGCGTCATGAGTAGCTGAAAGAAGACGAATGATGGTGCGCAGGCGCCGTACAGAGCCCCACCCATGTTTGATTTCTTTTGGCTACTCGTGACGTGCTGTATGCGTCGGTCAAGATGCTGTCAATCAATCAATTAGGAACACCCAACCCCGACCATCATACCCGGAAGCCGCGGTGAACATACGTATGGAAAATGGTATGTACCGCAAGTATTTTTTAACAAAAACTGCCGATTCTCATTAAAATTAATAGCCTAAATGCAAGGTTAATTTTTTTTTACGTGAGCCTCCCCTTTAAATGTACCCCAAAAACTACGATCAAAATGGAGTGAATTTTTGTGGAAATCTGGAAAAGCAAAATTTCTCTTTTTTTTTTTTCTTTCAAACTCGATAAATGTGGCTCCCAGGCTGCTGGAATTGTTCATTATAATTGTTGTTAATATTTTATCTCTTTTTAGCTGGGAAAAATATCCTTATTTATAGCTTACAGCCATTTTATCTGTTTTATAGCAGAAAGATTATTCTATGGTGTCTATCAACATTTATTAATCATTCATACACCTAGATCGTTTTCTGAATATTAATATCACAGGTTTTTCTTTCTTTTTTTTCCTTCTCTTTGTTTTTGTCTTTTGTTGTTTATAGAATTTAATTAATTTATTTTGCCAACGAATAAAAAAAAAAAAATAGTTGACGAACAATTTAGCCATTGGCTCCCAATGCTGTCAATCACAGCCAGTGAACCAATGAGAAGAGAGTGTGGGTGGGGGGCTGCATTTGTCCTATGGATGCACATAGCTGGTCATGCACCAGGGCCACCATAGCACATGGACACGGTCAGTACACTCACCAGCAGACATATCCACCTGCGCAAGCGTCGTATGGATGCAACGCATGCGTGGAAGTTGTTTACTTCCTGGTGCGGTGACGTGGCGGCGTCAACATCCCCGCCACGTCACCGCGCTGTCTGCCGGCGGAGATTTTGATCCGATGGTGTGTACACGCCATCGGACCAAAATAGCCCGGCGGACATATCCGATGCAAATGGTCCGAGGACCGTTTGCATCGGATATGTCCGTCCGTGTGTACGAGGCCTCACTGTACTAATGAACCTGGCTGGGAAGGGGTTGAACATCAGGGGCGTTATTTGTGTGCCTAGCCAGTGTTTGTTTACCGTGTGTGAGGTGCTTTTACTAAGGGAAGACATAGATCAGTGTCCCTGCTTTGCAGAAACACAGGATCCATGCCTTCCCTACTGACAATACGGCAATCTGCCTTGTTTACATAGACAGACTGCTGTTCTGGCTCTCAGCCTAATGATCAGCGTTTGCCGGAAGACATTGAGTCAGCAGTACCCACAGATCAGCTCTCGCTGTGTATAATCATAGCAGGAGTGAGCAGGCGGCGGCGCAAAAGGAACGCCCCAGACTCAAAAGTGCTGTCTCATGTACTAGGTAAGTGATCCGGCACAGAGCGGTCACTCAGTATATATACTGTGGGCAGCAGTAGCTGCTGGTGCTCATTATTTTGGGGGGGCACAACCAACACCCCCACGCGGTAGGTGGGCAACAGGTCAAAAAAACACCAACCCCCCTCTCACACCCCGTGCGGGAGATGAATGGTAAATCATCCACCACCCCTGTGGGAGACACAGATGGCGGCAATCACCCCCCTGTGGGAGATGGACGGTGAGTTATCCACCACCCCCGTGGGAAACACACACAGTGGAGATCACACGCCCTGCGGGTGATTGATGGACAATGGCGATCACTACAGAGGCTGCCTTACTTTATAGAGGCAGGGAGAAAGAAGAGCCGGGGCCATTCCGGCGAGCACTTCGGGGATATTCTTCTTCCGGCCGAATAGAAAGCGAAAGCGGAAGTGTGTCCTGAGACACGATTGGCCAGCCAGGGACTCCTAAGACTCCCTGGCTAATAGTGGCTTTCTGATTGGCCAGGAGGAAAATTAGGAAGAATAGCAAATATTTATTCGCTAGTGTCACACAACTGGGTGAAATAAGGGCCCACCCTGTTTTGAAGCCTATTAGAGCCATCTAAGAAGAGGAAGATACAGTGTATATTTCTCTTCATTCAGAAGAGGAAATAAACACAGGGACAGGCTCACAGTGACTGATCACTGTGATAGCTAATCAAAGGCTATCACAGCAATCAGGTGACCTGGAGCCGAAAGTCCTGGGTCCAGATCGTTAGTACGAGACCTGGGGCTTTTGGTGAGAGCCCGGTCTCGGTGCTGGGGGAACAAACGGAGATACATATAAATGCAGCCCCACAGAAAACTGAAAAGAGCCTATATTTAACGTACATCCAAACAGGGTGATACTGTGGATATACTGGTTATCAATGTGCCACCGTCCCGATATTGTATAGATTTGGCTAATTGCAACAAAGGGAATTTGGGACTTTAAATGAAACAGTGGGGTATATGGGGACAAAAAATGAGAAAACAAGCCATAAGCAAAATATTTGTGTATTGAAAGAATAGAACATATGGTAAACAAACAATTAGCTTGTACAAAAGTACAGAACATACATTTGATACCTAATACAATAGTTGGTATAAAAATACAAAGTGACAGTCAATGGCAACATATATAACCAAATATTAAATAATAAAAATTTTAACTAGTAGTGACTATGTGATAATTTGTATACCAAAAGTATTACAGCAATAGAAAAACAATAGTATTGATTAAACAGTGATAAGTAGATGATAGTGATACCATCCACCTAGAATCCCAAACACATAAATACAACAAATTGTGATAGTGAAATATCATAGAAGTCTTCTTAGGAAAAATATTAAATATTAAATATATTTGGATAGAGTCCGTGTGTAATTATAGCTGGGTTGTGATGTGCTGATTCTGGGGTGTGCAAAAGCCTTCACCACTTGAATAGTTTGTGTTCCACCTCAGGTGCTGGGGAAGTGCTAGATGCTTACCAGATGATTAGACCCCTCTTTTAAAGTAGGTCTGATGGGCAGGTCAGGATGAGTGCCTGAACACTATGGGTATGCTGGACCAAGTAGTTCCACAATGCTAGCGGGTATGCTCATGGATGCATGAAAATATGAATGGAGAAAATCATAGTGCAATAGCGTTTTATTAAAATCGAAATATAAAATACACACACAGCCGAATGGCCTCCTACCCCAACTAGTGCCTGCCTGGCACTGGGAATATAGCGTGTCACAGCTTGTATCTCCAATGGACCACCGAAAATTTGTAGGTAGCAGACAGGTCCAGGTTTAGTGGGTTCAGGTAAGGCTCAGACGGAGGGCTTACAAGCCCTCCGTCTGAGCCTTACCTGAACCCACTAAACCCGGACCTGTCTGCTACCTACAAATTTTCGGTGGTCCATTGGAGATACAAGCTGTGACACGCTATATTCCCAGTGCCAGGCAGGCACTAGTTGGGGTAGGAGGCCATTCGGCTGTGTGTGTATTTTATATTTCGATTTTAATAAAACGCTATTGCACTATGATTTTCTCCATTCATATTTTCATGCATCCATGAGCATACCCGCTAGCATTGTGGAACTACTTGGTCCAGCATACCCATAGTGTTCAGGCACTCATCCTGACCTGCCCATCAGACCTACTTTAAAAGAGGGGTCTAATCATCTGGTAAGCATCTAGCACTTCCCCAGCACCTGAGGTGGAACACAAACTATTCAAGTGGTGAAGGCTTTTGCACACCCCAGAATCAGCACATCACAACCCAGCTATAATTACACACGGACTCTATCCAAATATATTTAATATTTAATATTTTTCCTAAGAAGACTTCTATGATATTTCACTATCACAATTTGTTGTATTTATGTGTTTGGGATTCTAGGTGGATGGTATCACTATCATCTACTTATCACTGTTTAATCAATACTATTGTTTTTCTATTGCTGTAATACTTTTGGTATACAAATTATCACATAGTCACTACTAGTTAAATTTTTTATTATTTAATATTTTCTTATTCAGTCCCAGTGGCGCCCTCTACTCTTTCGTTCACCATTTTTTATAGGCACATACTATATCACCGAGGAGCAGCACAGTATTGTATCAATATCTCCACAACAGTGGAGATCTCCAACCATTTGGTTGTGGCGCGGAATACACACATTTTTCTAACATATATAACAACATAGAGGCTGAGCATAGCCACGCAGTAAATAACATATAAAATATAAATAGATCATAAAAGTACTGATTAATCAGAATGGGTCCCATAAACGCATATAGCTACATCTTTGTAAGCCCGACGCGGCGTTTCGTGTATGTGAAAACACTCCTCAGGGGCTGATGTAGTGGGATATCTGGAATACAGATTTGATTAATGATCAAAGTATTAAAATTAAATCCACCAGAAAAGATAGTAAATCAATTCTGGTTACTTACATAGTATGCCAAAGTTCTACAGTAATTAAGACCAAACATATTCCCGTCCCGGGACAGAGGTGGCAGACCAGCAAGCAAACAACAGAGCACACAAAGCATCCTTCCCAGACAGCAGGCGACCATAAGTAATGAATTAAAATGTATCCTCATAGTGCAGGTGGATATCTGTAATGAGTAAATAAATAGGTCCATCAAACCGTGACCCACATAGTAAGGGAGTAAAGGCATAAAAAATACTTGGAGATTAACAAGGGATACCTGGAATGCGAGTTAGATGGTCACAGCTAGTAACGGCTGTAGGGACTGCATGGATTTGGCTAAGGACTAATGGTTTTGGACTTTGAAGGCACACAGTACATCAGGGGTGCCCAACCAGTGGCCCGGGGGCCACATTTGGCCCGCAGAGCCCTCTGATGTGGCCCACGAAGTCCTGCTCTGGGATGGAATAGAATAGAATACTGTTGTTAAAGGTCAGTTTATTACTAAAATCAGTGTATATATGGGCATATCTGTTCTGCAGTGGTTACTGGGCTGCTTTCAAACTGATCAGCAGGTGCAGAGCAGTGCACCTGCGAGTTACCTGCACAGAGCCATAAGCCCCTTTTACACGGTCAGTCCGACCCATTTGGACACTCCATTCACCTCCAAGAAGTAGCAGATGTAAATGGATTGTGTCCGTTTACAAATACCTACCTCCAATCCGATCAGCAAAAAAAGTAGAGTGGGCTACCATCCACTTGCTCCGCTCTTTGTGGCCCGCGACCGGTTACCAAGTCGCTTAAGTGGCCCTCGCTCTTCAAAGGGTTGGGCACCCCTGAAGTACATATAGTAAGAAACGAGATACATTTATTTCAGAGAAATGTCATAAAAAAGCAGTTACAAATATAAAATCAAAGAAATTAAATAGATAACTGGTCCACACAGGTTATCACAATCATGATACAATTCTACCATAAGAGGCTCACATATAGAGCATAATTTTAGAGTTAGCTGTACGATGTGTAACCAGGTGGTGGGTCCAGAGGAGAGGAGGGCTTGCTCTACATGTTACGTGTTACAAATAACGCTTCATCATGAGCACAGACAAATCGATATAGTTAACCGCGTTGGTGGTAAACATCAGACGGTCTTTTGTCTAAACCTAGCATTGGCCGTAGTTCAGAAAAACACTCATTGGCCAGTTAGGGAGGTATTATCAAATAAATGAAAATATAAGTGACGAGGCAGTCATATGCTGGTAAGCAGAAACTATGATCTTCAGGGGACACAGGGCTGATCAAAAGGCAGTGGCTAGATTGTTGGGTCAGGCAGTGATAAACAGGAGGGTAATTCTGAATTGCAAACAGGGGAGGGCTGGGCCAGGGGGAAGGGTGGCAATTGCCTCCCAGGCCACTCTAACTTATGTTTAAAATGGTTGGTAGCTTCTGCCCTTTACCATCTTTTTTTATTCTGCACTAGGAAGTCGGACTGGGGGCAAGGCCACAGCGGCTCGTCACTAGCATTTGCATTCTGGGAGTTGTAGTCCATGCTCAAGCTCCCGGTGGGTGGAAAACAGAGCAGCGCAGAGGAAACTACAACACCCTGGGACCGGATTCTTGGAAGAGGCAGTGCGTGCCAGGGAGTCGGGATGCAGGGCTGGGCACTGGCTGCAACTTGACCCCAGGAGCATTACCCCCCCTGCGCTCCACCTCACACAAACCCGGGAAATGTCGTGTATGACAAGTGACGCCTGACGTACATTTCGATGCAGATCATCTTCTGAGGCGTTCCATATGACAAGTGACGCCTGACGTACGTTTCGATGCAGATCGTCTTCTGAGGCCTCAGAAGACGATCTGCATCGAAACGTACGTCAGGCGTCACTTGTCATACGCGACACTTCTGGGTTTGCGTGAGGTGGAGCGCACGCTGCACACCGTTGTTAGCACGCTACAAACCTCCTGGAGAGCTTGGAGACACACTTGGCTCACAATTTTACCCTGTATTTTATCTATTTTTTGTAATTGCATACTGTATTTTTCAAGCCTGTATACTTAGAGGCAAAATAAATTTTATATAACATTTTTGGGCTACATCCTGCACTATTGGAGTTTTTTTGTCATTCCGAGGGGATTACTGAGGAACTTACCTTTGAGGACAGCTGGTTCCTGAAAGTGATAACAGTTGGAGCAGAGTGGAAGCAAATTGTTGTTCAATGCCCATCACCCCATTCTGGGGAGCAACGTCTGGTGAGTGAGAACCCCTGCAGGGAGCACTGGGATCATTGCGAATCTGTGTCCAAGGCAGTATCACCCCCTCACGGATAAATCACCCTATTGCATTGGATATCCTATGTTTGGGAACTATTGTATATGTTACCATCAGACATAATACCGGTCTAGGACTTTCCTGGACATTTATGTCCATATTTATTAATTTTTTGAACTTCTTGTACACTTATTTGATTTTGCAGCATTTACCTAGGTCCTTTAATCGGACTCTTAAGGACTGTATTTATGCACTTTATGTGGATGCACAGAACTTTACTGATTTTTCAGCACCTTATATGTGAAACACTGGATGTTGTTATGCACTTTTAAGGCTACTAGCTGTACTTGATATACTAGTTTACTTAATTTAAACACCACCGCTAGGTTCACCAGGGTGGTCTACTAGAAATTATTATTATTGTTATTTTTATTTTTAATACGCACCATATTATTATTTATTTTTTGGTCAATATAGAGATTTTACTGTACTGTTGGGCACTTCCACCAGCCTACTAGACATATCCCTGTGGCAGCGCCACCACCCCCATCTTTCCAATTTTCAAAAAAAGGCATAGCCTCGCTGGGCGCAATAATATCAATTTTTTTTTCTTTTTGTAGGTTTTATTGAGACTTGATCCCTAAAATGTGTATATATATATTTTTTAATTGTGTATTTGGTATCCATGCCTCATAAGTCCCATTCCAACCATTTTTTTTATAAACTATACTATAAAAAAATATTAACAATTAACTTGCATTGAACAATAATCCATAAAAAAAAAAAAAAAAAACATAAAAAATAAATAAAAAATCAAGCTCTCTGTGCCACTTTTAAAGGAAAATGCTATATAGTTATATAAGAAAACACAATGAGAGAAAGAACATTACTGATTGGTTGATATGGGCAACACAGTGAGAGACAAAAAATACTTACTTAATACCATGGGGGGAAATGTGATTGAGAACAAAGAAATTGCTGATTGTTTGCTCCGAACAACACAGTTAGAAAATAATGCCTGATTTTTATTGAGAACAGACTCTTCTCAAACAAACTTCTCCATACACTATGCTCAGTGTGATTTCACACATGTGATGTTTAGAGAAAACATAGATATACACTATATTGTCAAAAGTATTAGGACACCTGCCTTTAGGCCTCGTACTCACGATCAAATCTGTCTGCTGGAAACGGTCTGCTAGACCGTTTCAGCAGACAGATTCGATCGTGTGTACGGGCAAACAGACGGATTTGGCCACCCGACAGATTGGAAAGCATGCTTACCAATCTGTCGGCTGGGATTGGGAACCCGTCCGCCCGACATGTCTGCTGGTTAGTACGCTAACCAGCAGACATGTCTTCTCGCACACGCGCCGAATGGTTTCGACGAATGCGCGGAAGTGTTTTACTTCCTGGTGCGGTGACGTGGCAGCGTCAACGTCACCGCCACGTCACCGCGCCATCTGGCGGCGGGGATTTTGGTTTGATCGTGTGTACACGATCAAACCAATATGTCCCCAGCAGACAGATTTGTTCAAATCAGTCGGCCCGACCGATTTGAACAAATCTGTCTGCTCGTGTGTATGGGGCCTTACACACACATGAACTTTAATGGCATCCCAGTCTTAGTCCGTAGGGTTCAATATTGAGTTGGCACAAACATCCCTTGTAATAGGAATAGTGTGTGACAGGTCCTCTTTGTGGAGAGATGCAGGGATAATAAGACCCCACATCTCTCCTCCTGGCTGGAAAGCATGAGATTGTGAAAAAAAATTCACAATCTCATGCTTTCAGCCACAATTGTGGCTTTGTTTACTTCCGGGTACCTGGGCATGACGTCATATCGTCGCGCCCGGGCCTCCAACGGTCATAGAAATCACCGGTGACCATATGGTCGCCGGAAATCTTTGAGCTCTTCATTCGGCGGTGGGCAATTTGTTCTCCGAGCCTCCAATGGCACGAGAGAGCCAGGAGAAGCACCGGATGGCGGCGGGAGGAGGGATGTCCCCTCCTGCCGTCTGTAAGAAAGATCATGCAGTGGAACTGTCGCTATGATCGTTCTTATGGTGCGAAGAATCACCACCTGAATAAAGGATATCTGAATGATGTCGGTAGCTGCACCCATCGTTCAGATATCCCCAACTGAGGTCCAGGATGTCATATGACGTCCTACGGTACGGAAGTGGTTAACCACTTAATGACCGCCTAACGCCAATATACTTCTGCAGAATGGGATGACTAGGCACAGACACGTATATATACACGTCCCCTCTAAGAGCCCAGCCATGAGTCACATGCGCATCGCCGGCGTGCGCACGCGACCCGGTCCGAAATTCCATGACCGTGCACGCGGGACCCGCGGACCCCGATCACCACCGGTGTCCTGCGATCAGTCACAGGAGCTGAGGAACAGGGAGAGGTATGTGTAAACACACCTTCCCCGTTCTTCATTGTGGCAATGTCAGTGATTGTCTGTTTCCTGATATAGGGAAAAATGATCACTGACATCAAACGTCCAGCCCGGCCCCCCTACAGTTAGAAACACACATGAGGTCACACTTAACCCTAATAGTGCCCCCTAGTGGTTAACCCCTTCACTGCATTGTCATTTTCACAGTAATCAGGGCATTTTTTATAGCACTTTTCGCTGTGAAAATGACAATGGTCCCAAAAATGTGTCAAAAGTGTCTGATGTGTCCGCCATAATGTCGCAGTCATGAAAAAAATTGCTTATCGTCGCCATTAGTAGTAAAAAAAAATATTATTAAAAATGCTATAAAACTATCCTCCAATTTTGTAAACGCTATAAATTTTGCGCAAACCAATCGATAAACGCTTTTTGCATTTTTTTTTACCAAAAATAGGTAAAAGAATATGTATCGGTCTAAACTAAGGGAAAAAAGTTTTTTTATATATTTTTTGGGGGATATTTATTATAGCAAAAAGTTAAAAATATTGCATTTTTTTCAAAATTGTCGTGTGTGTTGTTTTGTTTATAGCGCAAAAATAAAAACCGCAGAAGTGATCGAATACCACCAGAAGAAAGCTCTATTTGTGGGAAAAAAAGGACGCCAATTTTGTTTGGGAGCCACGTCGCGCGACCGCGCAATTGTCAGTTAAAGCGACGCAGTGCCGAATCGCAAAAAGGGGCCAGGACCTTAACCTGCATAATGGTCTGGGTCTTAAGTTGTTAAAGTGTATTTTTCTTTTAAATGCGTTTGAAAGACCGCTGCACAAATTCAGTGTGATATATACAAATATTGGAACGTTCGCCAATATGCTAATTTTTTATATATATAATGTTTGGGGGTTCTAAGTAATTTTCTAGCAAAAAATACTGATTGTTACATGTGAACAACAAATGTCAGAATAAGGCCAGTTCTTGAAGTTCAACAGCAGATAAATAAATAAATAAATAACTACAATCATTGATATGTTTTGCTCTTTTCTTCATCCCTTTAGTGGAGTCGAGCCGACACAGAGTTCACAGAACTGTTGTTTTTTCAGCTCCAACGATTGGACTCAGACTTCAGATGCAATTAAAAGATTTAACAAACTTTCAGAATAAAAGAGAGAAGCGTTCCCAGGATACGGAGAAGCGAGGCTTTACTTTGTAGCGGAGAGTCTAAATAAATGATTGAATGAAACTCTTAACTGTGGTTCATCTGGTTAAACAGCGAGCCCACAGCTATACAGGAGCCATGGCAAGAATCAACTGAAAATTAATTTGTTAGTTAATTAATCTGTTCCAGGAGGTTCTTATGAGGATACTATTCACAATGCTGAAATATGTCAGTAATTGTGCTTTGTATTGTGATAATTGATTGCGCTCGTAATAATGGATTTACATATTTCATTTGTGTTTATGGGGGGGAAAAAAAGAAAGGTTGTTATATTTTGTGGAGAAGCAGAAACTGACTGTAGACTGAAGAACAGGACATGACGACGAGACTTTACCATTGATGGGAGACTGCAGTCTGATAACAGGCACATAGGTTTTGATTTATTAAAGGTACCATATATACTCGAGTATAAGCTGACCCGAATATAAGCCGAGGCACCTAATTTTACCACAAAAAACTGGGAAAACGTATTGACTCGAGTATAAGCTTAGGGTGTCCCTCTGCATGCCTCACTGTGCCTCACTGTGCCTCAAATTGCCTCACTGGGTCCATGTGCATGTCTCACTGTGCCCATGTCTCACTGTGCCCATGCCTCACTGTGTCCATGCCTCACTGTGTACATGCCTCACTGTGCCCATGCCCCACTGTGTCCATGCCTCACTGTGTCCATCCCTCACTGTGCCTCACTGTGTCCATGCCTCACTGTGTACATGCCTCACTGTGCCCATGCCCCACTGTGCCCATGCCTCACTGTGTCCATCCCTAACTGTGCCTCACTGTGCCCATGCCTCACTGTGTCCATGCCTCACTGTGTACATGCCTCACTGTGCCCATGCCCCACTGTGTCCATGCCTCACTGTGTCCATCCCTCACTGTGCCTCACTGTGTCCATGCCTCACTGTGCCATGCCTCACTGTGTCCATCCCTCACTGTGCCTCACTGTGTCCATGCCTCACTGTGCCATGCCTCACTGTGTCCATGCCTCACTGTGTCCATACATCACTGTGCCCATGCCCCACTGTTTCCATGCCTCACTGTGCCATGCATCACTGTGTCCATCCCTCACTGTGCCCATGCCTCACTGTGTCCATGACTCACTGTGTCCATGCCTCACTGTGTCCATGCCTCACTGTGTCCATGCCTCACTGTGCCCATGCCTCACTGTGCCATGCCTCACTGTGCCCATGCCTCACTGTGCCATGCCTCACTGTGTCCATCCCTCACTGTGTCAATGCCTCACTGTGTCAATGCCTCACTGTGTACATGCCTCACTGTGTCCATCCCTCACTGTGCCCATGCCTCACTGTGTCCATGACTCACTGTGTCCATGCCTCACTGTGTCCATGACTCACTGTGCCCATGCCTCACTGTGTCCATGCCTCACTGTGCCCATGCCTCACTGTGCCCATGCCTCACTGTGCCATGCCTCACTGTGTCCATCCCTCACTGTGTCCATGCCTCACTGTGTACATACCTCACTGTGCCCATCCCTCACTGTGCCTCACTGTGTCCATGTCTCACTGTGCCATGCCTCACTGTGTCCATCCCTCACTGTGCCCATGCCTCACTGTGTCCATGCCTCACTGTGTCCATGCCTCACTGTGCCCATGCCCCTCTGTGTCCATGCCTCACTGTGCCCATGCCCCTCTGTGTCCATGCCTCACTGTGCCCATGCCCCTCTGTGTCCATGCCTCACTGTGCCTCACTGTGTCATTCTGCAAGAAATGAATGTGATTTTCAGCCTCAGTACAATATGTAGTCTGATGCTTTGCTTAGTGCTCCTGTTTTTTTCCCATTGCTGCACTTGAAGGTTCTCAGCTGCTCAGTAGCATGTCAATGAATATTCCTCCAGGACCAGACTGCATGAGCTGCAACTCAATGCAAACCCCCGCTCTGCCGTAGTGTCACATACATCAGGCTGCTTCTTAATCAAATGCTGAAAAACGCTTCGCCTAGTAGACCCTTGGCCAATTATTTCTTTTATTGCTTTTTGTGTTTTCTTTTTTTTCTGCTAAAGAAGTAAAATAGGAGCGGGAGTGACTGAATAATAAGGAAGTAGACGCTGGTACAACTTGGTGGGTCATTTTCGCGCATCTTACCACCCGGACCAGAATGTCTGCCTACCAGAAATGTTCTTGAGAAAGTAAATTTGAGTGTTGGGGGCTCATCTGCAGAACCAGTGGCGGCCTATCCAGGGGCATGGCCCCCCAAATCCAAGAGCCTGGCTCCTAATCTACATGCAGGGCGCCGGACGCATGTATTTCAATCGTTTTTTTTTTTAAGCATGTGACTAGAGCCTGAGGTTCTAATTGGCTTAAAAAATGGGTGAGCTCAGGGTGTAGTGCACTGTGCCCCGAGCCCACCCAGTTGTGTGACAATAGTGAATTACTATTCTGTATTGTCTTCCTGATTCTCCTCCCGTCCAATCCAGAAGTAGGTCCTGAGACCCAATTGGCCGAGAGTCTTAGGGCTCCCGGCCAATCAGATCTCAGAAGGACCCACTTCCTATTCTGTCTCTTCCCTGGAGTAAGGAGCAGCATCAACCTCCTAAGGTAAGGCCACTGATTACCGCCGTAGGACAGAGGTTATAACCCTCCCGTACTCTGCTTTGAAGTGGGTGTAAACCCATTCTTTACCATTATACATACAGGTAACCCTATAATAAGACTAACCTGTAGGCACTATGGGTGGTCTGGAAGTGGTTAAAAAAGAAAGGTTGGCACAGTTACTTATTTTTTAAACTGAAAATGTCTTAAAGCGGAGATCCAGCTTAAAAAAATAAAAATAAAAGTCAGCAGCTACAAACACTGCAGCTGCTGACTTTTTATAAGGACACTTACCTGTCCAGGGTGCCCGCAATGTCGGCAGCCGAAGCCAAGCAATCTCTCGAGTCTCGGCTGCCCTGACACACAAGGTCCCAGAAGACACCGCTCCCCATTTCCCTGGAGGCAGCACGAGGAGGAGAACAAAGAAGACCACAGCGGACAAGGAAGTGGCAGATTAGGAGATCTGCCTAGAAACAGCCATTTCTGGTAAGTAAAAAAAAAAAAAAATCTATTTATTTTGTAGCCTTTTTGGCTATTTTTTTTAAGGGTGGACCTCCACTTTAAGTTTTAATTGAACCCCAAAAAATGTATTAATTTGTTATCTATTAAAGGGGTTGTAAAGGAAAACATTTTTTTTTCATAATACGCATCCTTTACCTGCAGACATTCCTCTTTTCACTTCCTCATTGTTCGTTTTTGCTCAGAAGTTGCTCTATTTCTTCTCTGTTCTGTTCACTTCCTGCTTGTCTGATTGTTACTCACCACTGTGAAGGGAGGCTTTACTGTGGTGGTCAGTAACGTGCTCGCCCCCTCCTGGGAACTACATCTGTGCGGCAGGACGCTCTCTATGTGTTAGAGACTTCAAGGAGGTATGAATTACTGGGCGTGCCACAATGCATACTGGGAAATTTAGTTCTTACACGAACGAGCGGCGCAAACAAATTTAATAGGTATTTACAAGTTTTTTAACAGAATCGTTACACGATTCTGTCTGTCTATCTTGCAGACATTCATTTTAGGCACATTTTTTTTTCCTTTACAACTCCTTCAAGTAGTCATAAAGTTTTTGCAAAAATAAACAGGCCCATAGCAGAAATGTAAAACTTGCTCTGGTCCATAGGGGGCATATATGGGTGAGAGGTAAAGGTTGAAACCCATGCATCTGGAAGATTTACTTGAGGAGAATGTTTGTTGAATAACAAGTTTACAGCTTAGATTTTATGCCTCTTTATGTTATACTAGCAATCACTAAACAAAGCCAAGTTTTATCATCGTATTCCTACGGGGTGACAAGTGGACCTGTTAGATGTTCTCAGGCTTTGAAGTGCATCCAGATCCATATTTCACAATATATGAAGTGTACTGCTTCTGACATCTGGCTTTTGTGTATGGCCAGCTTTACTATATCGCCAGACTCAGAAAAAGGCAGGAGGGAGACCACCTGGGGCCTAGAAAAAATAGAGCCCAAAACAGGGGTGTCCAAACTTTTTTCAAAGAGGGCCAGATTTGATGAAGTGAACATGCGTGAGGGCCGACCATTTTGCCTGACATTCTTTGAACTATTAAAATTAAATGCAAATTAACTAATACACTGCCCAACAAGAATTATCTTGCCTTTGTGGCTGTGTGTGTTGAAGAGTCTAAGGATGAGCACAACCATTTTATTTGGCTATACAGTATTTATTGGCGTATTACATGCACAGGTTTCTAGCACCCACCTTCACTTTAAGAGGGAAGTTTCTGGAAAAATAAATAAATTTTAAATAAAGAACTGTGAAGCAAAATATGGGTCAGTGCCCATCAATGCAGTCTAATCAGTGCCCATCTGCAGCCTCACCATTTCCATGAATGCAGCCTCATTATTGCCATGAATGCAGCCTTACCATTGCCATGAATGCAGCCTTAATATTGCCATTAATACAACCTCACTATTGCCACGAATGCAGCCTCATCATTGCCACGAATGCAGCCTCACCAGTGCGTAAATGCAGCCTCACCTGTGCCATGAATGCAGCCTCATATTGTCATTAAGGCAGCCTCACCATTGCCATGAATGCAGCCTCACAAGTAACATGAATACAGCCTCACCATTGCAATTAATGCAGCCCCACCATTGACATGAATGCAGCCTCTGAATGTGCGGAGCTCTGGGATTCGTTGGGTGCTTCAAAAGAGATATATATCCAAATTACCAGTGGGGCAGCATTAAACTGAAACGCTGGCCGCAATTGGCCCCCGGGCCAGACTTTGGACATGCCTGGCCTAAAAAAACAAACATTTGCCAAATTTGCACTGGCATGTAAGGAAATATACATGCCTACTTTTCCCTTCTGAAAAATTTGGCTATATATATATAAATATATAGACACTTAAAACCAGTCTATTTTATTTTTCACTATTTTTTACATTCACTCTCACATTCACCTTTATATATATATATATATCCCTTCCCATTTCATGCAATCCTCACATCCACACATACACAGGTTCTTTAAGGGTTACCTTTTTTATGTTAGTGTTGACTTTCAGCCTGCACACACTTGACACTCTGATTACACCCATTCAGGATGTCTATCACAACTAATTAACTTTAAGTTGCTATAGGCTGAAGGTAGTCACATGTTTTATTTGGTATTTTGGGGTTTAGTATAAATGTTTTTGTGTTAGCACCATACCATAGCCATGACTAAGCACTGATCGAGTGCGAAACGCGTTGGCTGTCCTGTTTTCTGTGGGCTAATTTTTGAAGCCTGTAATGGCCGACACTTAGGCCCCTTTCACACTGGGGTGATTTTCGAGCATTTTTCGAGCATTATTACAGCATTATTCGAGTGAAACCTCATCTGGAGTCCCAATGTGCTGGTAAAGCACTGCTAAGACCCTAAAGCTTTAGGGCGTTTTTACAGTGCCTCGGTGTGAAAGGGTAAGGCATTTTTACAGCACTTTTCAATTCATTTCAATGGAGAGGGGCGTTTTTGGAGTGCTTTTTTCAGTGCTCAAAAGCTGCTCCAAAGATGCTGCTTGCAGAACTCAGTGTGAAAGGGTCCATTGAGATGCATGGAGAGTGTTTTATGAGCGTTTTAAGGCCCCTATCACACTGGGGCATTTTTCGAGCGTTATTACAGCTTTATTCGAGCATTATTTGAGCATTTTTCGATCGTTATTATTGCATTATTACAGCGTTATTCGAGCATTATTTGAGCAAAGCCTCATCTGCAATCCCAATGTGCTGGTAAAGCACCGCTAAGACCCTAAAGTTTTAGGGCGTTTTTGCAGTGCCTCAGTGTGAAAGGGTAAGGCGTTTTTACAGCGCTTTTCAATTAATTTCAATGGAGAGGGGCATTTTTGGAGCGTTTTTTTCAGCGCTCAAAAGCTGCTCCAAAGATGCTGCTTGCAGAACTCAGTGTGAAAGGGTCCATTGAGATGCATGGAGAGCGTTTTATGAGCATTTTATGAGCATTTTAAGAGCGCTATTTTTAACGCTAAAATGCTGTAAAAATGCTTCAGTGTGGAAGGGGTCTAAGAGCGCTATTTTTAACGCTAAAATGTGGTAAAAGCGCTTCAGTGTGAAAGGGGTCTTACTTCTGTATCCAGTGAATAGATTAATGTACCTCCAGCCACAGAGTACAAAGTTGATTGCTGTCAGGTGAACGCCTGTCGGATAATTTTTGGGGCTTGTAATGGCCGGCACTTACTTATGTATCCGGTTTTTCACTTAAAGTGGTTGTATAGGAGATTTTGTAACTTTTACCTACAGGTAAGCCTACAGTGCCTGCCGCAGAGAATGTGTTTTTAGCGTGACAGCATCGCACTGATTCTCGGCGACAGGGTGCCGACATCTCGCACTCGCTTGAATAGTAAAAGCACATTCCAGCGAGCGCGTCATAGACGCGACGGGGATCCGACGTGGATTCTGCCAATTCTACACGTGGACGGCGTTTGTTATGAATCCTAAAGGGGAAGTCCCCGCCGGATTTTAAATAAAAATCCAGCATGGGTTCCCCCCTCAGGAGCATACCGGGCCCTTAGGTCTGTTATGGGTTGTAAGGAGACCCCCTACGCCGAAAAAACGGCGTGGGGGTCCCCCCACAATCCATACCAGACCCGTATACAAAGCATGCCAGCCGGCCGGTCAGGAGGGGAGTGGGGGCGAGCGAGCGCCCCCCCCTCTTGAGCCATACAGGGCAGCATGCCCTGAACATGGGGGGGTCAGGTGCTCTGGGGCAGGGGGACGCACTGCGCCCCCCCCACCCCAGAGCACGCTGTCCCTATGTTGATGAGGACAGGGCCCCTTCCTGACAACTCTGGCCGTTGGTTGTCGGGGTATGCGAGTGGGAGGCTTATAGGAATCTGGGAGCCCCGTTTAATAAGGGGGCCCCCAGATACCAGCCTTCCACCCTAAGTGAATGAGTACCCTTACCTATTCACCTGCAAGAAAAGTGTAAACACAAATAAACCACACAGGGTAGAAATATTTTATTAGTTGGTCCGGGGGGGGGGGTGTGGTCGCTTTTATAAAAGCGCCCCCCCCCCCTCGGCGGGCTTCTTCCGACATCTTCGGCGGGGGGGTGGGTCTTCTCCGATCTTTGGGGGTCTTCTCTGCTCTCCGGGGGGTCTTCTCCGCTCTCCGGGGTCTTCTCCGCTCTCCGGGGTCTTCTCCCATTCTCCGGGGGGTCTTCTCCCGCTCTCCGCTCTTGATTCGGCGCTCTGCGGTGCCTTCTTTCTCTTCAGGACTGGCCGCCGCTTCTGTCACGTCTTCTTATTCTTCTCTTCTCCAGATGTTGACGCGACGCTTCCTCCCGCTGTTATGCCGGGCACGCGGCTCCCAGTGACTTATATAGGCCTTGTGACGTCGCAGTCCCATCATGCTCCGGTAGGTACCACGTGGTACCTACCGGAGCATGATGGGACTGCGACGGCTTTGTCTCCATCGCGGCAAGCCAGCTCGGCGCTGGCTCCCGCGATGGGGCTCGCAGGTGGTCAATCTTGCCGAGAAAGGGAACGAGATTGACACAATATCGCTGTCACCCACTGTATATTAAGGCTTATCTGTAGGTATAAAGAATATCTCCTAAACCTGTATGGTTTAGGAGATATTCCTAAACCGGGGATCCTCGGCTAAAGGGTTCGGCAGCCGTCGGAACTTGCCGGTTTGAAGTCTCATGTGCGCATGTGCT
Organism: Rana kukunoris; assembly: GCA_029574335.1. Classification (NCBI taxonomy): domain Eukaryota; kingdom Metazoa; phylum Chordata; class Amphibia; order Anura; family Ranidae; genus Rana; species Rana kukunoris. The sequence continues at coordinate 162,212,775 of CM056059.1, forward strand.
GGGGTGACGACATCGCCGCTCCAGCCAATCACAGCGCTGGAGCGGCGATACCCATAAGACACGCCAAGTCAAGAAGAGATCTCGCTTGGCGTGGACCAGGTAAGTTCTCTTCACCTCGTTCCGCTTTTGCCTTTCAGGTAAATAAATAATAATAATTAATCGCGGGTATACAACCGCTTTAATACTTCCGGTAGGTCAGTGTCCATGTTGTGGGACTATTTGTGCACAGCTAGTAAGTATTTTGTGGCTGCAAATATGACCTGAAGGTTTTTAATATTCGCCTGCCATTAAATTCAATGGGGCCCGCCGCGAACTTGCGGTTCACGGACATTTGCGAAAGTTTGCGGTTAGCGTTCGCGAACTGTCTCGTCAGATTTTCGTCCATCACTAAACATAAAAAGTATCTTAGGCCCTGTACACACGATCAGACGGACCGTTTTCATCAGACAACTCTGAACTTGTCTGACCAAAATCAGATCAGACCAGAACGCGGTGACGTAGAACACAACGACGTGATGAAAAAACAAGCATGCGTTGACTTGATTCTGAGCATGCGTGGGTTTTTGGTCCGATGCTTTTGTGTACTAACCATCAAACCTGTCCGCCGGACTGGTTCCATCAGACAGGTTTTAAAGCATATATAATAAAATAACTCCACTTATGAGGTGGGTATTGGAGACAGGGATTGAGTGTCCCCTTTCCCACCAATGATAGGGGTGTCCCGTACTCAGGTGATCAATGTGTTCAAACAAAGAAAAAATGCAAAGTTGTGTATATATATATCGCCTTAAATGGCGGTAATCAGCCAAAAAAGGAAAGAAAAGTGAGAATATACATAAATAATGGTGTACATTCAATGTGCGACAAGGCCACAAATATTTCAAACTTGAGCCAAAAAATCAGTGTGAGTTGATAATAACAATGATAAAGTTCAAACAACAAAAAAATAATATAAAAATAACCCAGTGTAAGGGGTTGCGAGCAGTACTTTAGTCCTTTAAAGAAACAGTACAAATTATAATCCCAAAGATCCCAGGTGTTAACTTTGGGTCAGAGATTACAATCACAGGAAGAAGATGTAGATCCTCACACTCTGTGGATCTCACTGATGTCAATTCCTTTCCCAGTGAGTACATTCAAGTTCATATATCTCAGAGAATGCAATCCAAAAATCTTGGTGATATAGAAATGGTGAAATACTCTTGCCAGATTCTGTGGACCCGTAACTCACCATACGGCGGAGGGTCTCAAAGGCATGGACAGATTGAAGGCTGTCTTTCCTTTATTCTCTGTATGATGTCACCAGCGGACTTCCAAGATCTTGGAGGCTTCCAAAGGTTCCAAGTATTGCTCGCATTCAGGGATGTAAAAATGTGATTCCATATAACCAATCAGTAGGTTATCACACCCAAAAAAAGGGAGAAAAAAGGAAATCTCATAGTGTAAAAAAGTACCAAACTTTAAATAAAATTACAAAAAGATTACAAAATTTAGGCATTCCCACCGCAATACATCTCATTCCAATTCAAATCCAAAAATAAAAGACTGTTTGAAAGTTCACAGCACAGAAAAATGTAAGCACAATCACTCCACTACCTCAATGAAGTAGGTACAGTAGGGGTATAAAGCAAAAAAGTGCAAGAAATTGGGAATGAACCCAGCGTACCCGACCGGTTTCGTCTCATAAAGACTTCTACTGGGGTAATAGCCTGGCCCACATCTTCTCCTGCACGTATATATGTCAAAAAATGAAACAAAACCCACCTGTTCAAGATTGTCGCTCCCCCCTCTGAGAGGCGGCAACGTGCGTTCCAATTAGGCATGTTTAACCATGCTATGCGCTCCATATTCCGGAAGGGATGGGCGAGAATATTAACAGCCAATGATGAAACTCGTATGGTACGAGTTTCTGATCCCCGTGTTGAAAAATCTCCTCCCATTGGTCCGCTGTCACTCCAATAGGGGGACAGTAAGCAGCGCTAGTCTCGACCTCTCTCCTGACTAGAGAGAAACCTAAGATCATACAGGACTCAAAGTTTAAGAACTCCTTCTTCACCACCTTTTCTACACAATATAGACAAATTAGGGCGATTATTGAAAGACATTGGAGGATACTGAAAGGTGACAATATTTTAGGGCCTTCACTTCCAAACCGGGCTGGAATTATCTATTAGGGTGCCACTTCCCTTAAGAACCAAATTGCCCCTAATGTTCCAGATCCCCCAGTTAAGCCATCCATCTTTCCCCTCTCCAAGGGATATCACCCCTGCAGAAAGTGTTCGGTTTGTATCAACAACATATGTGGGAGAAAGAAAACTATCTGTTTCAGGTCCACACAAACGGGAATTGAATATCCCATGAAGCATTTTTTCACGTGTGCTACAACACCCATTGTGTACTTGATCACCTGCCCTTGTGGGAAACAGTATGTGGGGTGCACAATACGCAGTTTTTCCACGAGGGTAGGTGAACACGTGACTAAGATCACTAAGGGCCATGACAACCACACAGTACCCAGACATTTTCTGGAACGACACAACAAGAAAATAGAAGGCACTAGTTTTCAAATTATTGATAAATTTGTGCCTCACTGGAGAGGAGACCCCAAACAAAGAGGAGTGTCCAAACTAGAAATCTATTGGATTTATCAATTGAAAAGCTATTTCCCATATGGTTTAAATGTGGAATGGGACATAAATGCCTTTATTAATCAGGCATAGGCATCCTATCCACATTTTCCATGAAGTCTTTTATGATGTCATTTAAACAGTTGAAGCCCTAGGGTGTCATGCCATGACCACAATTTATGAGCCTTTCACCTTAGTCGTTCTAGTTTTTTAGTTCTTATGCTCATATATATATTTTTTATGGGGGCATTTTCACATACAGGTTTGCGACGCCTTAGTGTGTCTACATTTTTTTCTTTTTTTCATTAAGTTCCTCTATAATCCCACTTATAGATTCTATTAGGATATTTTATGGTTAATATCCATCTATCATATTATGTTTATGTCCACCTGACGGTTGGAGATACCTCATTGTGTCTATTGTATATACTGTGCCATTAAGTTTTATATAATTATTACACCACTTTGATCAATAAGGTTTTTCATGTTCAACACCTATCTGTTTAGATAAAGCATGTTTTTTTTCCCCAATGATTTGGTGACAGGTCTAGGGTGTTTTCGCCCAAGATGTCCACAAGAGGGGGCCCTGACATATATACAGACTCTCGTTATGGCTACGTGCCCCGGATGTATGAAATCATTCCATGAATCCCGGTTAGCGCGTCCTGATGTTCCCATGGTGAATGGCGTCACAGGTTGTCAGGACTGTTGCTCTGATATACCACCGTAGTAAGCGTTGTTATGAGGCGTGGAGCGCATCGTGGAATGCATACGGTGCACAACGCGAATGTCACGTGTGCGCGCGTGACGCCATCACGCCCGGAAGTCGAGACTAGCGCTGCTTACTGTCCCTCTACTGGAGTGACAGCGGACCAATGGGAGGAGATTTTTCAACACGGGGATCAGAAACTCGTACCATACGAGTTTCATCATTGGCTGTTAATATTCTCGCCCATCCCTTTCCGGAATATGGAGCGCATAGCATGGTAAAACATGCCTAATTGTAACGCACGCCACCGCCTCTTAGAGGGGGGAGCGACAATCTTGAAGAGGTGGGTTTTGTTTCATTTTTTGACATATATACGTGCAGGAGAAGATGTGGGCCAGGCTATTACCCCAGTAGAAGTCTTTATGAGACGAAACCGGTCGGGTACACTCGGTTCATTCCCAATTTCTTGCACTTTTTTGCTTTATACCCCTACCTACTTCATTGAGGTAGTGGAGTGATTGTGCTTACATTTTTCTGTGCTGTGAACTTTCAAACAGTCTTTTATTTTTGGATTTGAATTGGAATGAGATGTATTGCGGTGGGAATGCCTACATTTTGTAATCTTTTTGTAATTTTAATTAAAGTTTGGTACTTTTTTACACTATGAGAATTCCTTTTTTCTCCCTTTTTTTGGGTGTGATAACCTACTGATTGGTTATATGGAATCACATTTTTACATCCCTGAATGCGAGCAATACTTGGAACCTTTGGAAGCCTCCCAGATCTTGGAAGTCCGCTGGTGACATCATACAGAGAATAAAGGAAAGACAGCCTTCAATCTGTCCATGCCATTGAGACCCTCCGCCGTATGGTGAGTTACGGGTCCACAGAATCTGGTAAGAGTATTTCACCATTTCTATATCACCAAGATTTTTGGATTGCATTCTCTGAGATATATGAACCTGAATGTACTCACTGGGAAAGGAATTGACATCAGTGAGATCCACAGAGTGTGAGGATCTACATCTTCTTCCTGTGATTGTAATCTCTGACCCAAAGTTAACACCTGGGATCTTTGGGATTATAATTTGTACTGTTTCTTTAAAGGACTAAAGTACTGCTCGCAACCCCTTACACTGGGTTATTTTTATATTTTTTTTGTTGTTTGAACTTTATCATTGTTATTATCAACTCACACTGATTTTTTGGCTCAAGTTTGAAATATTTGTGGCCTTGTCGCACATTGAATGTACACCATTATTTATGTATATTCTCACTTTTCTTTCCTTTTTTGGCTGATTACCGCCATTTAAGGCGATATATATATACACAACTTTGTATTTTTTCTTTGTTTGAACACATTGATCACCTGAGTACGGGACACCCCTATCATTGGTGGGAAAGGGGACACTCAATCCCTGTCTCCAATACCCACCTCATAAGTGGAGTTATTTTATTATATGTATATATATTTTTTGGTGCTACTGTACACTTGCTTTTTTTCACTCATTTTACAACTTTCTTTGTTGTGTTGGCTGCCTATTTTCCACAATAGGGTTTGCGCAATATTTTTACACACAGGTTTTAAAGCATGTTTTAAAACTTTTGTCCGACGGACAACGGTCCGATAGGCCGTACACGCTGTAATGGACTGAAAAGCGCGAATCGTCTCTCACCAAACTTCTACTAACATGACTGGTATTGAACTTTCCCTTTAAAAATGCCGTTGTATGTCTTATACGTCACCGCGTTCTTGGCATTAGGGAATTTCCGACAACATTTTTGTGATCGTGTGTATGCAAGACAAGTTTGAGCCAACAGCCATCAGAAAAAAATCCACGGTTTTGATGTCGGAATTTCCGATTGTCTGTACGCGGCATTAGACTCTGGACTCTTAACAAACGCATCCAGCACTATGTTACATGCGTAAATCTCTTCTGTTCTGAGTGTTGGTAATTGAAAGACTCACAGAATACGAAAAACCTTAGCAAGTGCCTTGAATATGGAATGGTGAACTTTATCTGACCGGGAGTCATTTCGGAGCTCGAAAAGAGAATATAAATCCATGTAACTAAAATCACAATTTGTCCGACAGATGTCCTAACCAGAAAGTGAAGATATGTCAAAAGGTATTATTTCAAGAAAGGACAAAAAAAAGGAATGTAATGCTATTAGCCAAAACATCATTGACACCCAGGGATATTAACTAACATGAAATAAGAGTTAGATAGGGATAGTTTTATGGCATTTTTATTATTATTACTTTTTTTTACTAACAAAGGCGGCGATTTGCGATTTTTATCGTGACTGCGACTTTATGGCGGACACATCAGACACCTTTGAGACATTATTGCTATAAAAATGCACTCATTACTGTGAAAATTACATTGGCAGTGAAGGGGTTAACCACTAGGTGGTGCTAAAGGGGTTAAGCATGTCCTAGGGAGTGCTTCTAACTGTAAGGGTTGTGGGCTATGTGTGACAGGACACTGATCACTGCTTCCGATTACAGGAAGCTGTGATCAGTGTCCTGTCACTAGGGGAAATGCTTGTTTACATCAGCCTTTCCCCCTTTTTCCTCTCCGTGAGACGATCGCGTAAATATACGTCCATCTGTCTGCCCATGCCATTCTGCCGACGTATATCATCGCGCCATGGTCGGCAAGCAGCTAACTGCTCATTTTGTGCAGGGGTGTACAAAAATGCTATACTTACCCGACAGTGATTCCCCACATCCTGCGGTGGACTGTCCTTGCCACATCCTCATGTTCAGAACTGGCCTATGGGTGCGATGACATCAGGAACAGTCCATTCACAAGATCTTGTGTACAGAAAACTCCAAAGTACAAACACGCATGCTCAGAAGCAATGCTCACCATAACACAACATTAGCAGAAGTTGCCCAAAGCGCTAAAGAGCAAAAAAAAATGTAGGTTTTGTGTTTGTTGGCCGACAATTCTTTGCCGTTTGTATGGAAACGCCCTTCGAAGAAAAGTCCTATGCTTTGTCCACTGAAAATCCGATCGTGTGTACCAGGCTTAAGGGTGTAGCTACACTCGTTATTGGAGATGGGACTCACGCTGAACAGTACCAGCGCCAACACCAGGCGTTGGGAGCCGAGGATTTTTTTTTTTATCTTTAAGAAAAACTCAAGCTGAGGCCATGAATATACGCCCTGCATAGACTCGCTGTAATAACATGACAACGCGTTATTAAACCCGGAGAGTTGTGACACTTTCTACCGCACAGATGGAGACTCGAGATAACAGCTTCTCCCACATGGACTCATTTACATTGCAGAGCTTCCAATCCCATCAGGTGTCGCAGCGTATAATTCTTCAGAATGTGTCACATTTATGACGCCAAATAAAGACAACCGGAAAAATTATGCATCTATACATTATCCAGATAAAAGAAAAATTCTGCTTACGTGCGGGAAACTAACTCGGCGTGACGTTCTGGAAGCTAAAAAAAAGGACAATAAATACGATCCGCATTTGTTTAACCCCTTGGGTCCCAACTAATTGAGGGCTTTTAACCACTTTAACCACCGAGGCTCTTTCTGAGATTTGGTGTTTACAAGTTAAAAACATTTTTTTTTGCTAGAAAATTACTTGGAACCCCCAAACATTATATATATGACTGGTGTGGCCGCTTGGATTGGCTATAGTGCGGAGAGGTAAGGGGCTGCACCTTTGGGGGTGGGAGTGGCGCATGCATAAACTTAGATTCTATTTGTTTTTGCGCTTATCCCATTTTATTTACTTGTATTGTGACACATAGATGTATGTTTTTTGTATTTTTTACAAGGCTTGTACCTCCTATTTGAACAGTTTCCCTTTGAAGAAACCCGAATTAAGGGCAAAACATGTCGGGTACACATTCCATCTGACTGTCCTATTAATTACTATTTTTGGACTACCACTCTCCATTTATCCACTTTTATTTGTGTTTTTATTTTGTTGTTCAAAATAATAATATTTTAATATAATCTATTTGATATATCGTACTTCTGCACCTAAAAATCTCATTCTTTTCGCCATTGGGGATTTGGTGCTATACACACTTGTTGGGTTATCCACAACCACAAAATGAGTTACTGCACTTAAAATCATTTCATTATTTTTCAAATATCTTCATAAAGGTTACATACCAAAAAAGTATTCAAAATATTCAGACGTGGATAATATGATATCCGTTTCGGGCTTACATGCTTACGCCCTTCCTCAGATTAAGTCAGTCAGACTTGATCTGAGAAAGTGTGTAAGCATGTAAGCCCGAAACGGATATTATTACTATTATTATTATTATTATTACTATTATTATTAATAAGAACATTATAGTTATTGTTATTTTTATTATTATTGTTATTATTAATAACTACTATTTACTATTTTATTATTTATTATGGCGTAATCATATAGCACCAACATTTAACTTAGTGCTTTACATTTTGTATAGTATTATTATTATTATTATTATTATTATTATTAATAACTAATTTACTACTTTATCATTTATTATGGAATAATCATCTTCTTCTTTTTCCTCCTTGTATAACACCAACATTTTATGCAGTGCTTTACATTTTATATAATATTATCATTATTATAATACATTATTGTTATTATTATTATTTTTATTGTTATTTTTTTTCTTATTTGACAGTGCTTTACATATTGCATATTGTTATTAAAATAATAATAATAGTTATTATTAGTAGTACTATTATTTTCATTATTATTATTATTGGTCTTCTTCTTCTTATTATTATTATTATTATTATTGTTGTTATTCTTTTAATTATTATTAATAATTTACTACTTTATTATTTATTATGGCATAATCGTATAAGGCCTCGTACACACGATTGGTTAAACAGAGGACAATGGTCTGATGGATCGTTTTAATCGGTCAAAACCGATCGTGTGTAGGCCCCATAGGTTATTTAACTATCGGTTAAAAAAAAGCAAACTTGCTTTAAATTTAACCGATGGATTCCTAACCGATAGGTCAAAAAACGGTTTAAAATCCAGGCATGCTCAGAATCAAGTTGACGCATGCTTGGAAGCACTGAACTTCATTTTTTTTCAGCAAGTCGTTGTGTTTTACGTTTATTTAACCGATGGTGTGTGGGCGCGACAGACCATCAGTCAGCTTCATCGGTTAATCGATGACAACGGTCCTTCCGACCGTTCTCATCGGATGGACTGATCGTGTGTACGTGGCTTAACACCAACATTTTACGCAGTGCTCTACATTTTATACAATATTATCATCATTATAATACATTATTAGTGTTATTTTTATGTTTTACAGATATTTATTTTGCCCTGACATACATTTGAGCATTGCCCACTGAGAGAGTAATCTCAGTACAGAGCTTGTAGTATATTTGCAGGGAGAACACATCATCACAGGTCTGCTGAGAATGGGGATTAGATAGCTGTGAAAATAGAAGTATACAAAAAAAAAAAAAAAAAGCCTATCGCTGGGGTTTTGTAAATCACGTTTCATGTATCCCTTGGAGAATCTGTAGATTGCATTACCCCCCCCCCCCCCATCCATATGCATATCAGCAGTGTCTAATCAGAGAGAAGGAAAAGCCAGCGTCATTCCTTATAGAGAGTGTTATCTGAGGATATCAGCGCCATGCCCACATCTCACATTAAAAATGTATTTATTTACTATGGAAAAGGCATATATATTGCATGACAAGCGCGCCCTCCCAATATTTATCTTTATTTCCCTGCAGAGAAAATTAGAAAGAGCAAGCAAAAATGCAAAACAGATTCAACTTTTTTTTTTATTATTAAGTAAATTACATTGTGTTATTATGCAAATGAACTCCAGATAGCTTATTAAACAATACATTTTATAAAGCGCGCTCGCTTCGCCGGTGATGAACAGTCATTGCGCCACTTTGTTTTGCAGTTAAAGAGCAACCTCAAGGCAAAGAGGAAAATCACTCATTGGACGGCTAATGATGTGCCGGGGATGCTGGAACCATTCCGAAATATAAAAGTCCATTCAACTTACCTTTATTTATTTGTTTTCTTTTCTATTAACCACTTAAGGACCGAGCCTCGTTCTGAGATTTGTTGTTCACAAGTTAAAAACTGTTTTTTTTTTTTTCTGCGCTGCTCATGTATGCGTTCGCTTCTGCGCGCAAGCTCATCGGGACGGGGCACTTTTAAAAAAAAAAAAAGTCTTATTTATTTAACTTTATTTTATTTATTTTGAAACTGTTTTTTTTTTTTTTATTGTCTCACTTTTATTCCTATTACAAGTGTAAACATTCCTTGTAATAGAAAAAAGCATGGCAAGTCCTCTTACGTATGAGATCTGGGGTCATAAAGACCTCAGATCTCATATTTGGGCTAAAATGCAATAAAAAATAATAACAATAAATATGTCATACAAATTAAATAAAAAGTCCCTTTAAGATCTATGGGCGGAAGTGACGTTTTGACGTTGCTTCCGCCCTGCAGTGATATGGAGACGGGTAGGGGCCATCTTCCCCTCACTCATCCTCATACACAGCGGCGGGAGGGGGGACCCTCTCCCGCCACTGATAAAAGTGATCTTGTGGCGCATCTTCCACAGAGACCACTTTTACCCTGTAGAGGACCGCCCACTGAAGAAGAGGATACCGGGGTTATGGTATCTAGCTGCTACAATAACAACAGTAATCCTCTTCAAACAGCCGACGTATAACGATGGCGGGCGGTCCGTAAGTGGTTAACCAATAACAAGCCAATTTTCAGCTTTCAGCACAGTCACACTTTGAATGACAATTGCGCGGTAATGCAACACTGTACCCAAATGTTGTAGTAGGGTGTGAATTGAGTGACCTCATGATATCTGGCACCTCATCCCTTGTATTGATAGAATAGATGCAAAGGGATTTTAGTTCGGGATTATAACGGTGCCCAAATACATAAGAGATACAATTTTACTTAAAAAAATAAAAATTGTATTACATGAATACACAACAAAAGCAATCAAGGGAGCATACAAGATAGACAGAGTAGATGTACGAGCATTAATAATGGCCAAAGTATCCATATGCAAAGGATGGTTACTGATGCATTTCGGGTCCCTACATGTCTCGACCAAACAATGGCTTCTTCAGGGGAATATGTGGTCACAAGTAATCGAACATGCGAATAGCTGAAAGTACAAAAATACGAAAATTACGGAATTACGAATAAGCAAAATAACGTTTGAATCATTCTTTCGAATGGGCACTGGGCAGTGGAGTTAGTGAGTGATGTATCTTACTTAATATCTTAGCCAATCAGCTTATCTATTTTGTGCTGAGTCACATTGGACAGTGTAAAGCCTCGTACACACGATCGGACTTCAAACAAGCTTTTCCGTGGATTTTTGTCCGAAGGGAGTTGGTTGGACTTTTGTTGCTGAAAAGTTTGTCTGTTTGCAGAGCGATCTTTTGTCCGATGAAAACCGAAAAACGTTGTCCACTGGAGCGTACACACGCTCTGATTTTTTGGAAAACGCTAATTTTAAAGTTTGTTGCCAAAAAGTCTGACCGTGTGTACGGGGCTTAACAGAAAGTCTATCTTAATATGGATTAGCCACATGATCTACAAGATTTTGAATGACCGTGCCGCGATGTATTTACGAAAGTACAAAATTACGAATCCATTAAACCAAAATTATTATCTAACAAAATTCCGAATTTCGAATCAATGAAAATAAATTAGACAGAATTACGAATCATTCAGTATAAACGAAAATAAAACTGTTAAGAAAATACAAACAAGTCCGAATCTTACGAATCTTTACGAATCCACGGAACGAGACTAAACTAAACAAAAAAAACGTAATTTTTTTTTTGTACATATTTTTGGTAAAAAAATCGCAATAAGTGTTTATTGATCGGTTTGCGCAAAAGTTATAGCGTTCACAAAATAGGGGATAGTTTTATGGCATTTTTAATATTTTTTTTTTTTTACTAGTAATGGCGGCGATCAGCGATTTTTTTTGTGACTGCGACATTATGGGGGACACATCAGACACTTTTGACAAATTTTTGGGACCCTTGTCATTTTCACAGCGAAAGCGCTATAAAAATACACTGATTACTGTGAAAATGACACTGGCAGTGAAGGGGTTAACTACTAGGGGGTGCTAAAAGGGGTTAAGTGTGGCCTGATTTGTGTTTCTTACTGTAGGGGGGCGTGGCTGAACATGTGACATCACTGATCGTCGTTCCCTGTAACAGGGAACAGACAATCAGTGACAAGCCACAGAGAAGAATGGGGAAGGTTTGTTTACACTCACCATTCCCCGTTCTTCAGCTCCTGTGACCTGATCGCGGGGCACCCCGGCGGCGATCGGGTCCGCTGGTCCCGCGGGCACGGTCACGGAGCTTTGGACCGGGTCGCGAGCACACTGCAGGCGGCACGTGCGCAACCCACGGCTGGGCACTTAAAGCTGCAGATGAAGGAGAATCTTGTCTTCTGGTACTGCTGGACCTAAGTGCAGCTTTTGATACAGTAGACCACAAATTGCTGCTGACCCGCCTAGTTGAAGTAGCTAGAGTGGCAGACTCGGATCTTCCCTGGTTCTACTCCTTTTTAGAAAACCGATCACAGATAGTGAAACTAGTTCCTTTCACTTCTGAAAAATGCACAGTGTCATGCGGAGTCCCTCAGGGGTCACCCTTGTCACCCGTACGATTCAATATTTATCTCCGCCCCCTTCTCTTAATCATCAGTAACCAGAATTTACTCTACCATTCCTACGCGGATGACACCCAACTTTATTTACGTATCAGCAACAAAAAGGATCATTATCTCGGACTAGAGAAATGCCTTACTCTGATAGAGAATTGGATGACAGAGAGTTACCTTAAACTCAATGGATCAAAAACAGAAGTTCTCTTGTTTCACGCCAACCGAACAAGACTCACCACGACAACATGGACACTCCCGCCCATTTGGGGACAAACTATCACCCCTAGCACCAAGTCTTGGAGTAATTTTTGACTCCGACATGACAATGGATGCACAAATAAGTTCAGTAGTCAGCGGATCTGCTGCGTTTACTACGCAGACTCATTCCCTTTATCCCAAAAGAAGACATAGCAGTCGTGGTGGGAACGATAATCAACTCCAGAATCGACTATGCAAACGCCCTTTACCTCGGACTCCCAAAATACCAAATCGCTTCACTACAAGTCGTCCAGAACACGGCGGCACGACTTGTAACAGGAAAAAACCCTGGGAATCAATCTCTCCCTCCCTTAGGTCCCTTCACTGGCTGCCCGTAAAAGACTGGATCACTTTCAAGGCACTCTGCCTGATTCACAAATGTGTACAAAACACTGCACCCCAATATCAATGCGAACAATGTAAATGTCATAACCCAAACCGCGTCCTCCGATCTACCAACCAAAATCTACTCCAAATACCCAAGGCCCACTACAAGTCCAAAGGAGAACAAAGATTCGCAGGCCAAGGACCACGACTATGGAACGCTTTACCAACCAGCATCCGATCGGAAGGGAATAATCTGGCCTTCAGAAAAAAAACCTCAAAACACATCTATTCTGAAGGCAAAAAATAGTAGGAAATGGATACCAAGCGCCTTGAGGCGATTCAGTTTGCATGTGTAGCGCTATACAAGTTTCTCACTCACTCACTTACCTGTACATGCTTGTGCCCAGCCGTGCCATTCTGCCGACGTATATCAGCGTTAAGCGGTTGTCAAGTGGTTAAAAATAATGCCTGTCCCAGGCTAGTGGATGAGATATGTAAATAACCCGTCATTCACAGCAAGGGGGAAGAACGGGCAAAAGATTTTTCCTGTTTGTCTGTTTATCTCACTGAAAAAAAAAGAAGAGGATTGCTCAGAGCTGGAATAACTCTGTGTGGCAAGACTGGGCACAGATGATAGAAAATCTTATACTGTACATTGTGACATAAAAAAAAAAAAAAGGGTTTACATCCACTTTAACTGTTTAACATAATCATAGGAATAGATGGAATATATGGGTCTGCTGGGACTTGTAGTGTGCCAACTCACAATATGGCCTTGTCACAGCCGGCTACAGAATCCAATTAACCCCCATCTGTAATTTACTGGCTGGAGGATTTCGAATTGGTGTAAATGAACCCGAAACTCCGTTTGTGAAATTCAAGTGAGGCCGTTAGAACCGAAAGGTAAAAGAAAATATAATTATTATTTTTTTTGTCTGAGGCTGGACCGAGCCTTTTAGGCTGGCGTCCAGGTAATGAATCGTGAAAGGTAGGCACGTAGACAGCGCTAGGGGAGGAAATGGCCAAACTGTGCGAAAATGTTTTTCTGCTGCATCGGCAATGTGATGGATGCTAAAAGCCGGATTGTCACCGAGACAGCAGAGCTAAAATGCTACGGCTGCAGCTTTCCTAAGCCAAGCGATCAAGTAAAGGGAGAGGAGGTCATTAACGAGTGATTGATTAGTCTTTTATGCAGAGATTTAAGCACATTTGGGCTCGGATGTTCAAGAAGGATAACTAACATGACCCAAGATGATTTGGTGAAGATAAATATATATATATATATATATATATATATATATATATATATCTTTTTTTTTCGTCCAACTTGTCTAAAAAAAATATATAATAAGGAAAACAGATTAGGTAGATAACTTGCACTTATGAGTTTTACCTTCATTTTTGCGCCATTCTCTTTGTTTTTGTTTAACCGCTTGCTTACTGGGTACTTAAACCCCCCTCCTGCCCAGACCAATTTTTAGCTTTCAGTGCTCTCACACTTTGAATGACAATTGCGCGGTCATACAACACTGTACCCAAATAACATTTTATAAACAAAAACAAATAGAGCTTTCTTTTGGTCGTATTTGATCACTTAAAATTAAAAAGCCATAATAAAAAAAAAATACAAAACCGTTTCATATTTTCTTATAGAATTTTGCAAACGGGTAATTGTTCTCCTTTATTGATGTACGCTGATGAGGCTGCACTGATGGGCACCGATAGGTGGCACGGATGGGCTGCACTGATGGACACTGGTGGGCTGCACTGATGGGCACCAATAAGGCGGCACTGGTGGGCAGTGATAGGCGGCACTGATGGGCACTGAGAGGTGGCACTGTTGGGTGGCACTGAAGGGCATTGATAGGTGGCACTGGTGGGCATTGATAATTGGCACTGATAGGTGGGATTGATAGGTGGCACTGATAGGTGGCAGTGATGGGCACTGATGGGTGGCAACGATGGGCACTGATCAGCACTGGTAGATGACATTGATAGGCAGCACTGCTAGGTGGCACTGATGAGGCATTGACTGGCTCCACTGGTGGGCATTAATAGGTGGCAGTGATGGGCATTGATAGGCTGTACTGATTGGCACTGACAGGTGGCACTGGTGGTCACTGTGGGCACTGGCACTGGCAGGTGGTACTTGTGTGCCTCTTCCACTGGGGACCGATGTTCCTTACACAGGAGCCGGTGATCGGCTTTTTTTTCTTCTTACGCTGTCAGCGCGAGGAGAAAAAAAAAGATTACTGATCTTTGTTTAGATCACATGATCAGCTGTCATTGGCTGACAGCTGATCAGGTGGTAAGGTGTCATGACCGGCACCTTACTCGGATCCGTGATCACCCGAGTCTCAGTGACTCGGTGATCACAGCTGCAAGGGGCACGCGGGGCGCATGCAAAGGAAGGATGTCTGTTGACGTCCTCCCGGCAATTGGGGTCCACGCTGTAGCCATCATTTGACTATAGCGCGGGCCCCTAGTGGTTAAAAAACACCAAAACACAACCTTAACCACTTCAGCTCCAGAAGGTTCTACCCAGGGCTCAAGTCCTGCAGGAGCGCCTGGGAACGGAGTTCCTGCACTTTTTTCACAGCAGGAACTCAGTTCCCTTTGCAGGACTAGAGCAGCCGAGAGCAGCCGCCCGAGCCAATCCTTCACTAAGCAGCGATGCCCAGCTCGAGTCACTGTCAGGGGCAGGGGAACCTCAGTAATCCTTTATGTTACTGCCCGCTTCCTGTATATGGATTCATCGGGTGCAGGTATTCGATCACTTCCTCAATGCCGCAATGTCTCCTGGGAGCTTCTGTCATTGTTCCCAGGAGGCATTGCCTAGGTCTGCCGCAAGTTATCGCAGGATTTAGAAAGAACTTACTAAGGTACAGTGGATCGAAAAAGAAAAACCATGCGGTTTAGTAATTATTAGGGATGAGCCGAACACCCCTGGGTTCGGTTCGCACCAGAACCTGCGAACAGACCAAAAGTTTGTGTGAACTTTAGAACCCTGATAAAGTCTATGGGACTCGAACGTTTGAAATCTAAAGTGCTAATTTTAAAGGCTAATATGCAAGTTATTGTCCTAAAAAGTGTTTGGGGACCCGGGTCCTGCCCCAGGGGACATGTATCAATGCAAAAAAAGTTTTAAAAAACAGCCATTTTTTCAGGAGCAGTGATTTTAATAATGCTTAAAGTGAAACAATAAAATTGAAATATTCCTTTAAATTTCGTACCTAGGGGGGTGTATAGTATGCCTGTAAAGTAGCGCTTGTTTCCTGTGCTTAGAACTGTCCCTGCACAAAATGTAATTTCTGAAGGAAAAAAGTCATTTAAAATCACTCACCTTAGAGTCTGGAATGGATATTAAGGGGAACCCTGCGTCAAATTAAAAAAAATGATGTGGGGTTCCCCCCAAATTGTATTGTTGTCTTATACTCCTGGGTTGAAATGGCATTAACAGATATGCTGGGATGGCTGCATATTCGCTTGTGCATATTACAATTGGCATGCACACTTGGCACCAAGCAGCCCATTAAAACAACGTCTCACTTGAAGAAGTTGCTCAATGGTCTTCAGCTTGTTCCGTGTGTCCTGAGACCTGATCCATTGTAACTGCCTACTTGTGTATGACCTAGATTCTCCCTGGACTCTGTTTCTGCTCTTTACATCAACCTTGCTCATCTGGTTACTCTGACTTTGGCCTGGTTACTGGTCTTGTCTCTACCTTCTACTTCTGAACTGCTTTGCCCGGCTGTTACTGAACTCTGCCTGCCTCCACAGGACTTCCTCTGCCTGCTCATTCAGTCTCTTGCTTTCAAGCTGTCACTGGTTTGCCGCCTGCTACCTTCTTCTGCTCTGGCGCCAAGCTGCTTCAGAATCCTGTCCTGATGACTGCAACTTCTAGCTCTAACACCGTAAAAGGGGACACCACCCACCAGGTACTCGTGTACTCGTGCCACTCCATGCCCTCACACTCTGTCTCAACCTTCAAGAGCATTGTGCAGGTACAAGAGAGGCCCCCACAATGTTCCAGTCTTCACCATGTAAGTGATAGGAGGGTAGTGATAGGTTACAATATATTGGCATTAATAAATAAAAAATGTTCACTCTTTATAAAAACTATTTTTACTCACTTCTATCTGGCTGTTACTAGGCAGATTTCGTAATCTGCCTAGTTCCTAGTCCTTGTGGTTCAACTTCCTGTCCAAAGACCCCATTGCCTCCTGTGAAATAATGACACTCATTTTCCAGGAGTCTCTGGGCATTACTGTGCCTAAAAATTGCCAAGCATGCACCTCTCCACGAAAACAAGGATGAAACAGGAACTGGGCTTCAGATGCCCACAAATATGATGGAAACTGCCACAACATGAGCTGGAGCATTCAAGTCAAGTGATTACAATGATTTCCTGATCAATTGGGGAGCTATTAATATGTTTAATGGAATGTTTAATGCAAATCATTTTAACTTGCAAAAAAAAAAAAAAATGCCTGGAACCCCGTTTTAATGAGCAGCGCTTATCTTTCATTGCTCAGAAGCTGCTCAGCTGTTGGTTAGTTACCAGCCACTCATTGTTACCATGGTGACTCACCTGGTTACCATTAACCTGCCTCATTAGTCCAGCCTACAGCCAGCCCCTTTTTGCTATTTAAAACAGCTTAGTTCATTTCCTCCTTGCCCTTGTGTGGTCTATGATCTCTTAGGCCTCGTACACACGAGGCAATTCATTTGTTCAAATCGGTCGGACCGACCGATTTGAACAAATCTGTCTCTTTGGATTTTGGTTTGCTCGCGTGTACACACGAGCAAACCAAAATCCCCGCCAACAGACGGCACGCTGATGTGTCGGTGACGTGGCGGTGACGTTGACGCCGCCACGTCACCGCACCAGGAAGTAAAACACTTCCGCGCATGCGCCGAATCCATTCGGCGCCGGTGCGAGACGACATGTCTGCTGCTAAGTGAACCAGCATGTCGGGCGGACGGGTTCCCACCCGATAGATTTCAAAGCATGCTTTGAAATCTGTCGGGTGGCCAAATCCGTCGGCTCGCCCGTACACACGATCAAATCTGTCTGCTGGGACGGTCTAGCAGACCGTTTCCAGCAGACAGATTTGATCGTGTGTACGCGGCCTAAGTGCTTTTCTCCTGTGCTCTTGTGTATGACTTAGCCTGGCTGACTTCCCTTCAATTCCTGTTCCTGGTTTTTGCTCCTTACTACGCTGACTTCTGGTTTCCTGACCCCAGCTCATCTGATTACCAGCACTGGCACCCTGGCTTCTGTTTTTCACTTCGTTCCTGAACTGTGCTATTTTTACCATTTAGTTAAAGGTGTGATTTTAAATTTCTGTCTCTGTCTGGTTTATTGTTCCTGACATAAAAATACAACATTATCTTAATTAAAGGCTTGGGGCCAGCAAGGAAACTGCTGGCAAAGCTTTCTTGCCGAGTATAACGAGCGTGTGTATGAAGCCGCGTACACACGGCAGAGAAACTCGACGGGCAGAACACATCGTTCCACCCGTCGAGGTTCTCTGCCGGCCGTCGAAATCGGCGACCCGCCCGTCGGGAATGGCAACCAGCCATTCATCCAGGCGGGCCGTCGAGCAAATAGAGAGCCTGCTCTCTATTCGCTCGACGGGATTCCCGACGGGCAGGGCGAGCCAGCAGCGTACACACGGCCGAGGTTCTCGCTGGAATGCAGCTTCCAGCGAGGTTCTCGCTGGTTTCCAGCGAGAACCTCGGTCGTGTGTACGCCCCCTGAGGCTTTCAGGTTTCTCGTCAAGAAAACTGCCCAAAATATCGACGAGAAAAATAGCAAACCTGCTCTCTATTTTCTCGTTGTGATTCTCGGCAGTGTTTTCCTTCCGAGAAACCCGAGCATGTGTATACTTACCTGTCGGTGTGGAAACCTGTGCATGCTCGAAATGACTTTGACACATGCGTGGTAGCTTCCTAGGCATAGGTAGTGTGTAGAAAGATGGTGGCAACGTCGATGACGTCACTGCATTGGTGCCATTCGAAAAAGAACAGCGATTTTTTGAATTGAGTGTCTGTACACTCGGCCGGCAAGAGATTCTTGGCCGTGTGTACAGGGCTTAATACATACCTCAGAAACCTTCTTAAATTGCAACAATGACCTTCCAAATACTGCGAATTAAAGTTAGTGACTTAGCCAATATCTCCAGTGATGAAAATTGGAATCACCTTGTAATACCTTATAGGAGTCTTTGGTTGGTCATATACCCATATTAGGGCAATGCATATTCTAATATGGGGCGGTACCTAAAGTAGAAAATAAAAACTCAC
Organism: Rana kukunoris; assembly: GCA_029574335.1. NCBI lineage: Eukaryota > Metazoa > Chordata > Amphibia > Anura > Ranidae > Rana > Rana kukunoris. Next base: position 162,231,707 of record CM056059.1, read on the forward strand.
TTTGCATGCTCATTGACCACAGGCTTCTGCAAAGTAGAGCCAATTCGACTTATACTACCAGTATCCTTTTGCCTTTTTTTACCTGGTATAGGCAGTTTATATTTTTCTTTTAATACTAAGGTACATACTAATATTGGCATTATGTAAGAGTATTGAATTAAAAAGTAAAAATAAAGTAACTCAAAATCACCATACATCATTTATAGATATTTATACATATTTTATAGCTTGCACAGCAAAAAATTGGCTAAATTGTGCAGGCTAAGCATCCTAATACACAGGAGGAACTTGGCATCCATAATTTAGAGAAGTGGACTGATAGCAATTATAATAGTCCGGCTTTAATCCACTGAGAGGAGGAAAATATTTTAGAAAAATTAGATGAGAACATTTACAGCAAAATACAGATCTCTTAACGACAACCAATAATATTATGCCAGAAACACATTCGCTAGTGCCATGGTTAATTTAAACTGTTGTTGTTTCATATTTTCATGATATCATTAAAGTGGGGTTCTGGGCATAATTTTATTGTGAACACTGCGTCTCCCCGCAGGGATGTAATCCCAAGGGAGGGGGTGAGCACGCTGACTAACCCCCAGCCAGAACGGCTCGGATGATGGGGGCAAGCTTACTGAGGACTTACAAACATTTAGAAGGGAAATCGAAGGAAAATGTAATTGAAGCAACAATGCAATAGCTTAACCACTTAAGACCCGGACCATTATGCAGGTACAGTAAATGGACCTGGCCAGTTTTTGCGATTCGGCACTGCGTCGCTTTAACTGACAATTACACGATCGTGCGATGTGGTGACCAAACAAAATTGACGTCCTTTTTTTCCCACAAATAGAGCTTTCTTTTGGTGGTATTTGATCACCTCTGCGTTTTTTATTTTTTGCGCTATAAACAAAAATAGAGCGACAATTTTGAAAAAAACATTAATATTTTTAACTTTTTGCTGTAATAAATATCCCCAAAAAATATATAATTTTTTTTTCCTCAGTTTAGGTCGATACATATTTTTCTACATATTTTTCGTAATTTTTTTTTAGCAATAAGCGTTTATTGATTGGTTTACACGCACAGCTCCCGGTTTTCGCTCTGTAATGAGCGATCACGGGTGCCCGGCAGTGATCGCGCCCGTCGGGCACGCGCGTGCCCCTAGTGGCTGAAATGCAAAATTACATTATATTACATGATTTCGTGCAGCCGAGCTGACCTGCCACCGTAAAACTGTGACGGCTGGTCGGCTAGTGGTTAAGTAACACCCCTTTTAAAATTACCTGTTTGGTGGACATCTGTTCAATTAATAATTTGACTCACCTGTAGTTGAATTGTGTATTCATTTTTGCAACACGGTCTTGAATGAATTTATTAGGAATTATTTATTTTTTTGTGCAAATTAACAAATTAACAAATCTTGAACGCAACCAATGAGCCGCATTTGTGGGGGTATTTTGTAGTATAGTGTCCCATAGAAAATGGTGATTCTGAAAGGAAAGTAATGCTTTTCTGACAAATCTGTTCATTTATGATGAGCACTGTATATACCAGGGATCCTCAAACTACGGCCCTCCAGCTATTGTAGAACTACACATCCCATGAGGCATTGTAACACACTGACACTCACAGAAATGACTAGGCACGATGGGAATTGTTGTTCCTGAACAACTGGAGGGCCATAGTTTGAAGACCCATGGTATATACCGTATATATATCAAATCTGGGAAAACGTATTGATTTGAGTATAAGCCTAGGGTGGGAAATTCAGCAGCTACTGTAAGTGGAAAAGCGGGTCAACAATGCCCATTTGCAGCCTCACTGTGTCCATTTGCAGCCTCACTGTGCCCATTTGCAGTTTCCCTGTGTCCATTTTCAGCCCCACTGTGTCCAACTGCAGCTTCATTGCAGCCATTTGCAGCCTCACTGTGCCTCATTGTGTCCATCTGCAGCCTCACTGTGTCCATTTTCAGCTTTACTTTGCCCATCTGCAGCTTCACTGTGTCCATTTGCAGCCTCACTGTGCATCACTGTGTGCATCTGCAGCCTCACCGTGGACTCCCGCTGTGTCATGCTGCAGTCGGCGGGCAGCCAGCATTGTATCAGTGTTCTGTGTTCTGTCTATCACGGATGAGGAAGAGGCGGGGCTTTGTTACAATGGATGGCCACCAACTGCAGCATGACACAGGGATACTCGATCACGGACGAGGAGGAGGTGGGGCTCTGTTACAATGGACACAGCATGATGCAGGGATACTCGATCATGGACGAGGAGGATGCGGGCTTTGTTACAATGGACACAGCATGACGCAGGGATACTCGATTATGGACGAGGAGGGGCTTTGTTACAATGGACACAGCATGATGCAGGGATACTTGATCACAGATGAGGATGAGACGGGGCTTTGTTACAATGGACACAGCATGACACAGGGATACTCGATTACGGAAGATGAGGAGGCGGGGCTTTGTTACAATGGACACAGCATGACACAGGGATACTCGATCACGGACGAAGAGGAGGCGGGGCTTTGTTACAATGGACACAGCATGACACAGGGATACTCGATTACGGACGAGGAGGAGGCGGGGCTTTGTTACAATGGACACAGCATGACACAGGGATACTCGAGTATAAGCCGAGGGGGGCTTTTTCAACATCAAAAAATGTGCTGAAAAAGTTGGCTTATACTCAAGTATATAAGATGTGTGTATATATATATATATATATTCAGGGCTTTTTTTCAGGTTGAACTTGGGGGAACTCAGTTCCACCACCTCTGGCTCAGACCCTTTGGCGTCTGCTCACCACAATCACTTGTAAACACAGAAGTCTGCTTTCTATGTTTACAAGTGACAGCTCTGCACTCTGTGTGTAACCCCCTGAACTCTGCACTCTGTGTGTAATGCAATCCTGGCATTTAATGCCCCTTTAAGACCCTTCTACTGTTTGTGAAATCTGAATGGGTCGTATTTGAGTTCCTGCACCTTTTTTCTGAGAAAAAAAGCTCTGTATATATTTATATATATTGTAAGGGGTTAGCTCGCTAGCGGGGGTGTGTGACCCCCTGGATGGGTTCACTACACACTGAACTATACAGAGAGGCAGCCGAAGACGGTAGAAAACAAAGGGTTTGGTTTATTCTTCAATATTGCTGGAAACAAGTGCAAGCATAAACAAAACATAAAATAAACCCTGGCCACTTGGGGCGTCTACCTTCACCACACAGGAACCTATCTATGGAGTCTGGCACAGCCTACTGCTGGGCAGACACTACTGGTCATACAGCAGAGAAACAATAGTCTTTTTGATTTTTATTACACAGAAAAATCAACAACCACCTCACCTCTTCAGAAGTCTTTCTCACTGCTCTCCTTAACTCAAAAAGCCTCAGGATGCAGCAATCAGTAGTCATCCATTGGATAAATTATAGAGGCCGTAATTGCCTCATTCTGAATAGCTGAAGCTTTCCAATGCCCTAAACCTTTCTGGCTACCTCTGTAGCCGACACCTGGTAGTAATTGGTGTATTGTCTAAACAAGGCAGAAATGTATCTCCCGTCTGTGACAACACCCACAGATTTACCTGACTTCCTGTCACAATATATATATATATATACAGTATATATATATATATATATATATATATATATATATATATATATATATATAATGTATATATTAGGGCTGTGGAAATTAACTATTAATTCCTCGATTAATCAGTAATTTCTTTGATCGATCAAAATTCTTTTGATCGGTACTCGCCTCTCCGCTGGCTTCCGGGGTCTTCAGGGAGTTCCTTCAGAGATCCAGTGACATCACGGACATCGGCCGGCTTTGCCGTGTCCATCTGAAGGGCTCCTTTGCTGTGCCAAAACGATATAAATCTCCTGCGCTCCGGTATTTCTTGCTTATGGGGACATACAATTCAATTGTACAGTGTCTTTCCAGAGTCTTGCAGCCCTCCTTAGAATCGTGGGAATTCAAAGGAACTAAAAAAGAAAAAAGAATGGAGGGCGCACCGACCTAGTGTGATACTGTTACACAATTTTTATTAAAATGCTAAAATCAATGGTTATACTCACAAAATGAGTTAGAAACAAGCTTTAAAAGACAATCCAACAGCGCCAGCAGAACAGGACGGTTGCTTCAGTCTAAAAAGGTATCTGACCGATAATCAGGCTAGGCTTACGTTTCGGGGGGCGTACCCCTTTCCTCAGAGCCCCGGTGGTCTGTAATGCTCCCTCACTATGCAGCTTGTCAGAATATATACACACACACATATACACAGAGAGGTGAAAAGAGCATGTGCTAGAGGGTCACAGGTCACTCCGCCCACAGGGAGGCAAAGCTCCCCCATTTCAAAATTAACCCTTGGATGTACGATCCCTATATATTACAGACTTGGCATGGTCTTACCGATAGGTATCCCATAATCCAAAGATTTGCCAATTTTGAAGGGAAGGGGGATGAGGGTGTATGGAGAAATACATCCATTGTCAGGTGTCAGAGGTGTTATCCTTGAAGGTGCACATACCTTACATATCCTGAGGCAGTGCCCTCCTTCCCTTCACATTTCTTTATCCCAAAGTCATCCACATGGGCTGGAACGCACGCCACCTATTCTGAAGTGGCTGCGTTCCAGCACTACACTGCCTCGGGAATCGTCATCTTCTCTGCGCATGCGTGTACCACACGACCGCGCGACGCACGGCGCATCGCGACGTGCGTCACGCCGCCCACGGCGCCGACTCGTAGGAAGCGAGTGCGCTCCAGCATCGCAAACAGGATGCAGGTGAATGCGTTCCAGCATCACCATAGGGTGGAAGCGTCACATCTGCCCCTGTGACATTTTTCCTGTTTTTACGGGGGATAGAATTGCAAAGCGGTACTCCCTCTAGTGGCGGGAGGCCAGAATGGGGCTTCTAAGTGAGAGACCAAAGGCTTCTCAGCACATGCCCTTGCTCCCAAATAGTCATGAGAAAAAATTATATACATAATAAAATATAAACATAAATGTAATCATAAATATAGATATCATCATTATTCTCATCGTCCGTGGACTTAGTGTCAGCGTCTGCATGGGTAGACACACACCTGCTCCTACATGGAATGGATGGGCTGGACCAGATGCCATTTTGTTAGTGTCATCTATAGTTATAGGTGAATATCAAACATGAGCTCGCTCAAATACATGATAAAATAAAAGAGTTAGTTAATTAAAATTAAAATTTGATTTAAAAATAGAAACTACTTTGAAGCGATAGTCCATAGGTCCAGTGTATGTTACAGCACAACGTACGCATATACCCATATATACACACGTGCACATAGAGGTAACGTGCACATGCATATCCATAGATACACACGCACATAGACCGCAAAAAATGAGTAAAATTGGATTAAAAGACACTCCCTTTAAAACAATACCCAAAATATAAACACCCACCCACACATACATACATATACAATGTATGAGAGACATGTTAGCGGCACAGCCGGCAGACTATATATTCATTTGCTCGCTCTCATATCTATCCAAACATAGACAGTGTAGAATGCCCATGCATATGCTGACGTCCAAATGGACTAAATGTGTATACAAACAAATGCATAAGTTAAATGCCAACCCTGCCCGCCTAGCTATCCCAGCCCTGGCACCATGGCTGGTGTATACTAGCTTGCAGCCCACTACTACATGTTATCCTAGGTGGCGGCAGACAGGCTGAAACTTATTCTGTGAGGGAACTACCACCTAATATCTACATATAGTACAATACAATGGGTGATTTAGATTGTTACTTCCTCCCTCTATGGCTTCTTTGAAGCCTCCCCAACCATATAGTACGGTTATCTACGAGATATTCAAATTTAATTATTTATTTCTATTTTGTTTTTTGCTTTTTACTTATGTGATGGTGTGTAGTTCTATCTCTTCATTTAACCCTTTCGGAACCATAGTTCCAAGGGTGAAAATCCAAAAGGCCTCTCTTTTGCAAAGAATTTGGTATTTTTTGCCGCTATCCAGATTGTTTTGAATGGCCTCTATACCAAACACTCTAAGGCCTTCTACTCCACCATCATGAACTTCCTTAAAGTGTCTTGGTATTGACCCCTTTTCCTTTTTTGTTGCAATGCTGCTCCTATGCTCGTTCATCCTAGTTCTTAATTGGCGTGATGTTCGTCCTACATACAGTAGACCACATGGACATAGGATGCCATATATAACGTATGAAGTTCCACAATTAATGAATTGTTTGATCGTGTGACATCTTCCATCTGTACCAGTAATATCTCTTTTCCTATGGTGCATATGTGTACAGTTGCCACAACTGCTTACGCCACATCTATAACTTCCTTTTTGATCGAAAATTGTGGTCCAGGGCCCTTTCGATCTTTCTCCTTTGTTCATTTTCTTTACTCTACTAGGAGCAATCATACTTCTCAAGTCTTTGGGCCTTCTAAAGACCAAATTAGGACGAGACGAGATACATGTCTCTAGAAATGGATCGGCAGCCAGAATCTTCCAGTTCTTCTGGAAGATTTTATGTATGGTCGGGGCCCTATTGTTATACCTAGTGCAGAACCGTATTGTAGAGATTTCTTTTTCTGCATAGTTCTTGATTTTGTCGCTTTTTGGTGCATCCTCTTTATAAAGCTGGAGATATTTTTGGAAGGCTTCCTCTATATGTGCCTGCCCATATCCCTTTTCTTTGAATTTCTCTCTCAGGATCTGACTTTGTTCTTCGTAATCTTTCTTCTGGGTGCAGGTTCGCTTCAAACGACAGAACTGGCCAAATGGAACATTTTTAATCCATCTTGGGTGGTGCTGGCTCGATGCATGCAGGTATGAATTCCCTGCACTGGGTTTGAAATGGGTTCTTGAGGTGATCTTACCACTGTCATCAGCCCTCAATTCCAAATCTAGAAACACTAATGATTCTTTATCTACCACATGTGTAAATGAAATGCCAAACGGATTATTCTCGCAGTGTGTCAGGAAACCCTCTAGATCTTCATCACTGCCATTCCATATGATAAGAATATCATCGATGTATCGTGCATACAGGACCAGGTGTTTTCCAAAAGGGTTGTTGTGCCAAATGGATTTATACTCCCAGTAACCCATAAAAAGGTTCGCATAGCTGGGAGCAAACCTGGCCCCCATAGCGGTACCTCTTATCTGTCGGTAGAAGCAATCCAAGAAGGAGAAATAGTTGTGGGTCAAAGTATACTCTATACAATTTTGGATAAATTGTGCTTGCCGCGGGCTAAATTGATGAGCCTCCGCCAAGTAGTATTCAATGGCTCTGAGTCCAAATTCATGTTGTATACATGTATACAACGATGCCACATCAAGTGGTGGTAGTTCCCTCACAGAATAAGTTTCAGCCTGTCTGCCGCCACCTAGGATAACATGTAGTAGTGGGCTGCAAGCTAGTATACACCAGCCATGGTGCCAGGGCTGGGATAGCTAGGCGGGCAGGGTTGGCATTTAACTTATGCATTTGTTTGTATACACATTTAGTCCATTTGGACGTCAGCATATGCATGGGCATTCTACACTGTCTATGTTTGGATAGATATGAGAGCGAGCAAATGAATATATAGTCTGCCGGCTGTGCCGCTAACATGTCTCTCATACATTGTATATGTATGTATGTGTGGGTGGGTGTTTATATTTTGGGTATTGTTTTAAAGGGAGTGTCTTTTAATCCAATTTTACTCATTTTTTGCGGTCTATGTGCGTGTGTATCTATGGATATGCATGTGCACGTTACCTCTATGTGCACGTGTGTATATATGGGTATATGCGTACGTTGTGCTGTAACATACACTGGACCTATGGACTATCGCTTCAAAGTAGTTTCTATTTTTAAATCAAATTTTAATTTTAATTAACTAACTCTTTTATTTTATCATGTATTTGAGCGAGCTCATGTTTGATATTCACCTATAACTATAGATGACACTAACAAAATGGCATCTGGTCCAGCCCATCCATTCCATGTAGGAGCAGGTGTGTGTCTACCCATGCAGACGCTGACACTAAGTCCACGGACGATGAGAATAATGATGATATCTATATTTATGATTACATTTATGTTTATATTTTATTATGTATATAATTTTTTCTCATGACTATTTGGGAGCAAGGGCATGTGCTGAGAAGCCTTTGGTCTCTCACTTAGAAGCCCCATTCTGGCCTCCCGCCACTAGAGGGAGTACCGCTTTGCAATTCTATCCCCCGTAAAAACAGGAAAAATGTCACAGGGGCGGATGTGACGCTTCCACCCTATGGTGATGCTGGAACGCATTCACCTGCATCCTGTTTGCGATGCTGGAGCGCACTCGCTTCCTACGAGTCGGCGCCGTGGGCGGCGTGACGCACGTCGCGATGCGCCGTGCGTCGCGCGGTCGTGTGGTACACGCATGCGCAGAGAAGATGACGATTCCCGAGGCAGTGTAGTGCTGGAACGCAGCCACTTCAGAATAGGTGGCGTGCGTTCCAGCCCATGTGGATGACTTTGGGATAAAGAAATGTGAAGGGAAGGAGGGCACTGCCTCAGGATATGTAAGGTATGTGCACCTTCAAGGATAACACCTCTGACACCTGACAATGGATGTATTTCTCCATACACCCTCATCCCCCTTCCCTTCAAAATTGGCAAATCTTTGGATTATGGGATACCCATCGGTAAGACCATGCCAAGTCTGTAATATATAGGGATCGTACATCCAAGGGTTAATTTTGAAATGGGGGGAGCTTTGCCTCCCTGTGGGCGGAGTGACCTGTGACCCTCTAGCACATGCTCTTTTCACCTCTCTGTGTATATGTGTGTGTGTATATATTCTGACAAGCTGCATAGTGAGGGAGCATTACAGACCACCGGGGCTCTGAGGAAAGGGGTACGCCCCCCGAAACGTAAGCCTAGCCTGATTATCGGTCAGATACCTTTTTAGACTGAAGCAACCGTCCTGTTCTGCTGGCGCTGTTGGATTGTCTTTTAAAGCTTGTTTCTAACTCATTTTGTGAGTATAACCATTGATTTTAGCATTTTAATAAAAATTGTGTAACAGTATCACACTAGGTCGGTGCGCCCTCCATTCTTTTTTCCTTTGCTGTGCCTTCATATCTACATGCCAGCGGGATCTTACTATCTGCCACACGCAAGGGCTGTTACACTTCCCTCTATTAACCTGGGATTCTACAGCCATCCACTGGGAGTTGTGATAGTTCCCTTCACGGGACATCTACATGTCAACGGTCCCCTCCTTATCTGGATTAGTCGATTAATCGATTAAAAAAAAATTGATTAATCGAACATGAAAATTTTAATCAGTAACAGCCCTAATATATATATATATATATATATATATATATATATATATATATATATATATATATATATATATATATCACAACCCCTGGTAATATTAGATAATAGTATTACATGGGAATATTATTTTATTTCCCATGATTTTGCCGCCCCTGGTAGTTATATGTGTGTGAGGCTTTTTCTAATTATTCGTATTCTTGTAAGGAAAAATTCCTTAGTCTTTACCTGATTTGGGAATAGAGTAAGTGTGTGGAAGAGGCAAATGTAGTGGACAATCTCATTTTATCCTTGCTTTTACAAGATCCCCCAGGAAAGCTCATGAAACGTCTGTGTATACTATTGATGTATGCCCCGGGAGATTGATAAGAGACAGATAGTTATCTATGTATGAAAAAAAAAAGGAGAAAAGAAGCACTTGGTGCTCTGAGCAATGGAAGGTCGTTAATAGCCTCCCTAGGGGTCTGCGCTTTTCAATACTGTGCATTAATGATGTTAAATCCACTGTAGCTGGAAAGCTTATTACATTTGCTGATGAGACAAAATTGGCTGCAAATGTTGACGCAGCACAAGAAGGAAGGAAATAGCTGCAGGGAGACAGCCAGACTTAAATTAGGACTGTGTGGACTGAAGGGAGAAGAAAAGCTGGAGTCAAACTAGTTTGAATAAATGGACTGGATTAAAGTCTGACGTCCGGTGTCATGACCCACATGGAAGACAACTCTCAAGAGTATAGGGAGAGAGAGAACAAATGCAATGCCCAACACCGGATGCACAGAAAATGGACATTAAGTTAAAGTAATTCTAAAGAGAAAAGTGGTAATTGACATAATTCATTCATATAAATCATAGATACACTATATTGTCAAAAGTATTGGGACGCCTGCCTTTATACACACATGAACTTTAATGCCATCCCAGTCTTAGTCCGTAGGGTTCAATATTGAGTTGGCCCCGCCCTTTGCAGCTATAACAGCTTCAACTCTTCTGGGAAGGCCGTCCACAAGGTTTAGGAGTGTGTCTATGGGAATGTTTAACCATTCTTTCAGAAGAGCATTTGTGAGGTCAGGCACTGATGTTGGACAAGAAGGCCTGGCTTGCAATCTCTGCTCGAATTCATCCCAAAGGTATTGTATTGGGTTAATGTCAGGACTCTGTGCAACCCAATAAAGTTCCTCCACCTCAAACTCGCTCATCCATGTCTTTATGGACTTTGCTTTGTGCACTGGTGCGCAGTCATGTTGGAACAGGAAGGTGCCATGCCCAAACTGTTCGCACAAAGTTGGGAACATGAAATTGTCCAAAATGTCTTGGTATGCTTGCTGACACCTTAAGAGTTCCCTTCACTGGAACTAAGGAGCCAAGCCTAACCCCTGAAAAACAACCCTACACCATGATCCCCCCTCCACAAAATGATTTGGACCAGTGAACAAATAAAGGTCCACAAAGACATGGATGAGCGAGTTTGGGGTGGAGGAACTTGACTGGCCTGCACAGAGTCCTGGCCTCAAACTTTTAGAAAAACTTAGAGCAGGGACTGCGAGCCAGGCCTTCTTGTCCAACGATGGTCAAATATTCCCATAGACACACTCCTAAACCTTGTTTGAGGGGGTTAGCCCGGCAGCGGGTGTGTGTGGCCCCCTGGATGGGTTCAGCACACCAAAAAAATTAGGCACAGCAGACGGTGATAGGAGGAAAACAAAAAGGTGCAGATTTTATTTAAACTATATACAAAAATAAATGTGACAGAAACAAAAGAAATACAAAAAAAAAACCCTGGTCACTTGACCGCTCACTAAACACAATGGTGTCCCTAACTAACGCCTGGGTACAGCCTAGTACTGCCCCAGTCCCTAGCTCCCTGCTGTTCAGAGGCTTAATAATAGTAGTAGCCACACAGGCTTTGTCTCACCGCACAGAGAACGCTCCCCAGACTATTCACACAGGTCTGGTTCCAGGTTGGAGCACATCTCTCTGCATGCTGGGAGTTTTTGTAGAGGACCTAATGAGCCCAACTGATTCAGCAGGACTCCCAGCACTCCCCCTAGAGGTATAAACTGGCATAAAGCCTGAACCTCGGAGATATGTACATTGCATCCTGGATGCAACCAGGGAATTTAACCTGCCTGCTGCCACACTTGTGGACAGCCTTCCCAGAAGAGTTGAAGATGTTAGAGCTGCAAAGGGTGGGCCAACTCAATATTGAACCCTACAGTCTAAGACTGGGATGTCATTAAAGTTCATGTGCTTGTAAACACAGATGTCCCAATACTTTTGACAATATAGTGTATCATGCCATTGGATTTTTTTTTTAATCCTTTCTGCACCACCGTTGTTTGGCCATGTGATCTTTCCTGTTCTTTGTCATCTACAGAGAAAGATCCTCGGGTGGAGGGGCTTTCATTACTACAGTGTGGGTCTGTGTCTGGCTAGTCCTGATTGGTGCTGTGTCAGTTACATGACTACGAAAACAAACAAAAACAGAAGAGAATTACAATTTGATTCAAAATATCAAATAACTGTTTTAGAGCAACCTATGAATCCTTATTCAACATAATTTTTCATGGATTATTATCATGTAGGCGGAGTCACAGTTGATTGACACTAGCTTTCATTTTGTTCAGACAGCATCTGCAGCCAAGGCTCAATTTTATTTATTTTACACATATTAGCAAATACATTTGGTATATTAAATATTGATTTATATTAAAACAAAGCTTGTTCAGGGTTTCTTAGTGAATGTAACCCATCAGCATACTATATCCTGTCCCCAGTGCCGATCCTGACCTCCCTGGGGCCCTAAGCAAAATGACAGCGGGGGCTGCCGAAAATGACATGTCACATTAAAGTTGAGAAAGGGGGGCGCTGCCGACAGTGACATGTCAGATTAAAGATTAAAGTTGAGAAGCGCGGGAGGTGGTGTTCTTCTATCGGAAATGACATCTTACATTAAAGTAAGAAGCAGGGGGTGCTGACTTCTTACCTCATCTCCCATAAAGCCAGCGGGTTGAAAAGCATGGTGAGTGCCCGAAAATTACTTCTCACCAGGTGGGGCCTCTAGTAATTTGGGGGGCCCTCCGTGACTTTGCAGGGCCCTAAGCGGATTGCATAGTGAGCCTATAGGGTGGATCGGCCCTGCCTGTCCCCCAAGTATTTAGCAATAGGAGGAGATGGAGGAGGAGGGAGAGAAAGAGAGGGAGGGAAGTTGTCAGTGTTGGGCTTCTGCTACTTAACGAGCAGCTCTTTTCTTGCAGTGTTCAGAAGCTGCTCAGCTGTTTTGGGTAATTACCAGCCACTTGATGTTACCACAGTAAATCACCTGGTTACCATTAACCTGCCTCATTAGCCCAGCCTACAACCAGCCTCTTTTTGCTATTTAAGCATTTCTTCCTTGCCCTTGAGTGGTCTATGACCTCTAAATGCATTCCTTCCTGTGTTCCTGTGTATGACTTAGGCGGGCTAACTTCCCTTCCTGTTCCTGATTTTTTTCCCTGACTTCTGGTTTCCTGACCCTGGCTCGTCTGATTACCATATTTTTCACTCCATAAGACGCACTTTTCCCCTCTAAAAATGGGGAAAAGTGCCTCTGCGTCATATAGAGCGAATATTGAGCAGAAGTCGCCGCCACCGCCGCTGCTGCTCACTCCATCCACACACACGGGACGCAACACCTACTCGGTCCGCCCTCTCTTACTCCAGCTAACTAGAAGCCGGCCACCAAAGGCAATGCAGCGTCTCCTCCAATCACAGCACCGCTAACTCAACATGGGGTGACGCTGTCACCAATTGCAGCCATCCCCATGACGTTTCTGGGAACGCCTTCCTCCTGGGCTGCTGCGAGCCAATAGGGCAGAGGGAGGCAGGGCCAACTGCCATAATGAATGGAATGTGCAGTGAGATGAAAAAGTAGCGTGTGTGTGTTAAAACATGTGGTATGTACCGTATATTATGGGAGTATTTATATGGAGATTATGCTAGGTGCTTTGATAGGTGGAACGCAACACAGCTAACTACACTCACTGTTTCTCACCTTTTCTTACTAGTTCAATATCTTTGCTGGTAGTATGACAATGGTGTGTGCATACTGTGCTATATATCCAAAGGAACATGGGACACATCCTGCTATAGATGTACAGTGTATTGCCATTAAAGATCCAACTACTCGCTCATCAGATTATACTCACATAAACACTGGTGTATCTTTATTTATAATGGGAATACCACTGGCTAACGTACTGTCCACTGGATAATCTACATTTTTTTTGCCAAGCTTCTGTATGGGTCAGAATATTTTTTTCTTGGTTTCCTCCTCCAAACCCTGGCTTTCAACCCTGTTTTTCAACTACGTTTCTGAACTGTTATTTTTGTCATTTTATTATTGGTGTGATTTTTAACTGCACTTTCTGTCTCTGTCTGGTTTTGGTTCCCAACACAGGGATTCTAATCCCTCTCTACTCTATACAAGAGAAAAGATTTTCCTTTCATTTATATTTTAGGGATAGGACACAATCATTTCTTTCTACTTATTTTTGTATTGGAATAAACTTGTCCATTGACTTTAGACCCATGGTATAAGCAAAGAGGAAGAACCACCCAAGATTGGGACTTTTAAGGCAATAACAAGTATTGTATGAATGAAAATGTTATTAACAAAATATACAAAATTACAGTGATAAAAGCATGGATGATGTAAAAATACGTCCAGAGAGCCCGACACGTTTTGGGACACTGTTTGTCCCTTCGTCAGGGGCTGCCAGAGCGAGCAATCAGACGAGCCGGGGTCAGGAAACCAGAAGTCAGCGTAGTCAGGTGCAAAAAACAGGAACAGGACTCCGAAGGGAAGTGAAAATAAAGAAGAAAACAAGGTTCCTCTCCAGTAGTATTTTAGTCAGTGTTATACGAGGTGTCTGAAATTTGGGATGGCCATTTCTACATATGAAAGGATCCCTGCAGTTTGTTTGGTTTGTGATACAACTAAATCAATTTGAATCGGAAGCACTATACCTTGAGTCTATTAATTAAAAGATGAACATCAAAAAAATACCTATATATCTGCCACCATCCCTAGGGTCAAAGTAAATAGGAGGAACCCCCCAAGGTTGTGACTTTTAAGGCAATGACATGTATTATATGAATGAAAATGTATTAACAAAATATACAAAATTACAATGATAAAAACATGGATGATGTAAAAATACGTAGATGCCCACAAGGAAGTCCAGAGTGCTGACGCGTTTCGGGACGCTGTTTGTCTCTTCGTCAGGGGCTAGTATCCACACTGTACAATAAAATACAAAATCATATTAAACAAACTATACATACCAATGTTAATCGTCTACACAAAATGGTCAACAGAGATATAATCATCACACAGTATGTGTTCCTGTGTCCCAGTGGCGCAGGTTACACTCTGTGGATTTGCTGATCGAAACAAGGAACTTTCATGATGATGTATTTTGGTATGATTTTTGTAGTGTGTGATGACAAACACACAGGGATTTATTCAGAATAACAGAAGGTAATAACAGAAGGCTTCATCCGCCCGACATAACTTACCTACGCTGGCATATCTTGGGCGCATAGTTACGCTGGACGCATTCGGCGTTCCCATGTTAAATATGCAAATGAGTAAGATACGCCGATTCACTGGCGTAGATGCGCCAGGTGGAAAAGATACACAGTTTGCGTAAGGGTTACGTCTGGCGTAAAGTTATTCCACCATATAGATGGCGCAACCCATTCAAAGGTAGGGACATCGGAACAGCCGGTGTCTTTTACGTCATTTACGTAGTACTACGTAAATAGGGCATGGCGTAGGTTACGTTCACGTCGTAGGCATTGAGCCGACCTATCTTAGGGAATATATGCAACGTGATTCTGAGCATGCGCGCGCATGTGCCATTTAATCGGCCATTCATTTGCATGGGGTTACGCTTAATTTAAATAGATGACGCCCACCTCCTTCCTACTTTGAATTAGGCGGGCTTACGCCGGCCAATTTACGCTACGCCGCTGCAACTTACGGAGCAAGTGCTTTGTGAATACTGCACTTGCCTCTCTAAGTTACGTCAGTGTAGCGTATTTGAGATGCGCTACGTCGCTCTAAAGATACGCCCCCTACGTGAATCCGGGCCATAATAACTATCAGTTAAAAATAAATATGATGCCGCTGTATTTGTATCTATAAAAAATGTGCCCTGCGGGGCCACCCTAGGATGATGTATTGCCCAATACCCTTTGTCATTCTTGTTTTCATGACTATTTTGTAGATACTTTATGTAGTGTACCTTCCGTATACCATGATAAAATGAATAAACATGTATTGATTGATACAATATTTTTTTTAAATGCACTACAACATTGAAAATACATATGTTAAAAGTACTCACCGGTCAAATAGAAAAGATGCACTTCAGATGTATAAAGGATCATAAATGTCTTTATTTGCATTTCAAAGATGTGTAGAACATGCAGCATAACATTATGATAATTGTTTCCTGATGTGGGTGACAATTTCTGCTGTTTTTCCAATTAAAAATAAGGAAATTAAACTTGCTGTGCCATTAGACCGTGTCAAGTTTTGGACTAGACTCCTCCTGACTATGTTCCACCAATATCAACAGCCTCAAAGAGGGAAGACAGCGCTTATAGTACACACACAATTATCAACATTACCGGAAAATAAATTGTAGTAATATATCATTTGTATCAATTGTGAGCAAGAACACACTGAAATCACCCCTAGAATGTTCAAATAGAGATAGTGCTTAGAGACACTCTATAGACAATAATGCTAATGGCATCAATGCCAGTGACTTCACTCAAGTGTGCCTAAAAACCTATCACTGCACTTACCAGATCAAATTAACTTCTTGAATAGGCAAGAAAGTCAAATATTGCCAAGAAAAGGAAAATCCCAATTAGTAGATCCCTCACTGTTATTCTGTGTACAGGGGCATCACATGACATCCTTGCTTGGCAAATAAAGATGCATAAAAGTTCCAGAAGAAAATGGAAGAGCGTCTCATAGTGTAGTAAAGTCTTTTATATACCGTATATACTCTGGTATAAGCCAAGTTTTTCAGCCCTTGATTTAGGGCTGGAAACACCCCCCTCGGCTTATATGTACTCGGACTCGGTTTCCCAGCAGACACTGTGTTCAGTGTTCTGCCACTCACGGATGCCTTTTCATCCAAGAACATCCATGATAGGCAGAACACTGAACACGGTGTCTGCTGGGAAACGGAGTCAGAGGATGAGAAGAGATCCATGATAGGCTGCTGAGAAATGCCGAACACGGAAAGGGGACCAGGAGGAGACCGTGACTTTTAAACAATGAATGGTCGCCCGCAGCCTGTAAAAATTTCAGGTACACTGACTCAGGCACAGCGAGATGCCAATAAGTACAGTGGCAATGGGCACAGTGAGGTGGCAATGGGCACAGTGGCAATGGGCACAGCGAGGTTGCGCACAGTGAGGTGGCAATGGGCACAGTGAGGTTGGGCATAGTGAGGTGGCAATGGGCACAGAGAGGTTGGGCACAGTGAGGCTGCAATCGGCACAGTGAGGCTTGCAAATGGGCATTGTTGACTATGTTTTCCGCTAACAGTGGCTGCTGCATTCTCAGCCTAGGCTTGTACTCGAGTCAATATGTTTTCCCAGTTTTTTGGGGTAAAATGATGTACCTCGGCTTATATTCAAGTATATATGGTACTTAAAAGAAATAGACAATGCACATACTGTACATATGAGATCTCATGTAAACAATAGGAAAAAACCCTGTGCCCTCCAGCATACATTCCAAAAAGTGGAAGTGATGTAACCAGAGATCCTGACCTATGCGTTTTATCTTGAAATCCCAAAGTCCTCCTGATCTAAGTTACACTATTGCCTCCACTGATACTATAATCTGCATATACTTTGCAAATTGTGCAGAGCAGAAAAAACTTTCCCCGTATATTACTACTAGGGATGAGCCGAACACCCCTGAGTTCGGTTCGCACCAGAACCTGCGAACAGACCAAAAGTTTGTGTGAACTTTAGAACCCTGTTAAAGTCTATGGGACTCGAACGTTTGAAATCTAAAGTACTAATTTTAAAGGCTAATATGCAAGTTATTGTCCTAAAAAGTGTTTGGGGACCCGGGTGCTGCCCCAGGGGACATGTAACAATGCAAAAAAAAGTTTTAAAAAACGGCCGTTTTTTCAGGAGCAGTGATTTTAATAATGCTTAAAGTGAAACAATAAAATATTTCTTTAAATTTCATACCTAGGGGGGGTGTATAGTATGCCTGTAAAGTGGCGCTTGTTTCCTGTGCTTAGAACTGTCCCTGCACAATTTAGTTTGCATGTGCTGCGCTATACAAGTTTTCATTCATTCATGAAGGAAAAAAGTCATTTAAAATCACTCACCTTAGGGTCTGGTATGGATATTCAGGGGAACCCTGCGTCACATTAAAAAAAAATGATGTGGGGTTCCCCCCAAATATCCATTCCAGACCCTTCAGGTCTGGTATGGATTTTAAGGGGAACTCCACCCCAAATAAAAAAAAATGCTGTGGACCCCCACACAATTCATTATAGCCGTGAGTGATTTTAAATTACCAATATAAGGAACATTCTTCTCACTGATCATCAATGTAAGGAACATTCTTCTCACTGATCACCAATGTAAGGAACATTCTTCCCACTGATCACCAATGTAAGGAACATTCTTCTCACTGATCACCAATGTAAGGAACATTCTTCCCACTGATCACCAATGTAAGGAACATTCTTCCCACTGATCACCAATGTAAGGGACATTCTTCCCACTGATCACCAATGTAAGGAACATTCTTCCCACTGACCACCAATATAAGGAACATTCTTCTCACTGATCATCAATGTAAGGGACATTCTTCCCACTGATCACCAATGTAAGGAACATTCTTCTCACTGATCACCAATGTAAGGAACATTCTTCCCACTGATCACCAATATAAGGAACATTCTTCTCACTGATCACCAATGTAAGGAACATTCTTCCCACTGATCACCAATGTAAGGAACATTCTTCTCACTGATCACCAATGTAAGGAACATTCTTCCCACTGATCACCAATGTAAGGAACATTCTTCTCACTGATCATCAATGTAAGGAACATTCTTCCCACTGATCACCAATGTAAGGAACATTCTTCTCACTGATCACCAATGTAAGGAACATTCTTCCCACTGATCACCAATATAAGGAACATTCTTCTCACTGATCACCAATGTAAGGAACATTCTTCCCACTGATCACCAATGTAAGGAACATTCTTCTCACTGATCACCAATGTAAGGAACATTCTTCCCACTGATCACCAATGTAAGGAACTGTCAGGGCCTGGACTTGAACCTGGGACCTTGTCTGTGTTTGCAATTGTCTCTTACCACTGAGCTATCTGAGCTATCTGGGATGCTGGGCAGGAATACACTGCCTTGTGTCTTGATTGTTGTTGAACCTTAAACCCCTAGCTCCTCCCATTAACTTCCTATAAAAGCCTTGTCTCAGCACTTCCCCATTGCCAGGTTATTGTGCCTTCTCAGCCAGTGCCTTGCAATTTTTCTGCTCTTCTACCATTGTATCTGCTACCACCTGTGTTTGACCCTCGGCCTGTTCCTGGACTTCTCTATTGCCTGATCCAAATCTGCTACCGTCTGTGTTTGACCCTTGGCCTGTTCTTTGACTGCTCTTCTGCTTGATCCCAGCCTGCAGCCGCTCGTGATTGATCCCTTGGCTTGTTTCCTGACCACGCTACTGTTTCCTCCTTGTCTGCTTATCCGCTATTGGACCCCGACTTGCTCATACCCTGGTGGGGCAAACTTGAGGACCGCGACCTGATACTAGCTTGCAGCTAAATCCACCTCCACCATCAGGAGCTCTGGGGAAAACCAGCTAGTACTTAGATTCCGCACCTCAAGGGAGCCTGTGTTATCTGCCAGAAGTGACTGCCTGTTCTGCCACTGCTATTACAATTTGCCTCTGAGCCTGACACCTGACCGTGACAGGAACATTCTTCCCATTCTTCTCACTGATCGCCAATATAAGGAACATTCTTCCCACTGATCACCAATGTAAGGAGCATTCTTCCCACTGATCACCAATGTAAGGGACATTCTTCTCACTGATCACCAATGTAAGGGACATTCTTCTCACTGATCACCAATGTAAGGGACATTCTTCTCACTGATCACCAATGTAAGGGACATTCTTCCCACTGACCACCAATGTAAGGAACATTCTACCCAGTGATCACTAATGTAAGGGACATTCTTCTCACTGATCACTAATGTAAGGAACATTCTTCCCACTGATCACCAATGTAAGGAACATTCTTCTCACTGATCACCAATGTAAGGAACATTCTTCCCACTGATCACCAATGTAAGGGACATTCTTCTCACTGATCACCAATGTAAGGAACATTCTTCCCACTGATCACTAATGTAAGGGACATTATTCCCACTGATCACCAATGTAAGGAACATTCTTCCCACTGATCACCAATGTAAGGAGCATTCTTCCCAATGATCACCAATGTAAGGAACATTCTTCTCACTGATCACCAATGTAAGGGACATTCTTCTCACTGATCACCAATGTAAGGAACATTCTTCTCACTGATCACCAATGTAAGGGACATTCTTCTCACTGATCACCAATGTAAGGAACATTCTTCTCACTGATCACCAATGTAAGGAACTGTGGCAAACCTAGCCACTTCTGGAACGCTGGACGTTACATGCCAAAAGGTTGTCTGTATTATATGCTATGTATTCTGCTGGGTCTTATGTGGGCATAGTAATTCATATGCTGGCAGCCGTAAGCCACTAGCATTCAAGTACTTAGTTTTATGTTGCCCAATCAGTGTTCGGCAGTTTTAAACCGAACTCCCACAACACATAACCCCAGACCCCAGCTATCAACCGACTTTTCCCTTGTGCAGCAATGCCTGATGGGAGAATTATCCAAACTGTTAAGTTCCCCATCTGGTCCTCCCTGTATTACCCCTGTTAAATCTATTTGGCTGTTTGGAAACCCCTTGCATGGGGAATTATATAAATATGGAAGCCTGTGAATAAAAAGTCAGTTGACTCTCAGAGCTGTGTGTTGTCCGGTTACTGGGGAGATTTGGGACATTGCCTTACTTTTCGATGCTGACTGTGGATTTACCCTGGTTATCAGCGGAGATCGTGGAGTTTAATATTGTACTCTGCTACATTTGGTGGCAAGCGACGGGATCCAACCTTACAGCCGATAAGCGCAATTTGTGCAATGTGAACTACCAATGTAAATGGAGACGGATTATTCTAGGCTAAAGCGGCAGACATTAAAGGAACTGCTAGAAGCCAGGGGTAAGGTAGCCAGCAACAAATCCAAAGCTGTACTAACTGCCGAGCTGATGGAGGGAGACAGAGCCCGCAGCGCTACACCACCAGCAGCCATGGAAGAAACCCTCTACCAGAGAGAAATGAGGACCAGGCTGGAATTTTTGCCACAGCCTATATCAGATGCCATGCTGCATATGGTAATGGCGAATGTGCAGGAGTACGTGATGGCACACAGTCCGCAGTATACACAGTCTCGAGCAGAATCCACTACTGGGTCACTCTACAACCAGGTAAAACCCAAAATTCCCTATCATGCCTTTAAAATGTTTTGCGAAGAGAAGGATGAGATTGATGGGTATTTACAGGATTTTGAGAGACTGTGTGATTTACATGACTTGGAACGGACAGTATGGGTCCCATTGCTAGCAGGCAAGCTGGCAGGTCGGGCAGCAGAAGCATATCGCGCTGTACCCAGTGAGGACAGCAAGGATTATGATAAAGTGAAGCGAGCGATATTAGAGAGATACGCCATTACTCCAGAGGCATACCGGCGCAAGTTTAGAAACCTGCGCAAACCAGAGAAGGATTCACATGCTGAATGGGCACACAAGCTGGACCAAGCTTCCCAAGGGTGGATACAAGCCAGCCAAGCCACTACTATGGAGGAATTGAGACAGTTAATGCTGTTGGAGCAATTCTTCAACGGTTTGTCCCCAGAGGCACAAGAATGGGTGCGAGACAGGAAACCTCTCACCCTAACCGAAGCGGCTCGATTAGCGGATCAGCATTTTGATGCAAGGAGACATCATGGGCCCCTAACCAAGAGTTATCCTCGACCCGCGGGACCACCCAGTACTCTACCACCCCCCGGTCTCACAGCCTCCCCTTTTCGTCAATCCCAAGGGACTTTACCACCACCCTCCAGATATAACGGACGTGCCAACATCCAATGCCACACCTGCAAACAGTGGGGACATATGGCACGCGAGTGCACCCAAAACCGGGGCAGACCCGCCTGGAACCAAGGCCGACCAAACCCGGCACCAAGGGCTGCTGCCCATCATTATCAACGGGAGCCGGCCACTCAAGAGATGTTGAGCATTCCAGCGGAAGAACCCCTGGGAATCTTGCATGAGGTGATGACAGTCCGAGCCACGGATAACCGGCAGCATCATCGACAGCCAGTGACCTTGGAGGGGAAAGAAGTCCAGGGACTTCGGGATTCAGGAGCTACTTTAACCTTGATAGCACCCCATTTGGTCCCTGACTCGGCACACACTGGCGGATCAGTGGCAGTACGAGTGGCAGGGGGAGCAGTGTACCGACTACCCATTGCCAAAGTACATTTGGATTGGGGTGTGGGAGGGGGGACGGTAGAAGTGGGCCTCATGCAAAATTTACCAGCAGATGTTATGCTGGGAAATGACTTGGGCCAGATGACCTCTGCTTTTGTACCCCAGGCCCCATACCAGGAAGCCCATCCAGTGACCACACGGCAACAGGCTCGCACCACGGTTCCACCGACACACTCTGAGGCTCCGGTAAGAGACCATGACCCCCACACGATACGTATGTCCTGGGATACCCCGACTAAGTTTGAGGCCGAGGTGAGGTCAGACCCCACGCTACAGGTATACAGGGACAGGGTACACGCTGACCAGGCTGGGCTAGAGGGGGAGCGGTACACCTGGGAGAAAGGGCTACTTTACCGCATTGCTGAAAGAGGAGTGGGAGGGTCGGCCACAGTAACGACTAAACAGTTAGTGGTTCCCCAGAAGTATAGGCAAGAACTGCTTCGGATTGCCCACGACATTCCCCTGTCTGGGCATCTGGGGATGACACGTACCCGATACAGGTTGACCCACGCTTTCTTCTGGCCAGGGATCTCCAAGGATGTGAGGCAATACTGCACCTCCTGTGACATTTGCCAGCGAGTAGGCAAGCGAGGTGACCGCCACAAAGCCAAGTTATGTCCTCTTCCCATTATTGAAGAACCCTTCAGTAGGGTGGCCGTAGATATAGTGGGGCCCTTACCAAAACCCAGTCCCTCCGGGAAAAGATATATTTTAACTGTAGTGGACTATGCCACCCGGTACCCCGAGGCTATAGCCCTCACAAACATTCATGCCGAAACTGTGGCAGAGGCCTTAATGAAAATATTTTCCAGGGTGGGGTTTCCCCAAGAAATCATATCCGATAGAGGCACCCAGTTCACCGCCGAGGTAACCCAACAACTATGGAAGATATGTGGCATTAAGCCAATAGTAAATTCGGCGTACCACCCCCAGTCCAATGGTCTATGCGAAAGGTTTAATGGTACGCTGAAGCAGATGCTCCGTACATTTGGAGAGGCTCATAAAGACTGGGAGCGCTTTCTACCCCATCTGCTCTTCGCTTATAGAGAGGTACCCCAAGAGTCAACAGGGTTTTCCCCTTTTGAATTACTGTTTGGGAGAAGGGTGCGAGGGCCACTAGACCTAATTAGAGAGCATTGGGAGGGGGAGAGTAGCCCAGACGGAACCCCTATTGTATCCTACGTACTGGAGTTCAGGGACCGTCTGGAGGCGCTAACCCAGGCTGTGCGCACCAACCTCCGGGCGGCCCAACAACGTCAGCGCCGCTGGTACGATAGGGGAGCCAGAGACCGCAGCTTTCAGGTGGGACAAAAGGTTTTGATTTTAAAACCGGTCCGCACAGACAAGCTGCAGGCCATCTGGCAAGGCCCATACCAGGTGGTGGAACAGAGATGTGATACCACCTATGTGATTGGCCCCTGCTCAGGGGTAGGGGAGAGACGCATGTTCCACGTGAATATGCTCAAACCATACCATGAGAGGATAGAGGACGTGGCCGCCATATGCGCTTCCGCCTCGGAGGATCAGGAGAATCTGCCACTACCTGACCTCTTAGAACAGGAGGGACAGACGGAGCCCTCCAAGGGGGTTCAGCTGGGGGAGCGGCTAAGCCCTCAGGAGCGTGCCCAGGTACAAGAGCTGATTGTAGCTAAAGGGGCTACCTTCTCCAATTTACCTGGGTACACTCCGCTGGCCACTCACCGAGTCGAGACCCCGGGACAGCTACCTATGCGGCAAACCCCATATCGTGTCCCTGAAGCAGTCAGGACGCATATGAAGACTGAGATTGACGAGATGTTGCAGCTAGGGGTTATCGAACCTTCCGATAGCCCCTGGGCATCGCCAGTAGTGCTGGTACCAAAGAAGGATGGCACGACACGTTTCTGTGTCGACTACCGGAGGCTAAATGACAAAACGGTGTCTGATGCCTATCCGATGCCCCGGATAGACGAGCTGCTGGATAAGATGGCACGGGGCCGGTATCTCACTACCATAGACTTATGTAAGGGATACTGGCAGATTCCACTGGCCGAGGAGGCCATCCCCAAGTCGGCGTTTGTCACCCCGTTTGGCCTGTATCAATTTCGGGTCATGCCATTCGGGATTAAGAACGCTCCGGCAACTTTTCAGCGGATGGTCGATCGGTTATTGGACGGATTCCAGGAATACGCATGTGCCTATTTAGACGACATCGCCATATTTAGCCAGACCTGGGCAGAGCACCTACAACACATAGGGGCCATTCTAGATCGTATTGGAGAGGCAGGGTTAACGCTGAAACCCAGCAAGTGTCATATAGGGATGGCTGAAGTGCAGTACTTGGGCCACCGGGTGGGGAGCGGGCGACAGAAACCTGAACCAGCTAAAGTTGAAGCCATAGCTAAATGGCCCACCCCCAGGACGAAAACCCAAGTGCTAGCGTTTCTAGGTACTGCGGGGTACTATAGAAAATTCGTACCCAATTATAGTGCCCTGGCCAAACCCTTGACTGACTTGACACGCAAGAACCTGCCCCGACAGGTTGTCTGGGCCCCAGAGTGTGATCAGGCATTCCAACAACTAAAGACTGCTCTAACTAATGCCCCTGTACTTGCTGCTCCTGATCCAACTAAAAGATTCCTTGTCCATACGGATGCTTCAATGTTTGGATTGGGAGCAGTGCTGAGCCAAGTGGGAGCCGATGGCGGAGAACACCCCGTAGCTTACCTGAGCCGAAAGTTATTGCCACGAGAAGTAAGCTACGCCGCCATTGAGAAGGAATGCCTGGCCGTGGTGTGGGCCCTCAAAAAGTTGCAGCCGTATTTGTATGGACAACCTTTTTCGCTACTCACAGATCACAACCCGTTGGTGTGGCTAAACCGTGTGGCGGGAGACAATGCCCGGCTGCTGCGCTGGAGTTTGGCGCTGCAGCCGTTTGACTTTACAATCCACTACCGACCAGGGAAGCAAAACGGTAATGCCGACGGGTTATCTAGACAAACTGAACTTGAAAAGTGATCTGTGAAATTACACCCCCGGACATCCCCAAGCCGATCCGTTGGGATCAGACTGTGTATGCCGGCTTGGTTCTGGGGGAGCATTGTGGCAAACCTAGCCACTTCTGGAACGCTGGACGTTACATGCCAAAAGGTTGTCTGTATTATATGCTATGTATTCTGCTGGGTCTTATGTGGGCATAGTAATTCATATGCTGGCAGCCGTAAGCCACTAGCATTCAAGTACTTAGTTTTATGTTGCCCAATCAGTGTTCGGCAGTTTTAAACCGAACTCCCACAACACATAACCCCAGACCCCAGCTATCAACCGACTTTTCCCTTGTGCAGCAATGCCTGATGGGAGAATTATCCAAACTGTTAAGTTCCCCATCTGGTCCTCCCTGTATTACCCCTGTTAAATCTATTTGGCTGTTTGGAAACCCCTTGCATGGGGAATTATATAAATATGGAAGCCTGTGAATAAAAAGTCAGTTGACTCTCAGAGCTGTGTGTTGTCCGGTTACTGGGGAGATTTGGGACATTGCCTTACTTTTCGATGCTGACTGTGGATTTACCCTGGTTATCAGCGGAGATCGTGGAGTTTAATATTGTACTCTGCTACAGGAACATTCTTCTCATTGATCACCAATGTAAGGAACATTCTTCCCACTGATCACCAATGTAAGGGACATTCTTCTCACTGACCACCAATGTAAGGAGCATTCTTCCCACTGATCACCAATGTAAGGAACATTCTTCCCACTGATCACCAATGTAAGGAACATTCTTCTCACTGATCACCAATGTAAGGGACATTCTTCCCACTGATCACCAATGTAAGGAACATTCTTCTCACAGATCACCAATGTAAGGAACATTCTTCTCACTGATCACCAATGTAAGGGACATTCTTCTCACTGATCACCAATGTAAGGGACATTCTTCCCACTGATCACCAATGTAAGGAACATTCTTCTCACTGATCACCAATGTAAGGAACATTCTTCCCACTGATCACCAATGTAAAATAATTCTACATCTTTCTCTGTGTGCATTTCCTATTCGTCACATTTGTATTGTTACATTCATAATTATTGTTATGAATAGTCTTGTATAGAACAAGCATACTAATTTAAAAAATAAAAATAAATTCCCAGACACTTGGACATTATTTCAAGCTTTCTTCATGTTGGAAAAAATTGAGAAGGTTTTGATCCAGAAAAAGGTAACCTGAAATCTCCATAAGCAAATGTTTCCAATCAAAAAGAAAAACAAAAGAAAACCTACTCTGACCTGCCTGAGGACAGTCAGATCAATTTCCTGGATCAAAATAATGCTCTGTTAGCCTTTAGTATTCCAAAAATCATTAACTCAAGTCTGTAAATATAAAATGCATTTGCAAGGTTTTTTTTGTTTGTTTGTTTCTACACTACAACTTGTAGATTCATTTTTGATTAAAATTAAAACTGAATTCCAGGTGTGGCATTTTTTACATAGTTACGTTGGTCCATCAAACACAGCCACTGTGCCTATCAAACGCAGCCACTGTGCCCATCAAACGCAGCCACTGTGCCATCAAACGCAGCCACTGTGCCATCAAACGCAGCCACTGTGCCCATCAAACGCAGCCACTGTGCCCATCAAACGCAGCCCCTGTACCTATAAATTGTCACCACTTTGCCCATCAAATGCAGCCATTGTGCCCATCAAACGCAGCCACTGTGCCCATCAAACGCAGACACTGTGCCATCAAATGCAGCCACTGTACCTATAAATTGCCACCACTGTGCCCATCAAATGCAGCCATTGTGCCCATCAAACGCAGCCATTGTGCCCATCAAACACAGCCATTGTGCCCATCAAACGCAGCCACTGTGCTATCAAATGCAGCCAAGGTGCCCACCAAACGCAGCCACTGTGCCTATAAATTGCCACCACTGTGTCCATCAAACGCTGCCACTGTGCCCATCAATTGCCGCCACTGTGCCCATCAATTGCTGCTAGTGTGCCCATCAATTGCTGATAGGTGTCCAATCACAGTCGTTTCAGCCAATCAGGTGACAGGTAACAGATCCGAGCACCTGCTTGGCTGAGAGGCGGTTCAGTGTTATAAAAGGGAATATTTATTCGCTTTCCTAACACAACGCTGAGTGAACTGCAAGTGCCCAGCATGGTGCCCGCTGTTCCCCTTTTTGGATGCCTATTAGAGGCTCTAATAAGGTGCTTCCAAAAAATTCCCCACCACTGTAATTTAACAGGGGCTGGGCACCTGAATAGGGGGTGGTAGCAGCGACCATAGATAGATTCATGCAATGCATGAATCTATCTATGCTGATAGACAGGTGGCAGGAGACAGGGGGCGCGTGCCCATGTGCTCTTTATGGGCCACTGCCCATAGACCTATTAACCACTTAAAGCGGAGCTCCACCCGCATTTTTTTTTTCGAAGTCGGCAGCTACTAACAGTGTAGCTGCTGACTTTGAATAAGGACACTTACCTGTCCTAGGCGCCCGCGCTGACGCCCCCCCCCCCCCGATGCCGGTCCCACGATCGCTCCGGGTCCCACGCCGCCATTCACACTATGGGAAACAGGCCCATTTCCTACTGTGCCTGCGTGAGTCTCGCGCTGGCTTGTGAATGGGCGCGCTGCTCTCTGAGAACACACACAGTTCCCAGAAAGCAGCGCGCCCCATTCATAAGGAGAAGGACAAGAAGAAAAGACACCCCGGTGTGGAAGAGGCAGATTACGGACTTTCGCATAGCAACAGGTATTTCGGGTGAGTATTTATTTTTTTTCACATTTTTTTTTATGTATTTTTTTAAGACTTTTGGCCAAATGTGGTTTTCCTGGGTGGAACTCCACTTTAATCACCGGGCCTATTCTGGCACTTTTCTCCTTCATGTAAAAATCACAATTTTTTTGCTAAAAAATTAATCAGAACCCCCAAACATTATGGGCCAGATTCACGTACATTGGCGCATATTTTGACCAGTGTAGCGCACCTTCTTTACGTTAGACCGGCGCAATATAGAGGCGCAATCACCGTATCCTCATAGTATTTGCGCAGAAATTAGCGCCGGTGTAACGTTAATTCCGAGGCGTAAGGCGGAGTAATTCAAATTGGGAAGGACGTGGGCGTGTTTCATTGAAATGAGCCATGACCCCATGCAAATGAAGGGCTGGCCGGATCGCGCATGCGCACATGAAGCAGACCATGGTCAGCACCTCTGTGCGCATGCTCACAACTCGGGAACGGCGCAATCAGTGAAATTGGAAGTGGACTCGGGCAACTTTGTGAACTACGCAGACAGCATAAATAGACAGACACAAACGCACTTCCTTTGCAAAAGTACATCCCTTTGTATCCCTTCCTATACAGCAAGGTGCTTTTGTTCTGTTGTTTGTTGCGTTGTGACTTGTCTTTGTTATATTTGTTGACTGTTTGATCTAGTGTTTTGTAGAATATATTTGATAGTGTTTTTTGGTGACTGGTTGTGAGACTTTTTGGTTGATAGATTTTGTTTGTTTGTTTTGTTGCTTGATTTTCCCTGCTTGTTTTTGTGAGTGATTTTTGGTGATTGTTTGAGAGAGAGTTGTTGTATGAGTATGACTGAGAGGAAGCGGAAGAGCAATTTTTCTTTGGGGGAGAAACAAATTATTGCCCGGGCCCTTACCCATTATGGGCGTTTCCTTCACGGCCCGGAGAGTGCCAACACCACCCCGGCCAGGAAGAAGGAGATTTTGCAGAACATTACTGACCAGGTAAATGCATTGGGGGGGGGGGGGGACCCGGACACGCGAGGGTATCGTAAAGAAAATCAATGACCTCCGGCGTGTGGTCCGTGGGAAGCTGGCCAAAATGGCAGCCCATGCCAGGGGCACTGGAGGGGGCCCACCATGCCCTGTTAGGCTGACAGTGGAGGAGCGTGCGGTGGCCCACACCTTTAATAGACAACAAGTGGAGGGCCTGCCTGGCTATGACTCCAGTCATGAAGCTGTGATGCCAGGTAAGGTTTTTTTTCCTATCTGGTGTGTAGCATGTGTGGGGGAGGGGGGGAAAGGAACATGTGGCAAGTGTGTGGATCCTCCAACCTGTGAATGTTTTGTGTCATCCACAGATGTGCAGGAGGGTGCTGGGCCATCTGGCCTGACCGCACCATCCCCGGGACAACAGCCTGATGAGGACCCCCCGACAAGGCCAGAGTCCTCGGAGGAGTTTGAGGAGGAGGAGGATGTCATGTCAGCCAGTGGATTGTTGTTTTTGGAGGAGTCTTCCTCTCTGGCTGGCAGCAGCCTCCATAAGGGCTAGCCCCTCCCACTCCTCCCCAACAGGGCTCCCCTCCCAAGGGCCTCCCCTTCTCCCCAGCCACAAGCATCAGCTGGAGGCAGGAAGTCGTCCCAGAAGACCAGGGGGGTGGCCGAGGTTCTGTCCGCCAATCTGAGAAGGGACCAGGCCCTTCAGACCCAGACCTTGGTGCGGATGGAGGAGAGCCTGTCCTCCATAAAGGATACGCTTGGGGACCTGGACTGCCACTCCCTGGCTCTTACAAACTGCCTAAACCAACTGCAGACTACTACAGCAGACGTTGGGCAGGATGAGAGGGCTCTCACCCAGGCTATCCAGGCCAATACGGCATCACTAAGTGCTTGCCTGACCAGAATTGCCGTGGCCTTGGAGGGCAGGCCGCTAGGTGGGCAGAGACCAGGGGATGCTCCTCCTTCCCCGGATTACCCCCCCTCCCCATGAGTCCCCCCCTGAGGAGTCGGGGCCGTGGCCGTGGGCGCCCCAGGCGTGGGTCACGCCAGCGGCATTAATTTGGTTTCCCCCCCTTTTTTTTTTCTTTTTCTGGACTTTTTTTTTCAGGATTTTTTTTTTGTGTGAATGATTTCGGAATGTGGGGGTGACATTCCTGCCGGAAAAGGGGTCTCATTTGTGGTGGAGAAGGGTTCCCCAGGACCAGGGGAAAGTGATCCCCAGGTCCGTGTGAATGGTGTATGAATGTACAGTGACATAATTGGAGCCGTGACGTGGCGTTGCTGCTCACAAGTCCTGCATGGTGGGCTTGTGCTAATCCAATTTGATGAGGATGTGATGTGTCTGTGCTAGGGACCACAGTGGTGTGCATGCATGCATGCATTCTCATTGTGCCATGATTCATGTGTGTGTTTAACTTGCAAAGATGCCTAATGTGAGCTGTCTCCTGGCTGCTCTTCCCTCAGAAGACGGGGTAGCCTCAGTTAGGGGGGGATTGTCTGGTTCAGGGGTCAGGTCATCACGTATGTCAATCTGCAGGCCCTTTCTCACTGCAAAGTTGTGCAGCATGCAACATGCACCGAAGATCTGGCACACAAAGTTTGGGGAATACAACAGGGTCCCCCCAGACTTATCCAGGCATCGCAAACGTCACTTCAGGAGGCCAAAGGTTCGCTCCACCACTGCACGTGTTTGGGCGTGGGCTTCATTGTATCTTTCCTCTCCTGAGGTTTGGGGGTTCCAGATAGGTGTCATGAGATGGGGTCCCAGTGCATATGCAGAGTCACCTGGAAGGGAAAAGACAGGAGGATGTCAGTCATGCCTGCCACCCATGTCACTCACCAACCAGCCAGGTGTCCCCATACACGTTCTGTTCGAATTCCATTGGGATGGGGCTCTGATTGTATATGTAGCTGTCATGGCTGGATCCGGGGTGTTTGGCACGGACGTGCCATATGAGGCCTTGGGCATCGACTATCACCTGTACGTTGATGGAATGCCAATGCGGTATATGTGCTCTGTCTCATGGGGGGGCTGGAGTGCCACATGTGTGCAATCAATGGCCCCCACGGTGCGTGGGAATCTGGCAATTCTGTAGAAATCTGTCATTGCCTTCAGCCGCAGGTCCTCAGTGGTGGGTTTAATGATTTGGTTGGCCATGCGTCTGAGGATTGCAGGGATAACCTGGTGCACACATCTGCTGATGGAGGATTGTGACATCCCAGCCACCACTCCACTTGTTCTTTGAAAAGAGCCACTGGCAAGGAAATGGAGTGTTGCCATGACCTTGACCAGTGGCTGCACTGCATTTGACCGGAGTGTTCGGCTGGTGATGTCATCCTGCAGGGTTATGGTTAATTCCAGGATGGCATGAGCGGTGAACCTGAAGATGCGATACACCTCAGAATCACTCATGCCAAAGAGGTCTATGCGTGTGCGGTATATACTCTCCCGTGCCCTCCTCCGTGCCCTCCTCCGTGCCCTCCTTCTTTTTTGCTCCTCTAAAGTCATTAGTATAGCTATGAGCAAGGATGCCCCTGGCATCTTGGCATAAAGTTTGTTGTGCAGCAAGTGTGACTGCTCAGCTCCTCACTAACAGTGTTGCTTTAGCTAACATGTAGACGGATTGTCTAATTTTATACCACCTTTTATATGGTCTAATTTTAGACAGGACGTGCAGCTGTTGCGCACAGCGCGTAGCCTGCGCTGCACCAACGTTCTTTTGTGGATCCCCGTAACTCCCTCATTTGCATATTTGGATAGCAAATCAATGGTGTGTCTAGCGCAGTTTTGCGCGGACGGATACGCCGGTCTATTGAAATTACGCAGGTCCAAAAAAAGTAGATTTCTTGCGTATCTCGTTTTGGGGATGCGGCGCATCGAAACGCATGCCTAAATTTAGTCTTACGCCGCGCATCTCCTGTAACACTGGCGTAATCGCTCTGTGAATCTGGCCCTATATAATTTTTTTTAGCAGACACCCTAGGGAATAAAATGGCGGTCATTGTAACTTTTTTTTCTTGCACATCTAGTGCTAGAATTGTTGCTGACACTCTAACGCACGCGATGATACCTCACATGTGGGGTTTGAACGGTGCTGACATATGTGGGCAGGGCTTGCATGCGTGTATGCTTCTGCACGCGAGCGACCAAGACAGGGGTGTTTTAACATCCTCTTTATGGAGAGATGCGGGGTCAATAAGACCCCACATCTCTCCTCCAGGCTGGAAAGCATTAGATCTTGATTTTTTTTACCGATCTAATGCATTCAGCCGCGATTGCGGCTGTGTTTACATTCCGGGTACCGGGCGTGACGTCATAACGTCACGCCCGGTCCTCCGACGGTCATAGAGATGACTGTGACCTTCTGGTCAGCAGTCATCTCTATGCTTCACCAACGAGTGCCGGCCGATTCGCTCTCCGGGCCCTCGATGACATGGGAGAGCCCGGAGAAGCACCGGATGACGTCCCCTCCCGCCACCTATAACAACAATCAAGCGGTGGAACCGCCACTTTGATCATTGCATGATGCACAGAATTGCATTGTATGATGCACAGAATCGCCGGCTGAAGACGGCGATATCTGAATGATGCCTGTGGCTGCAGGCATCACTCAGATATCCCTGTACAAAGTATGACGTCCTAAGGTGAGCAAGTGGTTAATATAATGGGTCAAATGGGTAACTTTTTGGGTCGAAAGAAACACGTGGAAGGTAGTAGAGGGGAGCCTAGTCTTTATGACTGTATCAAGACGCATTGAAACTGCCCCAGCATTGGACTACCTTATCTCAGCTACAACAAAGCAGCTAGTGACAATCATATATTATAATATAACAATTACCTTAAAAAGAAGCATTCATATGAAATTGAAATGAATCGCAGGAAATATTCTTTTTAGGCAAACGTTACAATGATAACTTAAGATATACAATACTCTCACTATGAATAAACTAAGCCTTTTTTTTTATTTTATTTTTAATTTGTATATAAAATAAATCGTAAATGTACACTATTAAGACGAAGCTTTAGGGGACATATTTCTGTGTCAGGCTACTTCTCTGTGATCTGATTTCAGCTGAGACATGAAAAAGGAAATTCCCAAGGCACGGCGAAGGAGAAAAGTCTCGCTCTCTGATCTAATTACAAAAAACACCCGTCATTTCTGCTATGTTGTTGGTTCTGTAGACAATCAGGCTTAGGTAAAGGCCAACTTCCCCCCAAAAGTGAACCAACAACAATAGCTGCTGGCAATTGAAATCATCTGATAGTAACTTTATATACTACCAGGGCCGCCATCAGGAATTATGGGGCCCCTTACACAGCTTCAGGCATGGGCCCCCTGGAGCAGAGAAGCAGGGGGGGGGGGGTGCTGCCGATATATATATATATATATATATAGAAATAAAAATATATATATATATATTTTTAAATAAATAAAAAAAGGGGGTTTGTCATCCGGAGCCCTGGGGGCCTCCGGACTCCTGGGGACCTCCAGACCTCTAAAAAAAAAAATGGCCCTTTAATAAAAAATAAAATAAAAATATATTAAAAAATACATTTTTTTTTCTAAAAAAAATAAATAAAAAAAAGGGGGGTTGCTTTGTATTATTTTTTTAAAGGGGGTTGCCATCCGGGCCCCTTACAGGTGTACTGCCTGTACCCCCTGATGGTGGCCCTGTATACCATATATATATATATATATATATATATATATATACCCCTTTTTTCCCCATACCATCCTTATGGTGTGGGGTTAATTATTTGGCAATCTACTCCTTTTTTGTGCTCACAGTAATTTGGAACAATGTATACCTATATTGTCAAAAGTATTATGCTTTTACACACAGATGAACTTTAATGGCATTTCAGTTTTAGGCCGTAGGGTTCAATATTGAGTTGGCCCAACCCAATATAACCACGTCAAATCTTCTGGGAAGGCCGTCCTCAAGGTTTAGGAGTGTGTCTATGTGAGTGTTTAACCATTCTTCCAGAAGAGCATTTGTGAGGTCTGGCACTGATGTAGAACCAGAAGGCCTTGCTTGCAGTCTGTGCTGTAATTCATCCCAAAGGTGTTCTATCAAGTTGAGGTAAGGAATCTGTGCAGGCCAGTGAAGACCCTCTACTCCAAACTCGCTCATCCATGTCTTTATATATATATATATATATATATACAGTGTATATATATATATATATATATATATATATATATATATATATATTACTGTGCAAACATTTTAGGCAGATTTCTTGTAAATAAAGAATGCTTTCATAAATAGAAGTGTTAATAGTTTTAGAGATGAGGGCTCTGTGGGGGCCAAACCATCACTTCCAGGAATACTTGTTCTTCTTTACACTGAGGACAGTTATTAATGGCACTGGCTGTATGTTTGGTGTGTCTGTCCTACTGCGGAATACATTGGGGGCCAATCGCACGCCTCCATGATTGTATGGCATTGTCAGTACTGGGACAAGTCTAGAGCCCCGTCTAGAGGCAAACATGAAAAACATTGCCACCTCACCAGTTGGATATGCTTACCCCCTAAACATACATTTAACTTCCTCTCAGTACAAATCTGCTCCCCCTCTCAGCACAAATTCCCCCAGTCATCCCTACTAGCACAAAGCCCCCCCACAAAAAAATCCCCTCCTAGCACAGTTCCCCTGCCCCCTCTACCAGATCACCTCTTTCAGCACACACCCTCCAAATCCCCCTCCTAGCACAAACTCACAACACAAATTACCCTAAACCACCACTCCTAGCATGCACAGCATGCCCGCCGTGTCCCTGAAGTGCCGATGCGTGTGCCTGGCGGCCGCAATATCCACCAGGTACCCGCGATCGCCCGTTACACAGACAAGGATGTGGATCTCTATGTGTAAAAACAGAGATCAACGTCCTGTCAGGGAGAGGAGACTGATGCTGTGTCCCTTGTACATAGGGACACAGATCCGTCACCTCCCTCAGTTCAGTCCTCTCCCCCCACAGTTAGAATCACTCTTAACCCACATTTAACCCCTTCCTCATCCCCTAGTGGTTAACCCCTTTCCTGCCAGTCACATTTATACAGTAATTAGTGCATATTTATAGCTCT
Source organism: Rana kukunoris (assembly GCA_029574335.1). NCBI lineage: Eukaryota > Metazoa > Chordata > Amphibia > Anura > Ranidae > Rana > Rana kukunoris. The sequence continues at coordinate 162,266,582 of CM056059.1, forward strand.
GTTCACTGTATAAATGTGAATGGACCCAAAAATGTGTCAAAAGTGTCCGATGTGTCCGCCATAATGTCGCAGTCCCGCCATTACTAGTAAAAAAACAAATAATAAAACAAGGTGATAATTATGTCCACTATTTTGTAGGCGCTATAACTTTTGCGCAAACCAATCACTATACGCTTATTGCGATTTTTTTTTTTACCAAAAATATGTAGAAGAATACGTATCAGCCTAAACTGAGAAAAATATTGGCCCGGATTCACAAAGCACTTACGCCGACGTATCTCCAGATACGCCGGCGTAAGTACAAATGTGCGCCGTCGTATCTTTGGGCCAACCCACAAACTAAGATACGCCTACAAATAGGCTTCATCCCAATTCAAATATGCAAATGAGGGAAATACGTCGATTCATGAACTTACTTGCGCCCGGCGCATAATATACGCGGTTTGCGTAAGTCGTACGTCCGGCGTAAAGTTATTCCCCATATATGAGGCGCAACCCATGCAAAGGTATGGACCAGGGAACACAAGCCGTCGAATTTTACATAGTTTACGTAATACGTGAATAGGGCTGGGTATAGGTCACGTTTACACCGTAGGCAGTGATTAGACGTATCTTAGGCAGTTGTTTTGACGTGATTGTGAGCATGCGCACTGGGATGCGGCCACGACACGACGCATGCGCAGTTTGTTCTAAGTACTTGTCTGGCACTCGGCCCATCATTTACATGGGATCAAGTCTCATTTGCATGGCTCACGCCCACTTCCACCTACGCCGGCTTACACCTTAGAAACCCAGCGTAGTTTTGAGAGCAAGTGCTTTGTGAATTCTGTGCTTGCCTCTCTGCGCTGCGTCGGCGTAGTGTAAAGAATATACGCTACGGCGGCATAAATATGCGCCGATGTCTGCGAATCCGGGCCTATATATTTTTTCTAAAAAAAAATTGGATATTTATTTTAGTAAAAAGTAAAAAACATTGTGTTTTTTTTTTTTTCAAAATTAAAAAATAAAAACCGCAGAGGTGATCAAATACCACCAAAAGACAGCTCTATTTGTGGTAAAAATAAGGACGTCAATTTTGTTTGGGAGCCACGTCGCACGACCGCGCAATTGTCAGTTTAAGCGACGCAGTGCCCAAAGCTAAAATTTCACCTGGGCAGGAAGGGGGTATATATGCCCAGTAAGCAAGTGGTTAAAAAAGCTCTACATAAATGCTCATACAAACTCCCCCCCCAAAAAAACACTCAAAAACGCAGTGCTCGGGAGTGAAATTGAAAGCGTATAATGCCCTTAACGGATCACTAAAGGATTAGCTAAATAGCTTCCTTTACCTTACTGCAGTACTGGTTTCATGTCCTTATTGTTCGTTTTTGCTTTGAAGTTGCTGTAATCCTGCTCTGTTTTCCACACTTCCTGCTTGTCTGTTTCCTTATAACCACCATACTGGGAGCTTTCTCACGATGGTTTAAGCTGTCATTACTGTGTGTCTAAAACTTCCCAGAACCAATCAGATTCATTTTAAAAACAAAACACTGCCCTGGATTTGTTTGTTTTTGTTCTGTGTTTCTATTTCTACTTTGCAGAAACATGAAGCCAGTTCAAAAGTGAAACTAACCTGCAGGCACATTATATGATTGATTTGTATCTATTTTTAATCATTTTGAAAAGGAATCAGTTAACTTTTATGTCTCTATACCCTGTAAACAGTCATTTCAGCAACAAAAAAAATTTCCTTTAGTGACCCTTTAAGTATAAACTTGTAGCAATTTTTTCAGTTGAAGTGCTTGTTGATTTTCTTAGAACAATGACATACCCCATGTTATATTTATCTCTTCTGAGTATTTTACTTTGCTTTGTCAAGTGGGGTGGATAAACCGAATATGTAAGTAGGACAGATCTCTTTAACTTATATGCTTAGACTGCATTGGGTCCCATTTCCCAACTAAAGCAACAGTGTAAAACCAATCCATGCTCGCTCTCGCTGGTCAGTGCAGTGCGAGGTCTGATCATCCTTGCATGCTCAAAGCATACCCACAGGCAGTAGGAAAACTATGATATGATGAAAGAGAGGGCGCACCATATGGTGCAGAACATCACTTTGTTTAACGGATAAAAAATGAAAAGTTGCACTTACAAAATAGAAGGATGAGCTACAGCATATCAATAGTCCTAAGATCCTGGAAAATCTCATCAGAGCTCTGTGTAGGACAGCAGACAATCCCCTCAGCTGGCAGTGAAGAAGATGCAGATAGAACACTCTGGGTGGGATTTAGGATGTGGGGATATAGAATAGGGATAAGCTACGAGTTCGAGTCTAACTCATGTTCGACTCGAACATTGCCTGTTTGCCGAACAGCGAACAATTTGGGGTGTTCGCGGCAAATTCGAATAGCCGCGGGACACCCTGTTAAAGTCTATGGGAGAGATCTAAAGTGATAATTTTTAAGGCTTATATGCAAGTTATTGTCATACAAATAGTTTGGGAACCCAGTTCCTGCCCCAGGGGACATGTATCAAAAAAAGTTTTAAAAAACTTCTATTTTTTTCAGGAGCAGTGATTTTAATAATGCTTAACCACTTGCTTACTGGGCACATATACCCCCCCTCCTGCCCAGGTGAAATTTCAGCTTCCGGCACTGCGTCGCTTTAACTGACAATTGCACGGTTGTGCGACATGGTTTCCAAACAAAATTGATGTCCTTTTTTCCCCACAAGTAAAGCTTTCTTTTAGTGGTGTTTGATCACCTGTGTGGTTTTTATTTTTTGCGCTATAAACAAAAAAGTGCGACAATTTTGAAAAAAAAATACAATATTTTTTACATGTTGCTATAATAAATATCCCAATTTAAAAGGCCAATACGTATTCTTCTACATATTTTTGGTAACAAAAAAAAAAAAATCGCAATAAGCGACTGGTTTGCGCAAAAGTTATAGCGCCTACAAAATAGGGGACAGAATTATTATTTTTATTATTATTTTTTACTAGAAATGGCGGCGATCTGCGATTTTTATTAGGACTGCGACATTATGGCGGACACTTTTGACACATTTTTGGTGCCATTCACATTTATACTGCGATCAGTGCTATAAATATGCACTAATTACTGTATAAATGTGACTGTCATTGAAGGGGTTAACACTAGGGGGTGAGGAAGGGGTTAAATGTGTACCCTGCATAGTATTCTAACTGTAGGGGAGGGGGACTGACTGGGGAGGTGACCGATCTGTGTCCCTGTGTACAAGGGACACAGATCCGTCTCCTCTCTCCATGACAGGACGCTGTCTCTGTGTGAGCCGGCAATGAGAGATGTTCTCATATGTTTACATTTGAGATCATCTCTCATTGGCCACACAGATCGCATCGCAAACGGCCACTCTGATTGGCCGTTCGCGGCGATCTGTAATTGGCGGTGTCCAAGGGACACGGCCACCTAAGAGTTTCCCCGATGCGCGCTCGGGAGCGGGGATCGAGGAAAGGGGCAGACGTCAATTGACAGCCCATGCACAAAGTGTAATTTCTGAAGGAAAAAAGGTCATTTAAAATCACTTGCGGCTATAATGAATTGTCAGCTCCCGGCATTACAGAGAAAAGTCATCACTAAAAAAAATAAAAAATGCGTAGGGGTCCCCCCAAATTTAATCACCAGGCCCTTCAGGTCTGGTATGGATATTAAGGGGAACCCCCGTCAAATTAAATAAAAAAAATTACGTGGGGTTCCCCCCAAATATCCATACCAGGCCCTGCAGCGCATCACCGGTCTCCAACGGAGACACCCCGGGAAAAAAGCGGCTTCAGCCAGTGACAGCTCTTATGTAGGTAGGGTCACCCATCACGTGAACCCGTCCCCCTCTGACGCAAGGGAAAACCCAGGCTTTCCCAGTGACATGACGGGTGACACCACCCCCCTCTGATGTAACCGCAAACCTACACTTTAATCATTATTAAAATCACTGCTCCCTAAAAAAATTACAGTTTTTAAAACTTTTTTTTGCATTGATACATGTCCCCTGGGACAGGAGCCGGGTCCCCAAACACTTTTTAGGACAATAACTTGCATATTAGCCTTCAAATGTAGCACTTTAGATTTCAAATGTTCGAGTCCCATAGATTTTATCAGGGTTCTAAAGTTCACACAAACTTTTGGTCTGTTCGCAGGTTCTGGTGCGAACCGAACGGGGGGTGTTCGGCTCATCCCTAGGCTCTCTGCAGCCTGAATACCAAGAACTGTGTGATTACAGGAGTACATGCAGTTCATTCTGCGCTCATGTGATCTGTTCTCAGCCAACAGCGAGCTGACATCACAGAACCAGCCAAGGCTCTGAAAAAATCCCGACCATATGATCTGGATCCATACATATGCCTGGATCGGCAAGTAAGTTAAGCCTCTCAGTGAGCTGCTGAGAGCCTGAGCCAACCACTTCCACTCCCTCCATAGCAAGGGAAAAGCAGAGAGTCGGTAAGTAAGAGTCACCGGCTCTCTGCAGCCTGAATACAGAGAACTGAGCGGTCAACAGTATTTGTTTGCTCAGTTCTCAGTCTGGAGGCAGCGGGGGACATCCATCCACCTAGGTGGTTATTTTTGTTTTGTTTTCGTAAATCCTATACTTTTCTTTTAATCTACCAGAAGTAAATCTTCATATTTCTATTTATCCTGATATTATAAGTCCTGGCCTTTATAAAACACCATTGACCTTTGCACATGTTATCAAATAAGTTGTCTAGTATTACATTGTCTCATTACTGATATCTGTTCCCTTGATGGCAGTCTATCTTGATCCTTTCAGTCATGGTCAGCACATCCTTGAACAAATAGCAGGAACTATGATTTTTATCTGCTGTAATTGTAATGTTCTTTTTACCATTGACATATGAAAAATAAAGATTAACAATATTTTTATTTTACTTTGTGGTATATACCCTTAAACCCTACAAGGTACATACAAAGTCCCACTCTACCTCACCTTTGCTGTATACTTTTGTTCCCTTTTAACTGTCATAACTGTACGATATTTTTTATTTATTTTTTGTTTATGGTTGAACTAGATGGACTTATGTATTTTTCAACCTGCATGACTAACTATGTAAAATCTCAATCCAATCTCTGTAAATGACATGCTACTTTCAGTATAATATACATATACACACATTTTAATGTGTGCTGCTTGTCGATTTTTAGATCTGCATTTCAAAAATAATCGCTTTAACCTTTAACATAATTACACATAGATATCTCCGTAAGAATGAAATGTTATCCTTCTCAGGATGCAATCATCTTTAATGCACATTTTTGACAATTATCTACCATTTATTTCTTTTCTACATTCTAGAACTTGTAATGCCATTGCGTGTTATTATTGGGAAATGTACCGCTAAACATTGAGAATTGTGATTCCGGTTGAGAATGGCAAACAAGCACTCAATGCTCCAGCCTACATTGGTAGGAATCTCACATATTTAAAATAGTTGGGTTAAAAAAGACAAATGTTTTACTGAAAAAAAAAAAGAAAATGTTTATTAAATAAAAAATAATCAAAAAAGAAAGACAATAAACATGTATCCTTATGACTCTAATTCGGCAGTTGGTCCAGAGAAAGACAAAAAAGATTCTTTCGATTTATTCAAACATAACTTCTTACCAAAACGCCAAAGGCCATTAGATAACTCAATCGTTTACAATATTATGTTTTTATTTAAAAATGTTGATAAAATATGTTTCATATGCTTTTTAATGTCATTGGGGTCAATTCACAAAGCTTTATTTTCAGATTGCAGGTGTTATTTTAACGATTTTGCACATTATTGAAGCTAGTTCAATTCACTAAACGATTTAAAAAATCATCAAATAACTTTTCACTACACAGAACCGATATTTTACGGTGTGGATCCTTATTTAAAGATTCGATCGTTATTTTAAAGAGTTAAATCGTTATTTTAAAGAGTCAAATCAATAAATATGTACAGAAGAGCAATTCACAAAGATTTTTTTGAAAGTTATCGATCGTTAATTTAACCTCCCTGGCGGTATGATTCTTTCAGATTTTAGGTGCTGAAAGTGGTACCATTATTTGCAAGGGAATTTGGCGTGTTATACTGTAGGCTTGTAATTCTTAGGAATAACTCACTTAAATCTATCCAAACAAGAGTCTAATAGGCATCCCGGGTATGATTTTTTATTTATTTTTTATTAAAAATTATAATATAATAAATAATTATAAAAAATTATAACAAATAATAATATAATTATAGTAAAAATTATTCAATAATGTAATCAAATCAAAATCACTGAAATTTGCTCAGTTGCAGAATTTTTGCTGTCATTATTTTTTTTTTTTTATGACGAATTTCCCCACAAATCGCTATCGCTAAATTCTGCAAGTGATTCTGATTTATTATCGCTGTTTTTTAGCTGCTCTAAAACTATTTTTTACATAAAGGGACACTTTTGGTTGCTATGGGCAATCTACAGTTTGCAGGGAGAAAGAACAGATTTTATTGTAGTGCACAGGGCAGACCACTAGGGACATGGGGGGTGTGTATTTTTACATACAGTACTGTAATCTATAAGATTACAGTGTACTGTATGTATAGTGTTTGTTTACATTTTTGAATTTGGCGCCGTTCTCCGTCCCCGTGCGTCGTAACGTCGCAGGGAACGGAGATCGGCGGCGCGCGGGGACGCTGTGTGAATCGAGCGAGCACCCGCTCGCTCACACAGCGCAGATGCATCGCTGGATCCACGGAGAAGGTAAGTAAACAGTCTCTGTGGATGCTGCGAGGCGAGCCCGAGTCTGACTCGGGGTTACCGATCGTAGCACAGAAATCTAACCCCTAGTCAGACTCGGGAACACCGCCAGGGAGGTTAACACCTCCCTTAGGGTGTCGTTATGACATTTCCCAGGCGATATTTTGTTGTTAGAGGAAGCTTTTGGCGATTTTTGTAGTGTAGTGAAGTTTTTAGTAGTGTTGGGCAAGATGGAACCATGCTCTATTTGAACTTAAAATTATCCAGAGGCGAAGAAGAACACGTTAGAATGTTGTTCAGATTTATAAACGTGTATTCCGTTCACGTACTATTTTGGATGACTTTTCTGAAACCCAGGTGATAGCTAAATTCCGATTATCATCTCCCATGATTTATTCTCTGTATGAGGAAATACACATGGCTTTAGAAAAACACACACTAGAAGTTTTGCACATCACATGCTCAATCTCCACGTGTGTATTGCTTGTGTCTCTCTCTCTCTCTCTCTGCATCTGCTCTTTACCACATGCAGCTGTTCTCCTCCCCTTCTGCTCACAGAATGCATCTCTCCAGCATTATTTAACGATCTCAGACGTTATTATTACGATTTGGGACGTTAAAATAACTCTTGAGTAGTTAGCATTACGATTGGATAAAGAGTCAGTTGAAAACCATAACGACTCTGTTGAATAACGATTATAGCTTTCGTGAATACCATGTTTGCTAGCGTTAAATAAGGAGTGCTAATTTAACAACTGAAGAAAACCAATAACGTTTCTCTTTGTGAATTGACCCCAATTATGTTATTGTGAAATGTACCACTAAACATTGAGTATTGTGATTCTGGTAGAGAAGGCAAACATGCACTCAATGCTCCAGCCTACTTTGGTAGGAATCTTACATAATAAAATAGTTGGGTTAAAAGAGACAAATGTTTTCACAAAAAAGCAAAAAAAAACAAAGACAATCTTTATTGATAAAAAAAAAGGGAAGGCAAGGAACTTTTATCTTCATAACTCTAATCCAGCAGTTGATCCAGGGAAAGACAAAAAGGTTCTTTAGATGTATTCAAACAATACTTCTTACCTGAACTTTAAAGGCCATTAGATAACTCAACTTTTTGCAATAATATGTTTTTATTTAAAAAATAATATATTCAAATATGTTTCTTCTGTTTATTAATAATATTGTGTGTTATGTTATTGGGAAATGTGCTGCTAAACAATGAGAATTGCACTCAATGCCCCAACATACTAGTAGGAATCTCACAAATAAAATAGTCGAGTTAAAAAAGACAAATGTTTTCACTGAAAAGAAAAAGAAAATGGTCATTGTTTAAAAAATAAAAAATAAACAAATAAAGATAAAAAGAAAGTAAACTTGTATCCTCAAAACTAATTAGGCAATTGATACAAAAAAAATACAAAGATTTCTTTTAGATTTATTCAAACAATACTTCTTACCTGAACTCCAAAGGACGTTTTATAACTCAACTTTTTACAATATTATGTTTTTATTTAAAAATGTTATTAAAAAATGTTTCTTGTGCTTTTTAATGTTATTGTTTGTTATTATGTTATTGGAAAATGTACCGCTTAATACAGATAATTGTGATTCCAGATGAGGATGGCAAGCAAGCACTCAGTGCCCCAGCCTACTTTGGCAGGAATCTTACATAATAAAATAGTCAGGTTAAAAAAGACAAATGTTTTCACTGAAAAAAAAAAAGAAAATGTTCATTGACCTTTGGCGATTGATCCAGGGAAAGAGAAAAGGGTTATTTAGATTTATTCGCACAATACTTCTTACCTGAACTCCAAAAGCCATTTGATAACTCAACTTTTTACAGTATTATGGTTTTATTTAAAAAAAAATATTAAAATATGTTTCTTATGTTTTTTTAATAATATTGTGCTTTTTATTGTTAATGTTTGTTATTATGTTATTGGAAAATGTACTGCTAAACACTGAGAATTGTGATTCCAGTTGAGGATGGCAAGCATGCACTTAATGCCCCAGACTACTTTAGTAGGAATCTCACATAATAAAATAGTTAAAAAAGACAAATGTTTTCCCCCCCAAAAAAACATAAAAAAGCAAGTGCTCATTGATAAAAAAAAAAAAAGACAATAAACTTGTATCCTCATAACTCAGAGTTGTAATTCAGAGGTTGATCCAGAGGAAGACAAAGAGGTCCTTTAAATTTATTCAAACATTACTTCTTACTTGAACTCCAAAGGCCATTAGATAATTCAACTTTTTACAATAATATGTTTTTATTTAAAAAATAATATATATTAAAATATATTTCTTATGTTTTTTAATAATATTGTGTGTTATGTTACTGGGAAATGTAACGTTAAACATTGAGAATTGCACTTAATGCCTCAGCATACTTTAGTAGGAATCTCACACAATAAAATAGTCGGGTTAAAAAAGACAATTTTTACTGAAACTAAAATAAAAATAAAATGTTCACTGTTTAAAAAAATAAAAATAAATAAACAAATAAAGATAAAAAGAAAGTAAGCTTGTATCCTCAAAACTAATTTGGCGATTGATCCAAAAAAAGACAAAGGCCCAGATTCACACAGCAATTACGCCTGCGCAACAGGAGATGCGTGTGCGTAAGTCGAAATGTGCGCGTGCGTTTCGATGCACGGCATCCCCAGAACGAGATACGCAAAAAATCTACTTTTTTTTGTCCCGCGTAATTTCGTTAGACTAGCGCATCCATCCGCGCAAAAGTGCGCTAGACAGACCATTGATTTGCTAGTCAAATATGCTAATGAGGGACTTACGGGGATCCACAAAAGAACGTTGGGGCAGCGCAGGCTACGCAGTGTGCGCAACAGCAAAATGTCCTGTCTAAAATTAGACCATATAAAAGCTGGTCTAAAAAGAGAAAAAAAGTCTACTTGTTAGATAAAGCAACACTGTTAGTGAGGAGCTCAGCAGTCACACGTGTTGCACAACAATCTGTATGCCAACATGCCAGGGGCATCGTCGCACATAGCTATACTACTGACTTTAGATGAACAAAGAAGGATGAGGGCACGGAGGATGGCACGTGATGGCACGGGAGAGGAAATACCGCACCTGCATAGACCTGTTTGGCATGAGTGATTCTGAGGTGTTTCGCATCTTCAGATTCACCCCTCATGTCATCCTGGAATTAACCACAACCCTGCAGGAGGACATCACCAGCCCAACACACCGCTCACATGCAGTGCAGCCACTGGTCAAGGTCATGGCAACACTCCATGTCCTTGCCAGTGGCTCTTTTCAGCGTACAAGTGGAGTGGTGGCTGGGAAGTCAAAATCCTCCATGAGCAGATGTGTGCACCAGGTTGTCCCTGCAATCCTCAGACGCATGGCCAACCAAATCATCAAACCCACCACTGAGGACCTGCGGCTGAAGGCAATGCCAGATTCCCACGCACTGTGGGGGCCATTGATTGCACACATGTGGCACTCCAGCCCCCCCAGGAGACAGAGCACATGTACCGCAATCGGAAGCATTGGCATTCCATCAACGTACAGGTGATAGTCGATGCCCAAGGCCTCATATGGCACGTCCGTGCCAAACACCCAGGGTCCAGCCATGACAGCTACATATACAATCAATGCCACATCCGAATGGAATTCGATCAGAACGTGTATGGGTACACCTGGCTGGTTGGTGAGTGACATGGGTGGCAGGCATGACTATCCCCTCCCATGATGCACACATCACAAGGGGCACATGCATGACTAACATCCTCCTGTCTTTTCCCTTACAGGTGACTCTGCATATGCACTAGGACCCCATCTCATGACTCCTATCCGGAACCCCCAAACCGCAGGAGAGGAAAGATACAATCAAGCACATGCCCAAACACGAGCAGTGGTGGAGCGCACCTTTGGCCTCCTAAAGTCACGTTTCCGATGCCTGGATAAGTCTGGGGGTACCCTCTTGTATTCCCCAAACTTCGTGTGCCAGATCATCGGTGCATGTTGCATGCTGCACAACTTCGCAGAAAGAAAGGGCCTGCAGATTGGCCTACGTGATGACCTGACCCCTGAACCAGACAATCCCCCCCTAACCGAGGCTACCCCGTCTTCTGAGGGAAGAGCAGCCAGGAGACAACTCACATTGGGCATCTTTGCACGTTAAACACACACATTAATCATGGCACAATGAGAATGCATGCATGCACACCACTGTGGTCCCTAGCACACACACCCCACATCCACATCAAATTGGATTGGCACCAGTCCACCATGCAGGACTTGTGAGCAGCAACGCCACGCCAAGGCTTCAATTATGTCACTGTACATTCATACACCATTCACACGGACCTGGGGATCACTTCTCCCTGGTCCTGGGGAACCCTTCTCCACCAAAATTGAGGGTGACACCCCTTTTCCGGCAGGAATGTCACCCCCACATTCAAACAGCATTCACAACCCAAAAAAAAAAAAATACCTGCAAAAGCAAAAATTTTCCAGCAAAAAAAAAAAGGGGGAAAAAAATAATTATTGCCCTTTACGTGAGCCACGCCTGGGGCGCCCCTGGCCACGGCCCCGGCTTCTCAGGGGAGACTCATGGGGAGGGGTAAAACCGGGGAAGGAGGAGCAGCCCCTGATCTCTGCCCACCTGGCGGGCCTGCCCTCCAAGGCCACGGCTATTCTGTCCAGGGCAGCACCAAGTGTTGCCGTGTTGGCCTGGATAGCCTGGGTAAGGGCCCTCACATCCTGCCCAACGTCTGCTGATGTCGTCTGCAGTTCGTTTAGGCAGGTTGTGAAAGCCCGGGAGTGGGAGTCCAGGTTCCCCAGCATATCCCTGATGGAGGACAGGCTCTCCTCCATCCGCACCAATGTCTGGCTGACCTGTCCCAGATGGCGGGTCTGAAGGGCCTGGTCCCTTCTCAGAGTGGCGGGCAAGAGATCGGCCAACCCCCTGGTGTTCTGGGATGAAATCCTGCCTCCAGCTGATGCTTGTGGCCGGGGAGAAGGGGAGGCCCTTGGGAGGGGAGCCATGTTGGGGGAGGAGGGAGGGGGTTCCCCCTTAGGGAGGGCTGCCTGCTGCCAGCCAGAGGGGAAGAGTCCTCAAAAACCAAACGTCCAGTGCCTGACATGGACTCCTCCTCCTCATGATTCTCCTCCTCCTCATGATTCTCCTCCTCCTCTTGAACCTCCTCCGCGGACTCCGGCCTTGTTGGGGGGGCCTCATTAGGCTGCTGTCCTGGGGTTGGTGCGGTCAGGCCAGATGGCCCTGCACCCTCCTGCACATCTGTGGATGACACAAAACATTCACAGGTTGGAGGATCCACACACTTGCCACATATTCCCTTTCACCCCCTCCCCCACACATGCTGCACACCTGATATTAAAAAAAATACTTACCTGGCACCACGGGCTCCGGACTTGAGTCAAAGCCGGGCAGGCCCTCAACTTCATGCCGATGAAAGGTCAGGGCCACCGCACGCTCCTCCGCTGTCAGCCTAATACGGCATGGTGGGCCCCCTCCTGTGCCCCTGGCATGGGCATCCATTCTGGCCAGCTTCTGTTTGACCAGACGCCGGAGGTCATTGATTTTTTTGTCAATCCCAGACCGGGTCCGTGTCTCCCCCTCCCCCGCTGAATTGACCTGCTCAGTGATCATATCCAAAATCTCCCTCCTCCTGGCCGGGGTGGTGTTGGCACTGTCCGGGCCGTGGAGGAAACGCCCATATTCGCTAATGGCCCGGGCAAGAATTATTTTTTCCGCCAAAGAAAAATTGAGCTTTCGCTTTCTCTCTGTCATACTTCCAAAAAAACTCACTCCCAGTCAACAAAAATCACTCACAAAAACAAGCACAACCAATCAAGCAAGAACACACACAAAGAGAAAACTACTCAGCAAGAAACAGTCACAAAAACAAACAGCAAAAAAACAGCAGGAAAACAAACGAACAGAAATATATCAATCAAACAAACAGTCTCTCAAACACTTATCAAAAAACACTTTCAAAGATCTACTAACAAACACTTGATCACACAAACACTAATCTGACAACTACAAAACACACCGCAACGAACAACAGGACAAAAGCACTTGGTTAAATGGGAAGGGACAAAGGGATGTACTTTTGCAATGCAAGTGCGTTTGTGTGTGTCTATTTATGCTGTTTGCGTAGTTCACAACGTTGCCCTAGTCCATTTCCAATTTCACTGATTGCGCCGCTCCCGAGTTGTGAGCATGCGCACAGCGGAGCTGACCATGGTCTCCTTCAAGCGCGCATGCGCGAGCCGGCCTGCCCTTCATTTGCATGGGGTCACGGCTCAATTCAATGTAACACGCCCACGTCCTTCCCAATTTGTATTACTCCGCCTTACGCCTCTGAAAAAACGTTACGCATGCGCAATTTCCTGCGCAAAAGCTACGAGAATAGGGTGATTACGCGGCAAAATTTTGCAAGTCTAACGTAAAGGCGGTGCGCTACGCCGGTCCAATAATTCGCAGAATCTGGGCCAAAAAGTTTTTGTTATATATTTATTCAAACAGTACTTCTTACCTGAACTCCAAAAGCTTTTAGATAACACAACTTTTTACAATATTATGTTTTCATTTAAACATTTTATAAAATATGTTTCTTGCTTTTGTGCTTTTTAATGTTATTGTTTGTTATTATATTATTGGAAAATGTACTGCTAAACCCTGAGGCCTTGTACACACGAGGGAATGTATCCGGTCGGAAACATCCGACGGATATTTCCCAGCGGATAAGTCAAATTTGTCCGTTGGTCTGATGAGCGTACACACCATCGGACCGAAATCCCAGCGGACCAGAACGCGGGCACGTAAACCACGTACAACGTCACTATAAAGGGGAATGACGAAGCCATCGGCGCCGCCCTCTGTTCCGCTTCTGCTAGTTCCGTGTTAGCGAAGGTTTGGTTAGAGCTGATTCGTGCTTTTCAGTCTCCGCGCTTAACAGGTCGTATTTTCAGGTTCAGTGTGTGCTTGTGGGCTCGTATTTGTCATTCAGTGTCGCCGTACGCGGCGTTTCTGCTTTGCAGTGCCGTCCTGTACGGTCGTATCTGTTTGACGTGCGATCTTTGCAGGTCTTGCTGGATTTGGGGGTGCTTTCTGTTTGAGTGTGTTCTTGACTGACCAGCCGGCCGGTTTGAAGCCATGATGGAGCAGCAGCGCAACTTTTCACGAGTTCGTGCTGTTTATGGGTTTTGTTCTGGAGTCTGTGTGCATTCCAGTGATTTGGACAGGAACAGTAGGAGGAGGAGTTCCTGGGCCAAGAATTGGTTGCGGCAGCGTAATCGATTCTCTCATATGTCTCTGCTTAGGGAGATCTGGGAGAATAATCCTGATGACTTCAGGAACTTTCTCCGTATGACGGACCCCGTTTTCCACCGTCTGCTGGATCTCCTGTCCCCCTATATCACGAGGCAGGACACTGTGATGCGCCAAGCCATTCCGGCTGAGCAGAGGCTTATTGCCACGTTGCGGTACCTGGCGACTGGGAGGAGCCTGCAGGACCTCAAGTTCTCAACAGGCATCTCTCCCCAGGCGCTTGGGATCATCATACCGGAGACGTGTTCTGCCATCATACAAGTCATGCAGGAGGAGTTTATTAAGGTAAGTTTCCTCCTTTAACATCACAATCTGTGTCTTTAATAATGTTTGCATATTTTTCTCACCTTTTTGTGTTGGTTTTCCTAGTCACCATGATTGTAATATGCTGTGTGCTTAATGTTCCCTTTTCTCCCCATGCATGTTGTTAAGCTTTCCAGGTTAATATGGTTTGGCCTACCTGCATATTTTTACCTTCAACACTACTAACCTGTCCAGCATCATCTCCTAGGGACAAAAACACCTTTTTTTTTTATTTGGTGTCCTGCTCCATTGTAGTTCAACTCCCTCCCTCTAAAAAAGTGTATTGCCCCATCAGCGTGATGTGGAGTCTGATAATAATTGTCTCTAGATTTGTTGCCCTAAATACTCTCTATACACTAATTTTTGGAAATGTTAATACCGTGATGTTGCAGAATGATTTTTTTTTACTAGTGTTTGCAATGTTGTTTCTGTGCCAAAGTGCTAATTTTTTTTTTTGCTTTTGTCCCCACAGTTTCCCTCCACGCCGCAGGAATGGCAGACTGTGGCTGCCCACTTTGCCCAGCGTTGTGATTTTCCAAACTGCGGAGGGGCAATTGATGGGAAGCACGTCCGCATAGTGCCGCCACCTCTTTCGGGCTCGTACTATTATAACTACAAAGGTTTTCATAGTATCGTGTTGATGGCGGTGGTGTCGGCAGACTACGAATTTTTGTATGTGGACGTGGGGAAGAATGGCCGGCTGTCTGATGGGGGAGTGTTCGCGCGGACCGAATTTTACAGGCGTCTACAAACTGGTGGTCTTGAACTGCCACCGGATGAAGACAATGTGGAAGGACTTCCGTTTGTTTTTTTAGCGGACGAGGCTTTTGGACTTGGACCTCACCTCATGCGGCCTTTTCCCCAGAGGACCCTCACCCCGGAGAGGAGAGTCTTCAATTTCCGGCTGGCCAGGGCCCGGAGGGTAGTCGAGAATGCCTTTGGGATACTCGCCAGCCGGTTCCGCCTGTTCCAGACAGCGATACATCTGGCGGAATATAAATTTAACTCTGTTATTTTGGCCTGCTGCATATTGCATAATTTTTTACGCAGGCATTCCCAGACGTACCTACCCAACATCGGTGCTGAGGCAGGACTACCCTCAGATACCCTTCCTGGGCTGGACACTGGTCGCGCTGGCTCGGTCACCCAATCTGCTCGTGAGGTACGCGACAAATATGTTGAGTACTTTATGGGTCGGGGGGCCATAGCTATGCCAGATTAATATTTCTTTATAATTCGGCCCCCAAAATAAAGAAATATTACCAATAAATAATAAATAATTTGACCATTGGACTTTATACAGTTGTTTGTCATTATTGCTTTTTCTCTTTTTATCTGTCTTCCAGGTTCTGAAACTAGTGCATTTCTTGTGCCCAATTTAGTTAGCAGGTTTTAGTAAATACACACAATTGCACATTCTAGTCACTCTTCTACAAACTGGGTATTGAGGTTAGAAATAAGAAGCCACTGGTGTGTGTGTGTTTTTAAAAGGTTTTTTTATTTGTTTTTTATTTACGAACATTTTTGTGTTTTAATTAGAAAACTTGGTTTAGAAAGTATTTATTTATTCAAAAAATATTTTGTGGTTTTGACAAACATATCTAACAATCGAACTTACAAAGTTCAACCTTTTATTTGGCATAACAAACCCAGACAACATGGTCTTAGGTCACGCCGGAATCCCCCAAAATTTGAGGATGCACACATGCTGTGTGTGTGTGATGGGCCAAATGGTGTTTTTTCACATGAGATCCCATGCGAAATGTTCACATGTGCTATCTGCCATCATGGGTGATCAATTTTTGTGCTTTGTGGGTGCAACCCCTTTCTGTCACCTACTTGATAAGTAAGGAAGGGGTTGCACCCACAAAGCACATACAATTAATGTCCTGTGCTGGCAGATCGCACATGTGAACAGACATTGGGGTTTATTTACTAAACAGTCCAAACTCCGGCTTATTTGTGCATATAAGCCAATCAGCTTCTAAATTAAGCTTAGTCAATTAAGACTTCGCATCCAAACATGGAAGATGATTGTTTTATATGCCAAGTGATGCTGTTTTTGCCCCTTATAGCTTTAGTAAATAAACCCGTGTGTGTGTGTGCATCCTCAAATTTTGGGGGATATTAAACGAACATTATACAACATCTTTGAGAGTGGGGTGGTTAGGGGTGAGGGCAGGGGGGGCATGGGGGGCAGCTGGGGGGGATAGTCTTCTATATACGTCCCAAAATATCGAGCATGTTTTTTAGGTTTTGGTCCATCACCACCATCCTTTCCCTCATATTGTCCAGATCGGTGCTGCACTCCATTATCTGCTGTATTAGGATTTGTGCACTTGCACGAGAAAAAATAGGAGCGACAGATGTGCTAATCCCATCTTCATCCCCTAAAAATGCCAAAGGAAAAACACAACATTGTAAGTAAGTAAGGTCCAGGCCTATCTACATCTCTTTTTCCCTGCAAAGCTGGGGTGTCACTGACCTGTTGTACTGACAAGTTCAACATCTTCTACAACTTCTCCTTCTTCTTCAACTTCTCCTTCCTCCACCAATCCGCCTTCCTCCTCCAATCCGCCTTCCTCCACTAATCCGCCAAATTCCACCAAACCGCCTTCCTCCTCCAATCCGCCTTCCTCCACTAATCCGCCAAATTCCACAAAACCGCCTTCCTCCACCAATCCGCCAAATTCCACCAAACCGCCTTCCTCCACCAATCCGCCTTCCTCCTCTCTCCCTTCCTCCTCTCCTTCTTCCTCCTCTCCTTCTTCATCATCCTCCTGCTCAACAATTTTTTCGGGCCGTTTGGGAGACAGTGTGGGCCTCCCTGACTCCTCATAGCGCTGTCCTCTTCTTTCCCCTAAAAAAAAAGAAAAAAAAAAAAACATCAGCAAACAGATCTTTTTGGAGGGACTAATTTGCAAACATTGCTTAGAAGTGGCGTTACAATTCTAGTTTTGGCCTTATTACAGCACAAACCATGTTCCTTTTTTTTGCTAGCTGATGTCTCCCTAGCTGCGATATAATGAGGCTTTTTGGGGAAGTGACACACATGGCTGGCCTCCTGAATAAGTCTTTTTTGGAGTCCCTTCTCCTAAACTCCAAATTACTATTTTATGTGGGTAGACAGGTTTTCTAAATTACAGATGTCCAAACAGCTGTATATTAAGTTATCTCAGCACTGTGTGAATTACTGAATCCTGATTGCCTTTTTAAAGAAACTTATTAGTTTGCACAAACACATCATATTTTCAACATTGTTTCTGAAAACGATGTTTTTCGCCAAATAGCCTCGTCCAGGTGTGATGTTCCTGGAACCGCGGATTGAGGATAAACGATGTGATTGGAACGATGTTGACTACGATCGTGGCAAGTCGTCTGATTTATATTAGACAAACATTACTAAATTTACAAGGCAGGGTTTAAAAAATACAAGCAGGCCAACGAGGCAGATGGCGAAATATACATGGCAAAACATTTCCGACATAAATAGGCACTCCAAAGACATTTTAAAGTACTTACTTTTTTCTATGATTCTTTTTATTTTGCGATACTGCTCTGGCTCGCGCAGTTTTAAGTCGGACCAGCGTTTCCGGAGCTGCTCTTTGGACCTGGTGACCCCAAACATCTCATAAAGTTTCCTTGCTGCCTTATCCATAATTTTAGACTTCCTCCGGTTAGGGGTGCTGTATGGGCCATGCTCACCATCATAGTCCTTCCGTCGCAGGATGGACACCAACTCCACCATCTCTTGTAGAGACATGTTTGTGGCCTTGTAACGTTTTGGCCTGGATCGGGACGTTCCGGCCTGTGTCCCTTCCTGATCCCGATCAGAGGCTAATGTGCGCTCGTGTGACATCGCCATATTTTCCAATCAACGTTGCAGATGGGCGTGGAAAGCAGAAATTGGTACGTCATGGGCGGAGACGAGGGTGGCGTTTCTTGATTGCGTGGGGAATATAATGGAAACGACGTGATTACGTAGGTTACGCGGAGATTACTCGAGCGGAAACGAGGAGAGAGAGAGACGAAGGTAAATGCAAACATCGGATCAGGCATATAATTTGAACAGGCATGGGGGATGGAGCTTTTAGATGTTGTTTGCACCCTTTTTAGGCCACTGTTATTTATGTATTTTGGGGCCCACCATAACATTTAGAGAGTAAAGTGCTTGGACACATCACTTCATCAAGATATATGTAGAGAATGCTCTTTCCTCTTTATTTGTATTTTTGAGTATGCTGTCAGATCATGCCAGTAGTGTTGTGTATTGGTTGGACAGAGATAAGTAGGTAGTGTTTTCTGCCATCAATGCTGAGGGGCATGATAGCTACACATGAACTAGTGCCTTGAGGTGAATGCTAGCATTCATATTCATGGTGGATGTGTTCTTAACTACATGCTACAACTTGCAACATGGACTCTGAATGCCAACTTTTTGGGGGTTACAACATTGCGGCAGAGCAGGCCAGCTATGTAGCAGCATAAGACACTGTGTTTGTATAAAGTAGATGCTCTAAAATGAATGAATGTGCACATATTTTAAGAATGACAAAGCTGAGCCTTTGGAAAGTTGTGCTTTGTGTTTGATTGGCAATTTCTATTCTAGACATTACTATTGAGAAGCTTCATTTCGATAAGCAGCCAAAAAGAATGGATTTGCTGAAAGGGAAGGAGGCTACAATGGAATTAATAGCCCGATATCGGGATATGCCCCTTCTTTGGGACACCAGACACACCCATTATTTGGACACTGGAAAGAGAGAGGCAGCACTTGATGAAATTGCGACATACCTGCACACTTGGGTGCCAAGTTGCACAGGCGACATGGTGAAGGACAAATTCAGTAACCTCAGGAGAAGCTACAGGAATGTCTATAAAAAACGGAAATATCCAAAATCAGGATCAGCAGCAGCTAAGAAGAAGGAACCCAAGCTCTGGTACTACAAAGAGCTCAGTTTTTTGAATGATGAACTGGATGGCAGGGCTTCGGTTTCAACACTTCCTCCCAGCGGAACTTCCCCGGATCCCAGGAGCCCTGCAGAATCAGAAGCAGGGCTGGCTGACATGGAGCCAGATCTGGCCATCTTCAGTGAGGTCTAGTATTTTCAAAACTAGTTTTGTGCTGCTATTTATTTTGAATTTGTGAGTTGATCTTGTAAACAAAAAACAAACAGGGATGCCAAATGCAGGGGTCAGAAGGACAGTCTGTTTAATTGAAATTAATACTAACTAAAAAAGTCTAGAGAAATAAAATGTGTGTGCTTGATTGTGCCAAAAATTACAACATGTTGCCTTTTTTCTACACAGGAAGAAGAGACCAGCCAGGAGGTGGCAGCTCCTGAGGCCCATGTCAGCCAGGCGGAAGGGGTGAGTGGCAGCCAGGAGGAGGCCGGGTCAAGTGAGGTGCAGCAGGTCCCCAGGCCCAGGCTGAGCACAATCAGCCAAGTTCCTCCCCTCCAAATGAGGCCACCAGCTGCAAAGAGGCGCAGAAGGGAGGTGCATGATGAAAGCCTTCAGGTCATCCGGGAGGCTGCCGAAATCATGAGAGCCCCCCTCAACCCAACGGAATGCTATAGCGCATTTGTGGCCAATGAGCTGAACCAAGGGGGGGAGGAGCAAAAAAGCCTGGCCAAGGACATTATAAATCAGGTCCTGGCCAGGATGAAAAGGAACGAGCTGACCAGGGACACTGTGCTGTGGGATCCAGCTTGGCCTGCTCCCCATCATCCTCATCCTCCTCCTGCCACAT
This sequence comes from Rana kukunoris, assembly GCA_029574335.1. Taxonomy (NCBI): domain Eukaryota; kingdom Metazoa; phylum Chordata; class Amphibia; order Anura; family Ranidae; genus Rana; species Rana kukunoris. Next base: position 162,286,710 of record CM056059.1, read on the forward strand.
CAGCCCCACCTGCAAGGTTCCGTGGACGGACCCGTGGAAGTTTCGCTGGAAGGAAGTCTGCTAGGAAGTCGAGAAGATGAATCCCTGCCATCCAGTTTATTGTCCAAAAAACTGAGCTCGTTGTAGTAGCACAGCTTGGGTTCCTTTGTTCATGTGCTGCTGATCCTGATTTTTGATATTGACTCCTGAGGTTACTTAATTTGTCCTTCATCATGTTGTAATTGCCAAGTATGCATGTATGTTGCAATCTCATCAAGTGCTGCCGTTCTGGTGATTTATAATTTTTTTTTTGGCCGGAAATAAATGGCTTTTGTATTTACTTTCAAACCTTGTCTATTGTGTTTAATACTGTGGTGAGTAAGCATCAGACATTTGGCAAACAAAATGTGGCATTTGCAAAGGACCCAAACTCCTTTTAGGGGGGGGGGGGGGACCTTTTATGTTTGAACTTGGTAAACCCCAAAGAAGCGTCCATTTTTGTGAAAAAAATAAAAATAAAGGATGAAACAAGAAAAAAACAAAAAATTGGAAATATTCCAAACACGTTAAATCCAAATGTTAAAAAAAAAAAAAAATACTCCACATTAAGTCCAAAGAGAAATTTTTAAAATGTGGAGAACATAAACAAATGTGGGGACATCTGGCAAGCAAACTGTGTCAAATAGAAAAATAAATAATGAAAATGCAAGCTAGCAATATGTGACATCTGGACAAAAGAACGGGTTCATTCTAGCAAGAGAAGAAAGCACAAAAAAACGATCGAAACGGAACACTATATAGAGAGTTTAGGTGACGAATGTGCCAGGTCCCAAACAAACGCGAGTTTTACCTGAACGAGTGCTCCCGTCCCATCGTTTTGACTGAGCATGCGCGGGTTTTTTGTCCGAGGCTTTTGTGTACTAACGAGCGGACATATCCGACGGACATGGGTCCGGCGGAAATATTTCAAAGCATGCTTTGGAATTTTTCCGCTGGAAAAATCCGTCCGAAACGGTCCGTTTGACCATACAAACGACCGGATCTTTCGGATGAAATGGTCCGTCGGACCAGTTTCAGCGGATTTATTCCCTCGTGTGTACAAGGCCTGAGAATTGTGATTCCAGTTGAGGATGGCAAGCAAGCACTCAGTGCCTCAGCCTACTTAGGCAGGAATCTCACATAATAAAATAGTCGGGTTAAAAAAGACAAATGTTATTACTGAAAAAAAAAAAAGGTTCATTGACTTAAAAAAAAGAGACATTATACTTGTATCCTTTGGTGATTGATCCAGAGAAAGACAAAAAGGTTGTTTAGATTTATTCAAACAATACTTCTTACCAGAACTCCGAAGGTCATTAGATAACTCAAATTTTTACAATATTATGTTTCTATTAAAAAAAAAATTGTTATTAAAATATGTTTCTTATGTGTTTTTAATAATATTGTGTTATTATGTTATTGGGAAATGTACCGCTAAACATCGAGAATTGCACTCAATGTCCCAGCATACTTTAGTAGGAATCTCGCATAATAAAATAGTCGGGTTAAAAACGACAAATGTTTTCGCCAACAAAAAAAAAAAAACATAAAAAAGCAAGTGCTCATTGATAAAAAAAAAAAGACAATAAACTTGTATCCTCATAACTCTAATTCAGTGGCTGATCCAGAGGAAGACAAAAAGGTTCTTTAGATTTATTCAAACATTACTTCTTACTTGAACTCCAAAGGCCATTAGATAACTCAACTTTTTACAATATTATGTTGTTTTTTTTTTATGTTTTTAAAATATGTTTCTTATATAGTGACATAGAGCAACTAACTATGATTCTAACCTAAAATCTTAACTTATTGTAAAAAAAAAAAAAAAAAAGTGGTTGTTAAGGCTGAAGGTAAAAGAAACCTTCAATGTGAAGCTCCCCGCAGCCCCCCTATTACTTACCTGAGCCCGACCCAGCGATGTGCAAAATTTTAGTGTCTCTCCCTCCTTATTGAGACTAAGCAGTGGGAGCCATTGACTCCTGTCAATCGCAGCCAATAAGGAGGGAGCTGCGAGCTAGGTCTGAGCCACGCTTGATGTGTCTTATGGACTGAGGTGGCTCGGGAGCAAGCACACACAAGTGCCTCCATAGCAAGCGGCTTGTGAAGGAGGGAGGAGCCAGGAGCACCGAGAAGAGGAGGATTGGGGCTTCTCAGTGCAAAACTAGTACACAGTCTGTTATATATATATATATATATATATATATATATAATTATTGTTATTTTTTATTTTTTTTAGGCTGAACCTTTAGTATTACTTTAAGTAGTTCCTATTATATGACACATGGTTGCTTTGTGTCCATGAGCTGAATGCGAGGAAATCAATCAATTCTCCCATCAAGGCTAACCAGCAATGGATGGAGGATTCCTCAGTGTCAGCTACTGCATTCAGGAAGAAGCAGCCGCACACCCACACATTGACTTATAATTTTATCCCTGGCTCAGTCAATTTTAAATGTACACATTTTGGCCAATTCAGCAGACCAATTCATTAGGCCAAAATTCAAACCATGCATGACCAACTTTAATCAATACAGCATATTAAACTGCACAATCATGCATAAAATAAATAATAATCATAACAGTGTTACTATTTAGTACCAAATAAAAATAATGAGGAGATGTATAAAAATACATTAATATTAGGAGAACAGCAAAATGAGGTTGATTTGAAAAATGTCATGTGTCATGTTTTGTAAGAAAATATAGAGATAATAAGAAGGGAATTGTTGTTCCTATATGAGTAAAAACATTAAAAATGTTAAAAAATAACTATAATAATAATAATAAAATGAATTATAAGAAGAAGCAGAAGAATATGAATACAAATAATAATACTATAAATAATAATATAAATAATAATAATAATAATAACAATAGTAATAGTAAAAATAATAATAATAATAATAATAATAATAATAAAAAAGAATTATCATTTGTAGTTGTATTTCCATTGTTGTTACTTTAGCTCACATACAAAATATTTAACTAAATGAGAGACAAATACTTTATGCAATCATATTAGTAATTATTCCCTAAATTCAATAAAGCTTTTTTTTTTTTTTTAACCACATTTTATCCTATCTAATCTTGAAAATAATGAGTACATTTCAGTGCCTGTTACATAATCATTTTTTTTCTGCCTTCCAAGCTTAATAAGATGATATATGGTTAGGAGAATTTCATTAAATTAAATTACTGAGTTTTTCTCCAAAATGGTTTTTCAATATTCAATTAGAACAATCCTGTTTATTGTAATCTAATATAAACATGAAATTCTAGAAGTATTTTGGCTTATTGTGATCTTACTTAGGAATTGCTATTATTTTTGATTTAGTGTTATTAAATCCTCAGTAGATTCAGGAAAAATAACATTTATTACCAGAGTAGTACAGAATATGAGGACCAAGCCTGGAAATAATTGTAATATATAATTTCATTTAAAGGAAAACCATTGCATGTGTGTTTTTTTTTCTTTTTTTATCAGTACTTCTTAGTGGGATTTTCAATGTTTAAACCCCCTTGATATTGCATATATTTATAGAAACTATTTTAAATACGGACTTTATCTACTGTATAGGTCTGTCTATTCTTCTGAATGTCTGCTGTCAGAAAATCAAATATAGGATAAGCCATCTACAGAATATGATTATTTAATTGAATTGCATTGACACTCTTTCTATTCTTGTATTCTTCATCCTTTCTGAAAGAGAAGCAGCAAAAGTACAGTCATCTTAATGTAACCTTGTAAAGAAAGCACATTGCATATATGACAACTCAAATTCCCCTAGATGATCTATATGAAAGGTAAACTCTACTGTAACTTTCCCGTGTAAATATATGTAGCTTGATTTAATAGTCACATAATAATTTTCTAGTTTATTTTTATATATATATAATCTATAAATCATGAAATATGTATCATTTTTTTTAAATTGATTCCACTGGTTTTGGCAATTTTTTTTTTGATTTAACATATTTTCTTATCCCAAGGTGAGTTTTTTCTTAGATTATATAAAGCGATATCAAAAAATGTAATATATGGCAGTTTACCAAATACCAGCACATACAAAGTTACAGAGAGATTTTTATATAAAAAATAGTAAATATCAAATATTTGTTTTCATCTACCGTATTTGCTGGCGTATAGGACGACCTTTTATACTTAAAAATTTGGCTCAAAAATCGGGGGGGGGGGGGGGGGGGTGGGTCGTCTTATACGCCGGATGCAGACTGCGGGCGTCCAATTTTTAAAATCCGCGCCTCCTCCTTGTGCTGTTCTGTGATAAGCTCAGTGATCCGCCTATCACAGATGTCGTCTCGTCCTCAGCCTCGGACAAGAGGACATCCGTGATAGGCATAACACTGAACACAGGCTCTGCTGGGAAACTGAGTGTTCCGCCTATCACGGAACAGCAAAAGGAAGAGGCGTGGCTTTTAAAAAATGGACACCCGCCTGCATTCTGACTCACTAAAGTAATGAAGATCGGCGATGTGAGGTGAGGCAATGGCACGGTGAGGTGAGGTAATGGCACGGTGAGGAAATGGCACAGTGAGGTGAGGCAATGGCACAGTGTGGTGAGGCAATGGCACAGTGTGGTGAGGCAATGGCACAGTGAGGTGAGCTAATGGCACAGTGAAGCAATGGCACAGTGAGATGAGACAATGGCACAGTGAGGTGAGGCAATGGCACAGTGAGGTGAGGCAATGGCACGGTGAGGCAACGGCACAGTGAGGTGAGGCAATGGCACAGTGAGGTGAGGAAATGGCACAGTGAGGTGAGGCAATAGCACAGTGAGATGAGGCAATGGCACAGTGAGGTGAGGCAATGGCACAGTGTGGTGAGGCAATGGCAGAGTGAGGTGAGGCAATGGCATAGTGAGGTGAGGCAATGGCACAGTGTGGTGAGGCAATGGCACAGTGAGGTGAGGCAATGGCACAGTGTGGTGAGGCAATAGCACAGTGAGGTGAGGCAATGGCATGGTGAGGCAATGGCACAGTGATGTGAGTCAATGGCACAGTGAGGAAATGGCACAGTGAGGTGAGGCAATGGCACGGTGAGGCAATGGCACGGTGAGGCAATGGCAGAGTGAGGTGAGGCAATGGCACAGTAAGGTGAGGAAATGGCACAGTGAGGTGAGGCAATGGCAGAGTGAGGTGAGGCAATGGCAGAGTGAGGTGAGGCAATGGCACAGTGAGGTGAGGCAATGGCACAGTGAGGTGAGGCAATGGCAGAGTGAGGTGAGGCAATGGCAGTGTGAGGTGAGGCAATGGCACAGTGTGGTGAGGCAATGGCACAGTGAGGTGAGGCAATGGCACAGTGAGGTGAGGCAATGGCTCAGCGAGGTGAGGAAATGGCACAGTGAGGTGAGGCAATGGCAGAGTGAGGTGAGGCAATGGCACAGTGAGGTGAGGCAATGGTACAGTGAGGTGAGGCAATGGCACAGTGAGGGGTCGTCTTATATGTCAAGTATATCCCAAAACCAACATTTATCTGGAAAATTAGGGGGTCGTCTGATATGCCCAGTCGCCTTATATGCCGGTAAATAAGGTATAATTTACCATGGGTTTGCATATATACATGTAAGAACATAATAATATAGCTGGGTTTAAGATAATGTAGATAATGTGTTTGATGTATAACCACTTCCCGCCCGGCCAATAGCCGATTTACGGCAGGGAAGTGGTTATGAAATCGTGACAGGCCGTTCTCAAACGTCCTGCACGATTTCATGCCGCACGCGCCCGTGCGGGCGCGCAGCGCGGCGATCGGTGATGCGGGGTGTCAGTCTGACACCCTGCACCTCCGATCTCGGTAACGAGTCTCCGGCGGAGCCTCGTTACCACGTGATCAGCCGTGTCCAATCACGGCTGATCACGATGTAAACAGGAAGAGCCGCCGACGGCTCTTCCTCACTCGCGTCTGACAGACGCGAGTAGAGGAGAGCCGATCAGCGGCTCTCCTGACAGGGGGGGTTCGCACTGATTGTTTATCAGCGCAGCCCCCCCTCGGATCGCCACACTAGACCACCAGGGAAATAAAAAAAATCCAAAAAAAAGGGCAAAAAAAAAATGACAAAAAAAATGAAAAAAAAAAAAAAAGTCAGCAAAAAAAAAAAAGGGGGCAGTAAAAAAATGATGCCAATCAGTGCCCACACATGGGCACTGATTGGCAACATTGATCCATCAGTGCCACCCCTCAGTGATCATCAGTGCCACCCCAGTGTCTGTCAGTGCCACCCCACAGTGCCAATCCATGCCCAGTGCCCACCTATCAGTGCCCACCTGTGCCGCCTATCAGTGCCCACCTGTGCCGCCTATCAGTGCCCACCTGTGCCGCCTATCAGTGCCCACCTGTGCCGCCTATGAGTGCCCACCTGTGCTGCCTATGAGTGCCCAGTGCTGCCTATGAGTGCCCATCAGTGCCGCCCATGAGTGCCCATCAGTGCCGCCCATGAGTGCCCATCAGTGCCCCATACCAGCGCCGCCTATCGGTGCCCATCAGTGCTACCTAATCGGTGCCCATCAGAACTACCTCATCTGTGCCCATCAGTGCCACCTCATCGGTGCCCATCAGTGCCACCATATCAGTGCCCGTAATTGAAAGAGAAAACATACTCATTTACAAAAAAATTTACAGAAAAAAATAAAAACTTTATTTTTTTTTCAAAATCTTCGCTCTATTTTTAGTTGTTGCGCAAAAAAAAAAAAAACGCAGAGGTGATCAAATACCACCAAAAGAAAGCTCTATTTGTGGGGAAAAAAGGACGCCAATTTTGTTTGGGTGCAGTGTAGCATGACCGCGCAATTGTCATTCAAATTGCGACAGTGCTGAAAGCTGAAAATTGGCTTGGGCGGGAAGGTGCGTAAGTGCCTGGTATGGAAGTGGTTAAACATCAAAAAATAGGGGCAGTTCTCATAGGAAATATATCAAGATCATATATACAGTAATAATATCAGGATATATCTCCACCAAAAGCACCACAAACTAACAAACCCTGGGTAGACACCACACACCAAGAGCAGCTTCGGGTACTCATGCATTTTGCCCTGCCCTCCGGGCTAAGTCATGGATGAAACGCACACCCGCTTTTCATTGCATTTGGACTGAAAGCAAACAATATGTGTTACAATGCAGCATCTCTTTAAACTATCAATTTATATACTATATATGGCTCCACATGAGTTTTTTTTTTTTAAATGCTCGGATGTTTTTACTACAGTACTTTTGTAATAAAGATGTACATTTTTTTAATATCCGTTTTTGTTTTTGTTTTTGTGTTACGGTACACTTAAAGTGCCATTTGTGTTCATTTCCCTCCCCTGGTGGGGGTAAAAGGGAGGGGGCATTGAATATGTTTTTTCTATGCATTCTTTATAAGGATGGTCCTTGTAGTAGCTCATTCTACTTCATCCACATCAGCCTTTTTATGTGTCTATCACTTAAAGGAGTTGTAAAGGAATTTTTTTTTGCTTAAAATTAATGTCTGCAAGGTAGACAGACAGACAATCGTGTAATGATTCTGTTAAAAACAAGCAAATACCTATATTATTAAATATATATATATATATATATATATATATATATATATATATATATATATATATATATATATATATATATATATATATATTAAATACCTATATATTAAATTCCTTCATCTATATCACCTCTGACGTTCTAGTTTTTGTTCTTTCATTCACTTCCTGGTTTGCGGCACTTGTTAATGTAAGAACTACATTTCCCAGTATGCATTGCGGCACGCCGAGTAATTCACACCTCATTGAAGTCTCTAACACGTAGAGAGCGTCCTGCCGCACAGATGGAGTTCCCAGGAGGGGGCGTGCATGTCACTGACCACCGCAGTAAAGCCTCCCTTCAGGGTGGTGAGTAACAATCAGACAAGCAGGAAGTGAACAGAACAGAGAAGAAATAGAGCAACTTCTGAGCAACAATGAGGAAGTGAAAAGAGGATTGTCTGCAGGTAAAGGATGCTTATTATGAAAAAAAATATTCCTTTACAACCCCTGAAGTCAATGTGGAACGGCTCAGGGGGCATGGCCTGTTGGTAAGAGCCAGGGCTGAGGCCGTTTTTTTACCTCCTAAGTACCTGGAGCTGTTCTTAGTGTGCATCGTCTACCCAGGAGTCTTCGTACTGCATTAGAATAGCACATACACCTTATTTGATGTTGGTTATTAGAGCCAATCTATTGGTGCTTGGAGCATCGCGCTTTTAACACCTTGGTGCAGAGCACACGCAAATATGCGGCCTCCTAGAGGCTGGGCTTTGGCACAGAGCGGCTGTATATTTGTGTGCAATAGCTCCCATAGAACTGTGTTGAAAACGTACACCCTGTCTCTTGCGATATGGAGTTTTTCGATCATGTGACCGCTGTGACCGCTGTCACAAGCCCCACCCCACCTCACCTCCTGGCATTCCAAACCCACAGAGGCCACAGTGTAAACAAGAGATTCTCCTGTTTGTAATCTGTCGGCACTCATCCCGCCTCCCTCCCTCTGCCCTCCAAAGCTGCAGATGGGCATCGATCAGGCTGCACTGATGGCAATGGTAAGGCTGCATTCATGGCACATGTGAGGCTGCATTTATGACACATGAGAGGCTGCATTGGTTGCAATGGTGAGGCTGCATTGGTTGCAATGGTAAGGCTGCATTGATTGCAATGGTAAAGTTGCATTCATGGCACATGTGAGGCTGCATTCATGGAACATGTGAGGCTGCATTCATGGCACATGTGAGGCTGCATTGGTTGCAATGGTAAGGCTGCATTCGTGGTAATGGTAAGCCTGTGTGTGTTATACGCCGATAAATATGGTATATCCAAATAACACACCCAAGCTCATCCTTAGTCCGAAGCAGCACTCTGGGATTCGTTGGGGCCACAAAATAAATATATACAGTATATCCAAATAACACGCCCGAGCTCATCTCTTCACCACACACAGCCACAAAGGCAGGAGAATTCTTGTTGAGTAGTGTATTAGTTGCTCGGACTAACACACTTAGACCAAATTTTAATGGTTCAAAGAATGTCATGCAAAATAGTCGGCCCTCACGCATGTTCACTTCATCAAATCTGGCCCTCTTTGAAGAAAGTTTGGACACCCCTGGTTTAAGTATACACAGAGTAACAAATGGTACAATTTGTGGATGACACCTCATCGTTTATGTAATTTGAGAAAGAATCAATTTGTAACAATAAGTAACAAGGTGGATTTTCAAATTTTGTGCAATGTAAGAACATTACGTATTTCAAAGTTACCAAAAATCTGATTAGCTTTTTCAACCATAGTAAGTACACAAGCCTACTAGCTCCATCCAGATATGATTTGCAGACCTGAAAATTTAATTTGTCATTTTATAAAAATAAATGTAAAAAAAAGGTAAAAATTTCAACCATTAATTCATATAGATATTGAATATTTTATTTTACACAACATAACAACACAGAAGTTGTTGTTCTGTACAGCATTTGCCTAAAAATAAAGGCAACACCATTGTCACTCAAAAATAAATACAGTCTGGTCTCTTAAAAAATATTTTTTTTTTTTACTAATACTTCCATAACTGGTCTTTTTTTTGTATCATTTTTTTTTGTATGTTGAAAGCTTGAAGGATTTTCCCATATGAAAGGCCTTTAACGTGATCTCAGTCCCATTTATTTCTGCTGCGGCAGAACCAGGAAGCCAGTCCTACAGGAAAGGAAGGCACTGGTGCTGTTTTTTTTTTTATATTTTTATTCCACCATTTTTAAATGTTATCTTGTCTTGTATCACCACTGGAACGCCAACTTACGGGTGCAGGTGGCTTTTACACAACCCTGTTTGTAGAAGCCAAAAATGAAAACATTGATTTCCATTGATGGAATTTCCATGTATTCTTTTTTTTTTTTGTTTTGTTTTTATTATTGAATTTTTTAGCAAGGTGTTCCAAATAATTAAGTATTTTTCTCTTTAGAATTGTATGTCAAAAAAAGGAACTAATCACACAGTGCTTTCCAATATCCATTCGGAACTTGAACATGTTGCTTTCCCACTGTCCATGTCGGAACTATCAGACTGGCCCAAGATCCCATTCATAGACATGCTTCTTTTAGACCACAGTCCACCAGTGTGGTACGAGTTCACGTAACAATGGTACTCCATGATCTCACCATTTAAAGAGTACCTCCGCTTTACTCTAGAAGTGTCTGCGGGTAAGGTAAGGAACTTACTTGGTTTTGATTGTGCTTTTTTGTAAGTTGGCGCTTCTTTAACAGATACAGCGGGACGACTAGCTAACCGAAGGGCGGTAGAATTATTCCTATTCGTGTTTTGGGACTCCATATTTAAAACTGTGTCCGTTTGTGAGTCCGCGGGTTTCGACGCAGTCTTTTTCTTCTGCTTAAGAGAAGAAGTATTTGAAGTCCACGTGTGAGGAGGAGCAGAGGTAGTGGCCGCGGCAGCGGCGGCACCTTGGCTTGAGCAAGTGTCCGAAGAAGGTGCGCCACTGTCAGTAGACTTACAACACTGAGCACTCTCTCCATGCTCAACGATCTGCTTGGAAGCAGATGGCGGCAATGATGCACCGCAACCTTGGTTCTGGGATCCGTTCGTTTGTATATACACGTTGCTGACTTTCGTTGCCTTGTGCTGCCCATTACCATTACAAACCTTATACCTAATCATGAGGATAATTATGAAAACAAGCACGGATGCAACAATAATCCCACCTATGATAATTATCATGGTGCCTCCCAAGAACTGGGACTGCATAAAATGGCAACGGACGTAATCTTGCTCGGTTGTAAACTGGATGCAGCCGATAACTCTTGTAGCCGTGAGAGAGGTGATCCCATCGTCGTAGATTGCCAAGACACACAGGTCGTAGACAGTTCCCGCAGCCAAGTTATTAACACGGAATGTCTTGCTAGTTGGAGGAATCATTCTAGAAAAGATGGAGGGGAAAAAAAAAAACCTTTAAATCAATGTCCACTAATTATTACACCAACTTACAAATGGAAATTTCATTTTTACATTATCAGAATTGCTTATGAGTAGGCTTTCAACAAGCCTTGAAGACAAAGACCTGACAATGATTGTGGGACAATTTAATTAAGACGACTGGTAAAACTCTGAAAATGGGCAAGATCCTTGACAATGTCTGTTTCACGCTACAAGGGAGTCAAGGAAAAAATATAGTGTGTCTATTACCCCATTTCTACTGATGGCTGCAAAAAAATTGATCCTGAAATATTGGAAGTCTAAGAAAACACCAACCATATTGGAATGTTTTAGAGGGGTAGATACAGTAGTACTATATTCGTGGAAGAATTATTACATTTACAAAATTATTCCTATGCAAAATTCTATGGAACTTGGATAAGCTGGCTTTAGTTCAAACAGTCTCTGATCTATATCAGATGTATGGGCACTGAAACTGCATCAGAGGTGGAGGAAGCCCAATAATTTGTAGAAAAGATAGTGGATGGGTAATTGACTAAACCGGCCTGGACATCTGTCTTGTGCTGTTACCCGTTCCCCCTTCCCCCTTTTTTCCCCATACCATCCTTATGGTGTGTTTAATTATTTGGCAATCTACTCCTTTTTTGCACTTACAGTAATTTTGAACAATGTATACCCTATATTGTCAAAAGTATTGGGACGCCTGCTTGTACACGCACATGGACTTCAATAGAATCCCAGTCTTAATCCGTAGGGTTCAGTATTGTGTTGGCCCACCCTTTGCAGCTATAACAGCTTCAACTCTTCTGGGAAGGCTGTCCACAAGTTTAAGGAGTGTGTCTTTGGGAATGTTTGACCATGCTTCCATTCTTGGATGTCGGGCTTGCCCCCTTCAGCCCAGTGAAGAAAGCTCTTAAAGAAGAAGTAAACCCTAATGGGTTTTACTTCCTCTTTATTCCCCTGAAAAGTAAAAGCATAAGGGGCTGGCATGCACCGCATACTAGCCCATTATGTGGCACTTACCTGCAAACAAAGCCTGCAAATTCTTTGCTGGTGGAAGCATCCATCTTTGCCTCTCTTCCTTCCGGGGCTGCGGACTCCAGCTCTGTGAATGGCCGGATCTGCATGATGTCACTCCCACACAGTCATGGCACACGATGGGGAAGAGACGGCATGGAGGGCCGACTCCTGACTGCACATGCCAAGATTACCTCATCGGTGCACTACAAGGTAAATATCTTTTCAGTACATATAATTAAGCCTTATTATAGGCTTACCTATATGTAAAGATGTCTATGGGGGGTTTACAACCACTTTAAGGCGTCAGCATACCAAGTAATTTTGGACAATTTCATGCTCCCAACTTTGTGGGAGTCCTGACCTCAACTCAATAGAACACCTTTGGGATGAATTAGAGCGGAGACTGTGAGCCAAGGCTTCTTGTCCAACATCAGTGCCTGACCTTACAAATGCGCTTCTGGAAGAATGGTCAAACATTCCGATAGACACACTCCTAAACCTTGTGGACGGCCTTCCCAGAAGAGTTGAAGCTGTTATAGTTGCAAAGGGTGGGCCGACTCAAAATTGAATCCTACAGACCCTACATGCCCCGTACACACGGTCGGTTTTCCTGTTGGAAAAAGTCTGATGAGAGCTTTTGGTTGGGAATCTCGACCGTGTGTATGCTCCATCAGATTTTTTCCAATGGAAAAACTGCTGGAAAAAGATAGAAAGCAGGATCTTTGTTTTCCCGTCAGGAAAAAAAATGATTGTTTTTTCCGATAGTGTGTACAAATCCCAACGAGCACAATTTCTATGCATACTCCTAAACAATTCGACGCATGCTCAGGAGCATTAAACGTAATTTTCTTGCCTCGGCGTAGTCTTTTACGTCACCGCGTTCTTGGCAGTCAAAAGTTCACTGACCGTGTGTATGCAAAGTGGGCTTGAGAGGAATTCCGTCGGAAAAAACATCCAACTTTTTTTCGACGGGAAAACCGATCTTGTGTATGGGGCATCAGACTGGGATGCCATTAAAGTTCATGTGTGTGTAGATCAGGGGTGCCCAGCCAGTGGCCCGGGGGCCACATGTGGCCCACAGAGCCCTCTGATGTAACCCGCGACCTCCTGCTCTGGGTTGGAATATGATAGAATGCTGTTATCAAAGGTTAGTTTATTACTAAAATCACAGGGTATATATGGGCATATCTTTTCTGTAGTGGTTACTGGGCTGCTTTCAAACTGATCCACAGGTGTAGAGCAGTTGACCTGCGGGTTACCTGCACTGAGCCATAGACTTCTGTTATTACCTGTGAGTTTGGTGAGTATTCTGAAAGCGCACCAAACTTGCAGAATGTAATAGAAGTCTATTGCAAAGTGCAGGAAAGCCAAAGGTACACTGTGTTGCACCCGTGGTGCAGGTAAACCGCAGCACATCAGTGTGAAAGCAGCCTTCTGCCCCTTTCACACAGTCAGTCCGACAGTCCGATCAATCGGACCCGTCATTTACCTCTAAGTAGTGGCAGACATAAACCGACTTGTGTTCTACCTCCAATACAATCTGCTAAAAAGTATCGCGGGCTGCGTCCTTTTCCGCTCTCCTTATGCAGAGCAGACAAGGATATGCCATCTGCCCACTCTGCTTATTGTGGCCCGCGACCAGTTATCAAGTTGCTTAAGTGGCCCTCGCTCTTCAAAAGGTTGGGCACCCCTGGTGTAGAGGCAGGCGTCCCAATACTTTTGGTAATATAGTGTATGTTTGTAACTACAATCTATTGATGATGTCTATGAAACCCATATGGTTTTCTATTGTCTTAATTTATTTTGCTTATTTTATGAAGGTTTCTATATTTTCTGATTGTGTTGTATTGTTATGGTTACTTTATAAATGAATAAAACAAATTTCTACACATTCTAAAATAGATAGGAAAAATAAAAAAAAATGGTATTAAAGTGGATGTCTCATCCTTTCTAAACTACTGCCATAGTGCTGATCTATAAGGATATAGATAATGAAAAGGTTTCCCCGTAAGTGGGACTTTTAGGCAGCATTGTCAAAGCAGTGAGATACTGGTATTGGTATAAAAAATAATGTTTATTAGCTCAGAAAGAGACTAAGTATGGTACTGAATCTGGATGACAATATATAAATAAAAACAATATAATGGCAAAATATATAAATATAGCATTCCATGGTACATACGATAAAATCATTGCATATCATAATTCATTACATGTTCATTAAATGTTACATATCAATGTACAATGTTGATCCCCGACGCGTTTCGACCTGTGGGGTCTCCTCAGGGGGATGATTGTCTCTACAAAATATATCACAGAGGTATGAATAAGTAAAAGAGTAAAAAAGCATATCGGTGTATGTCCAAAAGATTATGACAAGGAGTATAATTACCGCTACCCATGGAATGGAAAACTTGGAAAGCCACTAAATGCTCCGAAGGAACTCGGGAAATCCCCCACACACCCGAGAGTGGGAGGTCCAACCAGGAAGGGTCTACAGGGGGCCTCGGACATGACGCCCCATCGGTGGGGGAGGAGCCATCGCCTGAAAGGAAACACCCAGTGAAGGCCACATTTGTATAATTGGGTAGAAAATATAGGCAAACCAAACAAAAGGATTGCTAATTATGTGTGCATATCTGGAGGGTAAAGGGCAAAGGCAAACCGATGTATTGCCAATATATATGAGATGTTGTACAGGGCATTCCTAAGAGAAAGTACAGGGGTGGGATAATATGAGTGTAATCGAAAATTGGTTGAATGGGGATGAGTCTGTGAAATAAAGCTTACAAAAGTGCATAGATGTGATAGGTGAGGTGTGTGATGGTAGTGATAGTGCGATAAGAAAGTAAATAGCAGACTGCAAGTAAAGAGAGCAGATGATGGTTCAAATTGTGAAAACCATCATCTGCTCTCTTTACTTGCAGTCTGATATTTACTTTCTTATCGCACTATCACTACCATCACACACCTCACCTATCACATCTATGCACTTTTGTAAGCTTTATTTCACAGACTCATCCCCATTCAACCAATTTTCGATTACACTCATATTATCCCACCCCTGTACTTTCTCTTAGGAATGCCCTGTACAACATCTCATATATATTGGCAATACATCGGTTTGCCTTTGCCCTTTACCCTCCAGATATGCACACATAATTAGCAATCCTTTTGTTTGGTTTGCCTATATTTTCTACCCAATTATACAAATGTGGCCTTCACTGGGTGTTTCCTTTCAGGCGATGGCTCCTCCCCCACCGATGGGGCGTCATGTCCGAGGCCCCCTGTAGACCCTTCCTGGTTGGACCTCCCACTCTCGGGTGTGTGGGGGATTTCCCGAGTTCCTTCGGAGCATTTAGTGGCTTTCCAAGTTTTCCATTCCATGGGTAGCGGTAATTATACTCCTTGTCATAATCTTTTGGACATACACCGATATGCTTTTTTACTCTTTTACTTATTCATACCTCTGTGATATATTTTGTAGAGACAATCATCCCCCTGAGGAGACCCCACAGGTCGAAACGCGTCGGGGATCAACATTGTACATTGATATGTAACATTTAATGAACATGTAATGAATTATGATATGCAATGATTTTATCGTATGTACCATGGAATGCTATATTTATATATTTTGCCATTATATTGTTTTTATTTATATATTGTCATCCAGATTCAGTACCATACTTAGTCTCTTTCTGAGCTAATAAACATTATTTTTTATACCAATACCAGTATCTCACTGCTTTGACAATGCTGCCTAAAAGTCCCACTTACGGGGAAACCTTTTCATTATCCATTATTTCCGGGGCGAGCAGCTCTACCTTCTCTGTAACATGTGTCACCCTTTTTTCTATAAGGATATAGATGCCTCCTGCATGTATCCTTACCTGTCAAATGTCCCCCCCTCTGTCTGTTATAAGAACTGAAAAACTGCAGATTCTGTAGGTGGGCCTGTTGTCTGGAGCTCGGTGGGCGGAGTCGTGATGTCAGTAGACTGCCCTGCCCTTCTCTACACTCAACAAGCATTTTGTCCTATGTATTACTTACACACTTACACACTTCTGCTATGATCACTAACATCCAGTCAAAATCCAGAAAAGTAACCACATGACTTCAGAAAAGGAGTGGGGGAGGGAATTAAAAAATAATGCCTGGCCCAGATCCTCTCTACCTTCGCCTTGTCAACACATCCAGAGACTCTCTCCTGTGTACCTGTTAAAGACTTTCTTGGCTGATGTCCCTTGGTTCCTGATCCTACTTGCTGTACCACTACGCTAATTCTCTGGTTTCGTGATTTCCTGGCTTGTCCTGAAGTATGCTGATCCCTGGCTCCCTGACGTCCTGGCTTGTCTGGCTATCCATTCCAGTTACCAAAGTCTTTCTATGGTTTGACTGCATTTACTCTGTTGCCCTTTTACTATTATCATTATTAAACAAGTGTGATTTTTACTGTAAAAAAATAATAATAATGCCTGTCTCCAAGCTAGTGCATGAAATATGTAAATAACCTGTCACTCACAGCAGGGGGGCGGAACGGACTAAGGTTTTTCTCTGTTAGTCTGTTTTATCTCACTGAACATTAAAAGAGGATTGCTCAGAGCTGGATTAACTCTGTGTGGCAAGACTGGGCACAGATGATAGGAAATCTTTTACTCTACATTGTGACATAAAAAAAGAAAAAGAAAATGTTGGGTTTACATCCACTTTAACCATTTAACGACCGCCGCATGGACATATACGTCGGCAGAATGGCACGTACAGGCACATGGACTTACCTGTACGTCCCTGCCTAGACACAGGTCGGGGGTCTGATCGGGACCCCCCCGGTACTTGCGGCGGTCGGTAAGCCTCTGGGAGCGATCGAGGGGCGACTGTTCGTTTTTGTCCGCCCCCTCTGGATCGCTCCCAGCGAATCAGCTCCTTTCCTGCTCTGCACTTCCTCTGCCTGTAAATTGTAAACACAGGCAGAGGAAGTGATGTCAGCTCTCCTCTCGGCGGTATTTTCAATTTGGCAAGAGGAGAGAAGACATCACAAGTAAGTCGCACTAACACTACACTGACACCACACACATATGCACATTAACCCCTTCAGATCCCCCCCAGCCCCCTGTCACACTGTCACTGATTGCAGTGATCATATTTTTACTGATCACTGCATTTAGTGTCAGTGTGACAGTTACTGTGGCAGGCAGTTAGTGTTAGGTCCAGGGTAGCCCCCTACCCCCCTAATAAAGTTTTTAACCCCTTGATCACCGCCCTAGTTAACCCCTTCACCCCCTATTGCCAGTGTCACTAAGCGATAATTTTTCTGATCGCTGTATTAGTGTCACTGTTGCCGCTAGGTTGCTAGTTTTTTTTTATTGCGATTTTTTTTTTTACTTAAGACATGTGGCTGAATACATTTTGGCCTAAATGTTTGACTAAAATTTAGTTTATTCGATTTTTCTTATAACAAAAAGTAGAAATATAATTTTTTTCTAAAATGTCGGTTTTTTCCGTTTATATCGCAAAAAATAAAAATCGCAGAGACAATCAAATACCATCAAAAGAAAGCTCTATTTGTGGTAAGAAAAGGACGCAAATTTTGTTTGGGAGACAAGTCGCACGACCGCGCAATTGTCTGTTAAATCGACGCAGTGCCGAATTGTAAAAACATCTTTGGTCATTTAGCAGCATATTGGTTCGGTCCTTAAGTGGTTAATGTCCACTAATTATTACACCAACTTACAAACTAAAATGTCATTAGTACATGTTCAGAATTGCAGATGAGTAGGCTTCCAACAAGCCCCGAAGACGAAGACCTGACAATGACTGTGGGATTTATTGGGGATTTTAATGAAAACTGCTTGTTAGCACAGAAAAAAAAAAACTGATGACTTATTCGAACAGAATTCATTTATGACAGATTGGTTTTGAAAGGTGAGAGAATGTTACATTGCTTGACTTCTAAATAAATCCACTTATCACATACGCCACAGCACCACTTTTACAGCTACACAGCTTGAAATAACGCAGAATAATAAAAAAATAAAAAAAATATAGCAAAAGCTTCTCTTAAGAGAGTTTCTTTTGACTTTACTGAAACATATTATTTATACCTACGCTCCCGTAATTTATACTTAGGCTGACAAGGAGCGTTTGATATAAAACAGATAAGTACAGTCAAGTGACGGCTTAGAAAAGGATGATCGGCGCTTTTCAAATATTTTGAATTTTTTTTTTCCCCTTCAAGTTGCGCTATCATCAAAAGCAAAACAGCCTTGGTTTTAACCACTTAAGGGCCCCTTCACGCCGATATACGTCGGCAGAATGGCACGGCTGGGCACAATCACGTACTTGTCTCTTTAAGCCCAGCTGTGGGGTAGCGCACACGCGACCCGGTCCGAAGCTCTGTGACCACACCCGCGGGACCCGCGGACCCGATCGCTGCCGGTGTCCCGCGATCGCTCACCAGAGCTGAAGAATGGAGAGAGGTGTGTGTAAACACACCTTCCCTATTCTTCGTTGTGGCAGTGTCACTGATCGTCTGTTCCCTGATATAGGGAAAGACGATCAATGACGTCACATGTCCAGCCCTGAACCCTTACAGTTAGAAACACATATGAGGGCACACTTAAACCCTTCAGCGCCCCCTAGTGGTTAACTCCTAAACTGCAATTGTCATTTTCACAGTAAACAATTCATTTTTATAGCACTTTTTGCTGTGAATATGACAATGGTCCCACAAATGTGTCAAAATTGTCCGATGTGTCCGCCATAATGTTGCAGTCACTAAAATCATCGCTGATCGCCGCCATTAGTAGTAAAAAAAAAATATTAATAAAAATGCAATAAAACTATGCCCTATTTTGTAAACGCTATAAATTTTGCGCACACCTATCGATAAATGCTTATTGCAATTTTTTTTACCAAAAATAGGTAGAAGAATACGTATCGGCCTAAACTGAGGAAAATTAATATTTTTATATATTTTTGGGGAATATTTATTATAGCAAAAAGTAAAAAATATTGAATTTTTTTCAAAATTGTCGCTCTATTTTTGTTTATAGCGCAAAAAATAAAAACCGCAGACGTGAAGAAATACCACCAAAAGAAAGCTCTATTTGTGGGGGAAAAAAAGACATCAATTTTGTTTGGGAACCATTTTGCACGACCACGCAATTGTCACTTAAATCGACAGTGCCGAATCGCAAAAAGGGGCAAAGTCCTTAACCTGCATATTGGTCTGGGTCTTAAGTGGTTAAAAAGGCAATGATTGTAGAACGCAAGCTACATTCTTTTTCTTTTTTTCTTTTTTATATACAGCTTATTTATTTTTCAAAAACATTTTCTTTACAAACACAAACAAACATACACTATATTATCAAACGTATTGGGACACCTGCCTTTGCGCACACATGCGAGAAAAGGGAAAACCACCTAAGTGCAATATGTTTGATGCAATTAATTTGTACAACAAGTAATGCACTTACAGACAGAAGTTTAAAAAAGGTTCATCTGTGTCAAGGTGCGATCCGGTGCATTTGGTTCCACGGGTAGGCAGATGTAAGGAGGAATCTATCCTGTGGCCACCAGGAAGTCAGCCAGGTCCAGCGTGGAATGCACATACATGAGCTTTGATGGCATCCCATTCTTAGCCCGGAGGGTTCAATATGGAGTTGGCCCACCCTTTGCACCTATAACAGCTTCAACTCTTCTGGAAAGGCCGTCCACAAATTTTAGGAGTGTCTATGGGAATGTTTGATCATTATTTCAGAAGCGCATTTGTGAGGTCAGGCACTGATGTGGACAAAAAGGTCTGGCTCACAGTCTGCCAATGGTGTTCTATCAAGTTGAGATCAGGACTCTATGCAGGCCAGTCAAGTTCCTCCACCCCCAAAATCGCTCATCCATGTCATGTTATGGACCTTGCTTTGTGCTCTGGTGTGCAGTCATATTGGAACAGGAAGGGGCCGTCCCCAAACTGTTCCCACAAAGTTGGGAGCATGAAATTGTCCAAAATGTCTTGGTACACTGACGCCTTAAGAGTTCCCTTCACTGGAACTATTGGGCCAAGTCCAACCCCTGAAAAATAACCGCATGCCATAATCCCCCCTCCACCAAATGATTTGACAGGAGCACAAATCAAAGTCTATAAAGCCAAGGATGAGCGATGTTTGGGGTGGAGGAACTTGACTGACCTGACCTCAGCCCAATCAATCACCTTTGGGTTGAATTAAAGCAATGAAGGTTTAGGAGTGTTTCTATGAGAATGTTTAACCATTCTTCCAGAAGCGCATTTGTGAGGTCAGGCACTGATGTGGACGAGAAGGCCTGGCTTACAGTTTCTGCTTTAATTCATCCCAAAGGTGATCAGGCCAGTCTGGGGATGGCTCCTTCCTGTTCCAACGGGACTGCGCACCAGTGCACAAATCAAGATCCATAAAGACATGGATGAGAGAGTTTGAGGTGGAGGAACTTGACTGGCCTTAACAGAGTCCTGACCTCAACCCAATAGAACACCTGTGGGATGAATTGAAGTGTAGTCTGTGAGCCAGACCTTTTTGTCCATGTCAGTGCCTGACCTCACAAATGCGCTTCTGAAATAATGATCAAACATTCCCATAGACACACTCCTAAACCTTGTGGACAGCCTTCCCAGAAGAGTTTAAGCTGTTATAGCTGCAAGAGGTGGGGCCAACTCAATAATGAACCCTACGGATTAAGACTGGGATGCCATTAAAGTTTATGTTGCGTGTAAAGGCAGGTGTCCCAATACCTTTGGTAATATAGTGTATTACATGTTAAAAAAGTCCATCTGATCTACAATCGTATAAACAAGGAACAATTTCAATCATGGAATATTCTCCTTTACACCAGTATTACAACAAATAAATACTAATATGATTTATCCTCATCTTTAACTAACACCATCCCTTTTTTTATTTTTATGGGTTCAATCATTTTTATTAGGTTAAGTGAACTTAACAAAATAAACACCATAATTGCCCATGTAGGGGCTTCATAAGGAGCCTTCAAAGGTATGAAAAACAGAGAAAGGTGCCAAATAAGAACAAGCAAGGAAATCAATTGGGGGAGTGGAGAGCCCATCTGGGGTACCCCCATGCCAAGTTCCATATAATTAAAAAAATTCTAAAGGCGGGGTAACCCCGTACAAAGTAAAAGAACATTTTTAAAAGAGAGATTGAGGGGTTGAGACCCCAGAGGTGAAAGGAAGGGGGAGGAAGGGAGAACCATGGCCTCAGGACCGCTAACCGACAGCTGCAGATGGCTAATAATGTCTGGGGGTAGAGAGAGAAAAGCATACTCAATTCAAGGCTCCCAAATGTAAAGAAACTTGGAATAGGAGTCCTTCGGGCTTGCCATCTGTTAATTAGCTGTGAGGGTCGTTAAATGGTCTTTAACGCCCTTAAATTAGACTTTGGGTTGAGGCTTTGTTTTTTTTCCAGGACAGGGCAATAGTTCTCTTGGCTGACAGGAATAAGTACAATGCCAGTTTGTGCTGGTGGGCAAAGAGGCCCGGGATAGGACAGTGTAGTAAGTCCAATTTACTTACGGATCGCCAAATGAAACAAAGTACTCAAAAGGCCAAGGAGTCTCCATCCTTGTTTAACCCATCACCAAACAAAAAGCATAAAACACACGATCACTTCCAGCATTTAGAGCTCCCCACCCCAGGCAAAGTGTATTGCAGACCATAGGAGACAAGAATGACATCTGTTAAGAATGCTCAGCCGATGCAGCCCTTCTTAGATCGGGGAATCCAAAAATGAGCACACAGTAGGGCATGGCCAAGACAAGGGCTGGGCAGGAAGGATGGATGCCCTGGGCACTATGTTATCACGTGAGGTTGGGGAGTGCCACAAGGAGATTGAGGGGAGGGGATTTGTGTTGGGAGGGTGAATTTGGGGGGTGTATTGTTTTAGGAAAGGAGGAAAATTTGAGGGGGGTGCTAAGAGTGGTGATTTAGGGAGCTTTGTGTAGGGAAAGGGTAAGTAGATTTATGCTAGGAGGGGAAATTTGGGGGGATTCGTGTCGGGAGGGGGAAATTTGAAGTAGGGGGTGTACAAGGAGGGGACATTTTAGGGGTAGAGGATTTGTGCTTAGA
Organism: Rana kukunoris; assembly: GCA_029574335.1. NCBI lineage: Eukaryota > Metazoa > Chordata > Amphibia > Anura > Ranidae > Rana > Rana kukunoris. The sequence continues at coordinate 162,308,822 of CM056059.1, forward strand.
GGAATGAATCTTTTTTTCTTGGGGTGGGGGACGTTTGAGCTGGTGGGGATTTGGGGGGGCTGCAAGCGAGCTTTGCCATAGACTTCTATGGAGGCTTTGAAGATAGCCATGAATAAGCACTGATCCAGTGCGAAACGCGTCGGCTGTTCCTTGTTTCTACTGCTGTGACCCTATTTTTGTACATGCTGTCTATTAAATAAAAGACCACCCATCAGGTTTTGGAGTGCGGCTATCCATTTTTCTTTGTCTTCATTTTGCTTAGTGCACCGCCAGCACCCTCGGTATCCTGCACCACCTGTAACCATTTAGTGATCCCACCTGGAGCGGTGACTCCTTTCTCTCTAGGCTTTGAAGATACTTTGAAGCACAACTAAAGCGACATGGGGTATAATTTTTGAAGTGAAGCCAAAGCAAGGCAAAGCAAAACAAAACCAAAGTGTAAAGAGGATTGTATGGGCTCATTTACTGTTGTTTCGGCTTCAACACACAATAAAGTGCCTACAGCTTCAACATCCTTTTATGATGTGTTTTTGATGCTTCGGTGGTGCTTTGATGAGGCGTTGGTAATGCTTCAGTGAAGATTTAGAGCTAGTTTACACTTGCTTCAAAACATGGCTTCGGACACGCTTTGTTAAAGCTCTATAAACGCCAGTAAAAAGCTCCTGCCACTAAATAAAATGGTTAGTCTTGTTTACACCTTGCTTTTGCTTAGTGCTTCGATGAGACTTTGATGAGGCTTCGGTGGTGCTTTGATGATGCTTTGGTGGAGCTTCAAAGAGCCTTTGGTGGGGCTTCAGTGCGGCTTCAAGTAAGCTTTGCCATCGAGTTCTATGGAGGCTTTGAAAACAATTTGAAGCACCACTAAAGCGACACGGGGCTATAATTTTTGAAGCAAAGCCAAAGCAAGGAAAGCAAAGCAAAAGCAAGGTCTGTAAGCTAATTATTTTATTTTGTGACAGGTGCTTTAGTGTAAACTAGTCCTTAATGTGTGTTGAACCCGAAGCAAGTGTAAATAAGCCCTAAAGGAGCGCCCGGTGTCCAGTAGATGTAAATATTAAAACATTTTATCAAGAGTACAGATTATAAGTGTAGCGGTCTGCTACTTTTTAGCCAGCACTGCTTTAAATTTAGAGGGTAGTCTGAGAGTTAGTTGACTCAGACCATATGATTTTTTCCAAATTTTGGGCCTCTGTTCCAGCCATGGCTGTACTGTGAGTGACCACTATTGTTGTCTGGGGTACCGTTACCACCCCAGACCAAGGGTGACAGCAGTCTGGTCAAGGTGTTTTGGGTGTTCCCCTTCGGCAGCCAATCATTGGGGGTTGATTGTCCCGCTGTGCATGCTGGGAGGAGTAATTAAGGGAATGACGCCATTGGATCGGGGTCGTCGAGCGCTGGTCTGTCGTCCCACCACCCCGCGTGAGTGGCCCCCCTGGCAGGGGGTTCATGTGTTCCTTGCTCCGGGACCACGTTGGTCCGGGGTTGTGATCTACTAAGTAGGCCTGGTACTCAGACTGGGTCTACGTTTGCAAAGTGGTCCTGTGCTGTCCATCCTGGAGGGAGGAAGCCACTCGATGAAGAACCTGTCTTGGAGAGCACCGAGCACGAGGCTGGCATCCCAGGAGTGGCCTTGAACTTCATCGAAGGATGCATCCTTACTGAAAGGCTGAATGATGGTCGCCTGTCAGTTCTGAGATTACAAGAAGTCAATCGGGAGAGATCGGGGTGCTGAATCCTGTGTTGAGAGGATTTTGGACTGAACATATCTCCATCTGTGGTAAGGTCTGTGGCAGAGACTTTACCAATTTCCGTGCGCCATCCTGGCTGCTAGGCTGGTGAGAGAGGCCTATCCAGGTGAGCAATACCCGCTCTGGCTAGAGTGGAGATGAAAGCTGTGTTGCTGGAAGCAGGAGTGTTTCCGAACAAAAGTTATACACCTGAACCTATTACCCTTCCACCTCTTCAACTACTTATTTTATTTCTTTACCAAGTTCAACAAATAAATAAAAAAAAATAAGTTTAAAGTGTGAACTTTTTCTCAACTCTCATCTGATACCCTAGACACCGAGGAAATAGAGGTAAGATCCCACCCAAAACTAACCAGCAGCTCCTTCTGAGGGTCGTGCTACATAAGATAAAGACAATGGGCCAGATTCAGGTACACTTAAATTTGCGCTGCGTAATCGAAATACTCTACGCTGCCGTATTTTACCAGGCTCTACATCGAATTCTGGTAGATTTTTGCCCGTACGCTACGGCGGCGTAGTCTATTTCTCGCCGCGTAATCGAAATACGCGATTAGGGGGCGTGAAGCATTTAAATTAGGCACGTCCCCGCGGCGATCGAACTGCGCATGCTCCGTTCAGAAATTTCCCGCCGTGCATTGCGCGAAATCACGTCGTTACGTCATTTTTTGTTTGAGTAGCGTCGTTTACGGACATTCCTATTCCCGGACGACTTACGTAAAAAATAATAAAAGACGTCAGAAAACGTTGAAATTCGACGCGGGAACGACGGCCATACTTAACATGGGCTGTCTAATATTAGAGCAGCAAAAAGCTGGTATAGTGTTACGCAAAAAAAAAGATGACTAAAGGCCCATACACACGGTAGGACATCCAACAAAATTTCCCTTGGATTTTTGTCCTAATTGATTTGTCCGATCACACCCATAGCATACACACGCTCGGACTTTTCTGCAAACTTTTCTAAAACTTTCCCATAATCACGTGGTTGTTCTGCTCTTTACTGCCACCCTTTGGTTAACTTCTGCTATTGTTGGTTGATTTTAACATTGGTTCTGAGCATGCGCATTTGTAATTTGTCCAAAAGTCCGATGGTTTGCTGTACACACGATCGGACTTTGCACCATCGGACTTTTGTTGCCTGAAAGTTGGTCCGTTCGCAGACCCAACTTTTTGTCCGATGAAAGCCAAAAAAGTTGGTCCGATGGAACGTACACACGGTCGGACAAATGAGAAAAGTGTCGGATTTTGATGTTGGTTGGGCAAAAGTCCGACCGTGTGTACGGGGCTTAAAGATGCCGTAAGAGATTGCGATTGAAGATCGTAATTTCGGGGATCGCCGGCAAAAGCTCATTAGCATACCCCGACGCGGAAAACGATGGGAAGTCCACCCAGTGGCCGCAATTTTATTGCAGCGTAGATCCGAAGGCGTACGAACACGTAATCCAGTCGAATTGAAGCCCGCAGCCGTCTATTCATGGTTTGAGGTTTCAGACTAGCTAAAAAACGTGCGTAATTTGAAAGTACTCCAGTCTAACACCAGTTAGACAGGAGTTACGGCTCTCTGAATCTGGCCCAATGTGTTTTGGGGAGACAAAGGACTCCCCTTTCCCAGGGCTGCTGACGAATATTATTGGGAAAGGATCCTGAATAGTTATGTCTGTGACGTATAGATTGGATCAATGCTGCCTCTGAAGCTACAGCCGGCATTCGGACAATCATCGATCTGATCTATACGTCACAGGCCTAATCAGGATCCTTTCCCAATAACATTGATCAGCAGCCTTGAGGAAGGGGGAGTTCGTTGTCCCCCCGAAACACGTTGGCTTCACCAGTGTCCTGCAATTGTACCAGTCTGGAAAACAGAATATACTTCATTCGTTTTAGTTTTTCCAAAAATCTTTCTTCCATTTAGGTCCTATATCCAGGCAATTATTGAGGCAAGGTTTATATAGTACTTGTGAATCTAGCCGGTGATTACAATGTTTAATTCTTCAGGTATAATCATATCAAATAAAACACACGATTAAAGTCAAGGCAGATGATGATTATGAAAACTGCCTTTTATGTTACAATTTCTTCCCACATGGAATTTAATGCTTTTCTCGGAATCCTGCCAGCGAACACCTGGAATATTTATGGTCAGTGAGTAATGCAGATTTCTTTCTGCTTTATAAATAAATTCCTGACCTTAATTTAAGGATACAGCTCAACATGCGTCTTACCAGCACCAGAAGGGGAATTATTTTTATAGGTACTGGAGACAGTAATAATTTCCTTCACATCAGGAGGATTTGTTGCCCATTTTTTTATTGATTTTTTTATTAATTTTTTTTTTATTTTATTTTTTTTAGAAATGTCTCCTATACCCTGGCTCCTCTTTCAAAGACTGTAGCTTCTATTGGATTGAAAGATTTATTTTCCGATTTTTTAATTTTAGCAGCAGTGCCCCATGATGCAGAAAATTGACATGATGACTCCTCAACCTAGAAATTAACAAACTTGGGCAGATCTTAGTCCACAAAGTGCATACAAATATTCATAAGTAACCCTAACCCTAATTTTTTTTCTTTCAATACATTTTTATTTAAAATGAGATGCACGTACAAACAATAGATGGAGAGGATAGATAGTAGAAAAAGAAAGGGAAGAGGAGGGTGGGGAAGGGGTGAGGGAATAAGGGAAAGCAGAGTGCCCAGTTATGGGCTTAGTTCTGTGTAGCAACTGTGCAGATCCCCGGAATAAGGGAGATTCCAACATATGCAGCCCAGGGATCCCAAATCTTGTGAAATATTGCGGAGGTATTGGACAGGATGCTGGATATCTTTTCTTGTGTCATAATCCACAAAATTTTCCTTTTGATATTAGTCAAGGATGGCTTGGGCTGCTTCCAAGATTTGGCGATTAAAATTTTGGTGCCCAGAAAAATAAAGTGGATTAGCCTTTGGGTGGATCTAGGAAGCTGCAGAATATGAGCATTCAGTAGGGCAACCTCAGGAGACCTTGGAACCTGGTAACCGGTCACCTTGTGGATCATGTTAAAAATATGTCTCCAGAAAGTACAGATTCTGTGGCCCACCAAATCTGGGCCGTGGCCCACCAGATGTGGGCCATGGTGCCCCTAAGCTGAGAGCCTCTAAAGCAACAAGGATCCGCATTAGGGAACATGGCTGCCAGTCTAGAGGGAGTGAGGTACCATCTGGTGAGAATCTTTACGCTAGCCTCCATCAGGGCGACATTTTGGATTCCCTTAAATGATTTAGTGAAAGCCGTATGCCAGGTCTCCAAGCCCAAGCTGCGTTGGAATGGAAGTCAGCCTCCCAAGCCTTCATACTTTTTTTTTTTTTTCGTGGGGTGAGTGAGGGCAGAGTAGATCACCGATATGCCACCCCTCTGCTCCATGGCTTGGCCGCACTACATCTCATAAGAAGTGAATTTGGGAGGTAGGGCTTTGTTCCTCCACATACTGTGTAGGAAGTGGGAAATTTGTCTAAAACGGAACCTCTCGTAGTCCGGAAGTTCCAAAGTGTTAATACAAAAGTTAAGGGAAATGAGGCCACAAGAGAAATACTGTCCTATACGATAAAGCCCCTTATCCAACCACCATTTGAAGTCAGTAATACGCAAGCCCGGCGAAAATTCAGGGTTGTGGAAAATGTGGGCAAGAGGGCATCCATCGGATACCAGAGATGGGTTGTGTCTGAGGGTGTCCCACATAGCAAATAAGTGAGACAGCACAGGTGAGAGAATGGGCGGGTGGGACTCAGGAGGGCACCAGAGGAGGTAGTCTAGAGTAAAGGTGGGGGTGGCTTGTCTTTCGATGATAACCCAGTCAGGCTTTTCATATCTGGAGTAAAGGGTGGAAAGTTGGGCCAATCTAGCTGAAAGATAGTATTTATGAAGTTTGGGCACGCCCAGTCCTCCTTTGCTTCTGTGTAGAAACAGTGTACTGTGAGGGATTCGGTACCCCGATGTACCCCAGATGAACTTCAATATTTTACTCTGTAAAGATCTTAGGAGATTGCTCTTAATTGGGACAGGAAGGGAGCGGAAAAAATATAATATTCTCTGGAGCAAGGTCATCTTAACTGACTTGATCCTCCCTAGCCATGAGACACCGTATAAGCAGCTGTCAGTGATAGGGTATTTCAGTGCTGCAAGAGTAAGTGGTAAAGCATCGTATGTATTTCACGCTGTAGCTAGTTGTTATGTTTATTATGTTACCACTATTTACCTGTATAGTGTCTCCAACACCATTTTACAGGAGCCCTGCGTCCTGATAGGCCGCATGAGATCTCGAGAGATTTGGGAGGCCATTTTTGGGTGGTTTCCTTATATAAAAAAGCTCAGGCTCGTTTTTTGGGGAGAACACGTGTGGATGCAGAGAGGGACAGAGACCCTGCTTGTGAGGGAGAGGTAGAAGAAGTCAGGGAGAGTGTTCCGGCCTGTAGGGATAGTTCAGGGCTCCTACGGAGTCGTACAGTGGTAACCTGGGTCGGATGAAAGACTCCCAGCTGCTACAGGTAACGTGTTTCCAGCCTCTTCCAATCTGCATTGGGTGCCGGGGTATATAGCGTACCATTGAGTGAGGAGTGCCTGTGTTACCCAGAAGGCCACATCGCTTAGAACAATAGCTGCTGGGTTGCATATGTGTGCCTCTGTGCCTGGAGAAGAACCGTTTGCTGTTTGATTATAAAGACTGTTGTTACTACCGCCTTTCGGTAATAAACGTTACTTTGTTCAAAGAACTTACTTGGCTTCCTCTGTGAAACGCAACACCCTTTCCCCGCTTACAACCGTGTTTGGACCAAAGACAAAGATCAGCCTCCAGTTTTTTATAAAGTGGGGGGTAGTTAAGATCGTATAGGGACTCTGTTTTAGCCATTAACGGATAGAGGTGTCATTCCAATCAAAATTTAAGGACTGTTTCAGTGCCGCAACTGTCTGAGGGGAAGAGAGATGTTGAGGGCTTGAGATTTGGAGAAGTTGACCGTCAGTCCTGATATTTTAGCGAAGTCGTCGAGAGTGCGGCCTAACCCTAATTTTAACACCAGCTCTAATGCTAACCCTATGTTTTGTTGATATACCAGATTTTGCACTCTACAGTTTTAGTAAATCATTCTCAATGAACTAATTGGCTCCTTGTGCTGTTTCTTTCTCTCACACTCTGAGCTCTGCAATACAGAGGTCTGCAAGAAGCTGATACGGTGGTCAAGTGCAGGAACGTACATTGATTGTAATACATCCAATGGTGTTATACTTCATACATATCTTTATTAGTTGTGTTTACGTTCTTATCTGCATGGAGTTCTGGAGTTTCCTTTTAACATAATCAGTCCTTTTTTTTTTTTTTTTTTTTAAGGCTGCTGTAACCTGCAATTTTTTTGGTTTTGGCAATTAAAATCAAGTTGAGGTTATTCAAAGATGGATTTGATTATGTATATGTAGCAATGTATACATAGTCATTTTTGTCAATGGTGACCACTGGAACAAAGTCAACAAACCACTTGAAGACCAGGCCTTTTTTTGGCACTATTTGTTTGCATGTTTAAATCAGTATTTTTTGCTAGAAATAGATGTATAACCCCCTAAAAATTAAATATCCTTTTTTGCACAGACCCAAGGGAAAAAAATGGTAATCATTGCAATTTTTTATCTCACATGGTATTTGCGCAGTGGTTTTTCGAATGCAATTTTTTGGGAAAATAAATATTTTAATTAATAATAATAATAAAAAAAAAACACAATGGGGGTTATTTACTAAAGGCAAATCCACTTTGCACTACAAGTGCAAACTACAAGTGCAAAGTGCACATGAAATTGCACTGGAAGCGCACTTGGAAGTACAGTCGCTGTCGATCCAAAGTGGACATGCAAGGAAAAATAAAAAAAAACAGCATTTTAGCTTGCACATGATTGGATGATAAAATCAGCAGAGCTTCCCCTCATTTCAGATCTTCCCCGCAGATTTACAGTGACTGCACTTCCAAGTTCAAATGCACTTTGCACTTGCAGTTTGCACGTGTAGTGCAAAGTGGATTTGCCTTTTTTAAATAACCGCCAATATATATATATTTATATCTACACCATTTGTTTTGTATAATATGAAAGATGATGTTACTCCGAGTAAATAGATACCTAACATGTCATGCTTTAAAATTGTGCACGCTTGTGGAATGGCAACAAACTACGGTACTTAAAAATCTCCATAGGTGAAATTTTTAATGCCTTTACAGGTTACATGTTTAGTGGTTCAGAGGAGGTCCAGTGCTAGAGTTATTGTTAGCGCTTGTGGTGATACCGCCCATATGTTTACGAAACACAGTTTACATATACGTATGTGACTTACAAATGCATTTGCTTCTGTGTGCAAGCACGGAGGGATGGGGGAGCTTTTATAATAAAAAAAAAATGTATTTATATTTTATTTTCATTTTTTACACTGTCCTTTAAATGTTTTATTTTTTTTAAATTATCTTTATTCCTATGACAAGGAATATAAACATTCCTTGTAATAGAAATACGGATGACAGGTCCTCTTTATGGAGAGATCTGGGGTTGAAAAGACCCCAAATCTCCCCTTTACCTTTAAATGCAAAAGATAAAAAAAAAAAAAAAAACTTTGACTTTAAAAAAAAAAAAAAAAGTTACTTCTATCCCCTGTGATGAAAAGGTTGAGAAAGGCTGTCTTATGCCAACTACCCTGTACAGGAAAGATATGTATACTTACCCAATGTACGGGCACTCCGGTCACGTGATCTCCAAGCTGTTAGCTTCAGAGGAGAGGAGAGGAGAGAGCACTGACAATGGCTGCAGAGCCTGGGCGGTGACATCACCCATAGACTTACTATGAGGCATCTGTTGTCCGTTGTCCCTCCTCTCCCCTAAAGCCGCTACTAGGAGCCAATCACGTGACTGGAGCGCCCTTAGATAGGGCAGGTATAAACATCCTTCCTGTACAGCAGAGGTAGTATTGGACTTAGAATGGGGGTGGGAGTAGGTTTAAGCTTAATTAGATGTTAACAAGACTTCTACGTTAAAGTGAAGTTCCAACGTCAATTCAATTAAAAAAAAAAAAAAAATTGGAAGTTTGTCATTTAAATTGAACAGTCACATATTTTTTTCCAATATATCCCCAGATGTCCAGTTTGTTATAAAAAACAAAGTTATGTAGTTGCTTCCCGGCCGTTTTCATCTTGCTTGTAGGCATGTAAAGCCCACAAGCAGACAACATAGGATACAGCGATGATGAGCTACCAGCATGCACCACCTGTTCTCGCGCATGCGCTATGCATGGCGCGCAGCACCGTAAACTTCCGACGTTGCCATTACAACGGGCGGCAGTGTCATATCTCGAATCTCGTGAGAATGAGCGGCGGCAATCCAAACTGACTCCTGGGAATAAGGACACAGCTCCCAGGTGACTGTGCGTTGCCAGATATGACGCCCCACGGGTGGCAGAGAACGAAAAAGGCCACTGAAAAGCCTCCTAACAAGGTAAAAAAGAAAAATTCCATTGTAGAACGATTGAACTATGTAAATGCTGTTAATGGAAAGTAGTAACATCGGGTGGAACTCCGCTTTAAGTCTGAAGCCTCGTACACACGACCGTTTTTCTCTGCAAAAACCAGCAAGAAAACTGCTTCTTGCCGAGATTCCCATTTGTGTGTACGAGGCATTCAGGTTTCTTGTCAGGAAATCTGGCCAGAATCTTGACAAAAAAAAAGAGAACCTGCTCTCTTTTTTCTCGTAGAGATTCTTGTCGGCCTGTTTCCCGCCGAGAAACCCAAGAGTGTGTATACTTACCTGTTGCGGTGGAAACCCGCACATGCTCAAAATGACTTTGACGCATGCGCCGTAGCTTCCACGGCATAGGTAGGGTGAAGCAAGATGGCAGGGACTGCATCGAATGTGACAAGCGCATGCTCGTCGTACGCGATGACATCAATGCGTTCTTTCCTTTCAAGAGAACCGCGGTTCTTTTGAAACGAGAGTCTGTACACTCTGGCGGCAAGAGTTTCTTGCCAAGAATCTCATCAGGGAAAACAACGTTTTTTTCCTGACGAGATTCTTGCCCGTGTGTACGAGGCCTGAGAGTGTGACCAGAAAGACTAAACAAAGTGATAAAAAGGAGAAAGAAATATGATTATAAAATATACGGTAATTCAGGAAATGTAAAGCGATGATACAACGTTATTACATTATATATTATGACATTTTGTTATGAATTATGTTCTTCATTTCAAGCTCTGAAATCCAAGCAGATGGTGTTATTCTATGTTTCTGTGAGTTGATTTCCCAGCATCCTTTGGGCTGTAACCTTTTGCAAAGCCTGACAATATTTGCACACATTCCCTCAGACATGGTCATATTTTTTTTCTCTGTGAGGACAAAGGCCAACTGCTATTAATTTTAGTGCTTAGGGACAGACTGAAGGTTATTAATCCTCACTATAGAATGCAAAATAATAGATGAATAGAGATAAATGGTAAAGGCTTGCAAAACATAACACAAGGCTTGTCAATTTTATAACAAGTGGAATTAATTTATTATTATTATTATTAATTTGTTATTAACAATAATATAATGATAATACATAATACTAATTATTATTATTATTATTATTATCATTAATATTAGCAGAAGCAGCAGCCAATAGTAGTAGTACGAGCCATATAATTGTTAAAAATAATAATAATTTAAAAAAAGTCAGCGCTACACACTGAAAAGAGCAGCTAGACTTTTGTAGTATACAGTCCCTTAAACTTTTAAAACATCACATAAATTGTAACACTTTAAAATGTACGTGAATGAAATCAAATAATATGTGAAATGTGAAATGACTGAATTTCACATATTATTTGATTTCTCTCACGTATATTTTATGGTATTTAAAGTGCTGCAGCTTATATGATTTTTCTAATAATAATAACAACATTATTATTAATAATACAATACTACTACTACTACTACTACTACTACTACTACTACTACTAATAATAATAATAATAATTATAATAAGAATTCTTCTTCTTCTTCTTCTTCTTCTTCTTCTTCTTATTATTATTATTATTATTATTATTAGTATTATTATTATTAGTAGTAGTAGTAGTAGTAGTATTGTATTATTAATATTATTATTCTTCTTCTTATTATTATTAGAAAAATCATATAAATTGCAGCACTTTAAATACCATAAAATATACGTGCGAGAAATTAAATAATATGTGAAATTCAGTAATTTTACATTTCACATATTATTTGATTTAATTCACGTACATTTGAAAAGTGTTACAATTTATGTGATGTTTTAAAAGTTTAAGGGACTGTATACTACAGAAGTCTAGCTGCTCTTTTCAGTGTTCTAGTACTGATTATTTTTACATTATTTCTATTTTTAACAATAATATTGCTCTTACTACTACTATTGGCTGCTGCTGCTACTGCTAATATTAATGATAATAATAATTATTATTAATATGTAACTAACTCACTCAGTCCCAGGCAGCTGCTCCGTCCGACCGGTGGTGTAATTAGAGGAGCATCACAGAACTGAAACTAGCACTAGAGGAAGCCGATGCTTCCTGAATAGCACTGCCTCCTGTCACATGGGTAGGGTAAAGGGGGTGGAGTCAGGGGTGGAGCAAAATTTGGTAGATTCCTATTCAGGGGTGGACTGACAACTCATGGGGCCCCCAGACAATAGAATATTATGGGGCCCCAGGCTTACGGATGGCCACCACGCCAGGAGAGGCAGTGCAGAGGCGGGGCAGCTAAAATCTCAGAATTTTAACATCAAAAGCATGCCGGTTTCGGACATATCAGGGACAGATGTAAAAAAAACACAGATTTTTACATACTGTCCCTGATTTTATTGAGCCTGGCAACCCTATTGGGGCCCCCTAGAGGAATGGGGCCCTCGGGCAGTGCTCGGGAGTCCCAATAGTCAGTACGCCCCTGTTCCTATTACAAGGGATGTTTACATTCCTTGCAATAGGAAAACAAGTGATCAAAAAATGTAAATGTAAAAAAGGTGTAAAAATAAAAAATAAATTAAGTAAAAAAAAAATGGGCTAACTTTACTGTTTTGTTCTTTTTTTATTATTAAAAACTAAAAAAAAAAAAAAAGCGTTTGAAAAATTATTGCGCAATTACTGTGCAAGATAAAAAGTTCCAATGACCACCATTGTATTCCCTAGGGTGTCTGCTAAAAAAACATGTAGAAGAGAAGTGCCAGAACAGGCCCGGTATGGAAGTGGTTAAGGTATTATAAACAAAGATTTACCACATGTGATAAGTGTCCTGACATAATTTGTGTAAAATTATTGCATTTCCCTCTGTTGCAAACTAGAATTATTTTAACAGTTTCTTGATAATCAGGTTTCATATATTAAAAAAAAGACTGTTGCATTTTTTTACAATTTAAAAAATAATTAAATTCAAAAACATGTTTTATTTTTTTAATTATACAGAAAAAGAGTCACCCTTGGGACTTTAAATGAGGTGGTCCTTTTACTTTTTTTTTGTTTCTATTTTTTCATTATGCAAATTATATAAAAAAAAAAACCTTACCTGTAAACAAGGGAGTCATCGTAGGTGCCATTGTACTGTATTTGAAACATCCGTATTCCCGGTATATTCCTTTGAAGATTGAATTTAATGAGTACAGTGGAGGATGTTGCCTCGGCCACCACCACCTTTTTGTCTTGGCTTATTTTTGTATCCCCATTGCTACTGCTGGCATTAGACCCTGACTTGGTGGAGGTGGAAATATCAGATGATCCAGGGTCAGGCTCATGGATATGATTTGTACTGTTCACTAGATGCGGGAGTTTAATTATATGGAGGTTGATAGTCTTCGTTGTCTCTCCAGCTGGGTTAGAAGCAATACATGCGAAAGGCCCACCATCCTTGACCGTGGTTATCAGGATGTCCAGTGTTCCGTTATCGTAGACAAAAATGCGAGTCCCGTTGGATATTAGCTTTCCTTCTGGTGATATCCAGTGGACTGCTGGCTCAGGATCTCCAAGGGCTTTGCATTTTAAAACAGCTTTTTGTCCTTCTAAAACTTCAACGTCTGGCGTGTATCTGGTAATAAGCGGGGGCTCGCACAAAAAATCTTCTTCGGTGATGGACCAGAAATACCGTCCTGACAGAAGAGGCGGAGAAGCACATGTCTCCAAGTCGTCCTCTCTCAAAAGGCGTCTCAGCCATAATAATTCACAATTGCAATGTAATGGATTTCCACCAAAACTCAAAGCAAATGCAGAAGGACTTATTATACCTGAGGTTGCTAGCACCTGAGCTCTCTGGAAGAGAGGGTCTGGTGGTAATTTTTGAAGTTTATTAGATGTTACATCTAATCTGTTTAGCTTGTGTAAGTGTGAGAATGTCCCCTTAGGGATGTGCTCAATCATGTTGTGATCTAGACTAAGTGTGTGCAAACTAACCATTTTTTCCACGGCTTCCCATGGAATCGTTTCAAGGTTGTTGTAGGACAGGTCAAGTTCCTCCAAAGCCAAAACATCATCAAAGGCTGTTGGTGAAATCACTATCAATTGGTTGTTGTTGAGTATCAAATGATGGAGATTGGAAAGCCCACTAAAGATGTCATTGGTGACTTTAGTCAATCGATTGGCGTTCAAATGTAACGCCCTTAAATTGCGCAAGTCAGCAAACGATTGGGGGGTTATGTAACTGATTGTATTTCGTGACAAGGTCAGATCCACTAGACTTGTCATGTTAGCAAAATCCTTCCGTTTTATATTTGTTACAAAATTATCAGCTAGGCGTAGCTCTACAGTCTTTCTGTTGATGTTCGGAGGGATGAAAAGTAAACCTTTCTTGTCGCACAAGGTTGCAAGGTTTGGAGATAAATTTTGACAGGTACAGCGCTTGGGACAGATCTCAGCTCTCACCGCCATGCCAATGAACAACAGATAACCAAACAGTTTTTCCATTGTAGATCAGGTTAAAAAGCCTAAAAAAGAAAGAAAGAAAAAAGTGTCAATGGAACTTCATACCCATAGTCTAGGCTTTATTTTAATGTTTACAAACTGTTTATTGAGGTATAAAAAAAAAAGTTAATCACAAGTGACATAGTTACATGGTTTGTAAGGTTGAATAAAGACAATAGTTCATCCAGTTCAATCTGTGTTGGTGGGTGTGCATGTAGAAAATAATTTCCCATATTTCCGTATATTGTTTTCGCCAAGATGAACGTCCAAGAGTCTTTTAAAACTATACATACTTCCTACCAACATCACCAATTGTGGAAGAGAGTTCCACATCCGTACCGCCCTGACAGTAAAAAAAAAAAAAACCCTTACACAGCTTAAAGGGGTTGTAAAAGTTTGTTTTTTATTTTCTAAATAGGTTCCTTTAACCACTTAAGACCCGGACCAATACGCTGGCAAATGACCCAAGGGGTTTTTGCGATTCGGCACTGCGTCGCTTTAACAGACAATTGCGCGGTCGTGCGACGTGGCTCCCAAACAAAATGTGCGTCCTTTTTTTCCCACAAATAGAGCTTTCTTTTGGTGGTATTTGATCACCTCTGCGGTTTTTATTTTTTGCGCTATAAACAAAAATAGAGCGACAATTTAAAAAAAAATGCAATATTTTTTACTTTTTGCTATAATAAATATCCCCCAAAAATATATAAAAAAACATTTTTTTTCCTCAGTTTAGGCCGATACGTATTCTTCTACATATTTTTGGTAAAAAAAATCGCAATAAGCGTTTATCGGTTGGTTTTCGCAAAATTTATAGCGTTTACAAAATAAGGGATAGTTTTATTGCATTTTTATTAATAATTTTTTTTTTTACTACTAATAGCGGCGATCAGCGATTTTTTTCGTGACTGCGACAATATGGCGGACACTTCGGACAATTTTTACACATTTTTGGGACAATTGTCATTTTCACAGCAAAAAATGCATTTAAATTGCATTGTTTACTGTGGAAATGACAGTTGCAGTTTGGGAGTTAACCACAGGTGGCGCTGTAGGGGATGTGTACCTAATGTGTGAGTTTACTACTGTAGGGGGGTGTGGCTGTAGGTGTGACGTCATCGATCGCGTCCCCCTATTACAGGGATGACGCGATCGATGCTCCGGCCACAGAGAAGCACGGGGAAGCCGTGTGTACACACGGCTCTCCCCGTTCTTCCGCTCCAGGGACGGATCGCCGCACTGCAGCGGCGATCGGGTCCGCGAATCCCGCGGTCCCGGTCCTGGAGCTTCGGACCGGGTCGCGGGCACGCGCGCGCGGGCGCGCGCCCGCGACCCACGGCTGGGTACTATAACCAACGTATATATACGTTGATGTGCCCAGCCGTGCCATTCTGCCGACGTAAATCTGCAGGAGGCGGTCCTTAAGTGGTTAAGCTAGTGCATTGTTGGTTCACTTATCCTTTCCTTCAATTTCCCTTCTAAATGTTTGTTTTTATTTATCTGAATTTCTCACTTCCTGTTTCTCCTCAGTAAGCTTTTCACCATCATCCGAGCGGTGGAAAGTCACTCAGCTTACTGAAAAGCTTACTGAGGAGGAACAGGAAGTGAAAAATTCAGACAAAAAAACAAATTAAAAAAACACTTAGAAGGAAAATGGAAGGAAAAGGTAAGTGAGCCAACAATGCACAAGCTTAAAGGAACCTATTTAGAAAATAAAAAACAAACCTTTACAACCCCTTTAATGTTAAACCTCTTCTAATCCAGTCGCGTGTGGCCCAATGTCCTCCTACACCCCCTGAGATTGAAAAGTTTTATACTTACGCCAGGATCATCATTAAGATATTTGTATATTGCTATCAAATCTCCTCTCACGTGTCTCTTCTCCAGCAAGAATACATTTAGTGCTTTTAGCAATTCCTCATAATTGAGGTCCTTAAGTCCCCATAGTAATTTAGTTGCCCTGACAATGTAGATAAGAAAAAGTAAAAAACCATTTCTGTGCAGCAGCCCCCCCCCCCCCAAATACTTACCTGGGCCCCATCTCAATCCAGCAATGTGCACAAGAACCTTGGTTCTCTGGGGACTTTCCCTCCTCAGAAAATGGCTCCTGCTGCTGTCAATCACAGCCAGTGTGCCAATGAGGAGAGAGGGGTGCTGGGCAGAGGCACAGGTCTCTGTGTGAATGGACATGTAGAACAAGCCAACTCATGTGCCCCCATAGCAAGCCGCTTGCTTGGGGGTACTCAGCAGGAGGGAGGGGCCAGGAGATTCGGCGGGAGACCTGAGAAGAGGAGGATCCGGGCTGTTCTCTCTCTCTCTCTCTCTCTCTCTCTCTCTCTCTCTCTCTCTCTCTCTCTCTCTCCGTATATATATATATATATATATATCATAGTATATAGCCCCAAACTCTTTGTCCAGGTCTTACTGGGGACCAGTGGCGGCCGGTCTACAAGGCAACCCCCCTAATTTTCATGCAGGGCACTGAATTTATAGTTTTCTGAGGCTCTAATTGCCTTCAAAAAGGTTGGGCTTGGGGGCAGAGCACTGCGCCCCGAACCCACCCACTTGTGACATTAGTGAATCCATATTCGCGATTGTCTTCTGGCTTCTCCTCCCAGGCCAATCAGGACAGGAGGCTTAAGACCGGATTAGCCGAAAAGAGAAGCCAGGGGAAGACGCGACTGTGGATGTGGTAAGTGTGGACATGGCGGGGGTTTGTTTGCCACCGCCCCCCAAAAAAAACTGAGCACCAGCCGCCACTGTTTGAGACCAGCAGGATGGAGTGTGTATATAGATTAATATAGTTACATAGTAGGTGAGGTTGAAAAAAGACACAAGTCCATCAAGTCCAAGCTATGTGTAGGTCATGGGTGCTCAACTTGTGGCCCTCCATCTATTGCAGAAGTACAAGTCCCATCGCACCTCTGCCTTTGAAAGTCATGCTTGTAACTGTCAGTGGCTTGCAGTGCCTCGTGAATCTGGTAGTTCAACAACAGCTGGATTATAATCAAGGACCTGTCTGTAGTTCAGGGATTTGCCTGGGAGACAGGAGGTGTATCCTGCCCAGGTCAGGGTGTGGGCCAATGATTTGCCTGGGAGACAGGAGGTGTATTCAGCCCAGGTCAGGGTGTGGGCCAATGCAGCAGGGAGCTGCGGGAGAGCTGAGAGTGAAGCCTTGTACACATGCTCGGTTTTCTCGGCAAGAACCAGCAAGAAAACTTCTGGCAGAGCTTTCTTGCTGAGTAAACCAAACGTGTGTACGAGGCTTTCAGGTTTCTCGTCAAGAAAAATGCCCAGAATCTCGATGAAAAAAATAGAGAACCCCCGAGCGTGTGTATACTTACCTGTCGCCGTGTAAACCCGCACATGCTCGAAATGACTGTGACGCATTCACGGTAGCTTCCTAGGCATAGGTAGGGTGCAGCAAGATGGCGGCGACGGCATAGAATGTGATGAGCCCATGCAGTGACGTCACCATGTTCTTTCCTTTCAATAGAACCATGGTTCTTTTGAAAGGAGTGTCTGTACATTCGGGAGGCAAGAGTTTTGGGTGGAAAGAGAACAACATTTTTTTCCTGGCCCGTGTGTGCAGGGCTTTGGGCGCGGAGGTTGCACGAGAGTAAAACTATGCTTTTAGTTGATCTGTGGGACCAGACCAAGGGCCTAGGTCTTGAAAACTGAGCAGGAGCACTGCAAGATAGAGCCACATGTTTTTGTGATTGTGGAAAAATCCCTGAAGGGAAAACTTTTTTTTATTTTAACTGTTATCTGTTAACTGTTAACTGTATTTTTCAAATTAAGGTGGGCCAACAAGCCCTAAAACAGGACTACCCCTGAAATTCTTCTTAAAAGTCGGGGGTCGTCTTATACGCCGGTACCTAACATGCAGACTCTCAGTCAGACCGCGGCCATCCATTTTTCAAAAGCCGCACCTCTTCCTCATGCTGTTCCATGATAGGCGGAACACTCAGCTACCCAGCAGAGCCTCTGTTCAGTGTTCACAGATGCCCTCTCGTCCTCGGTCCCTGAAAACAGTTTCTGTTGGGAAACTGAGTGTTCCGCCTATCAGAGAACAGCACAAGGAGGAGGCACGGCTTTTGAAAAATGGACGCCCGCGGTCTGACTGTGATTCTGCATGTCAGGAATAAGGTAAGGGATTGTCAAGGCATGTAATGGTGGCACAATGAGGCATGTAATGGTGGCACAGTGAGGAATGTAATGGTGGCACAGTCTGGCATCAGGGCCGGCCTTTGGGGTGGGCAAGCTGTGTGGCCGCACAGGTCTCCATGGGCAACAGGGGCGCCATGCGGCCATCACAGCTTGCAGAATGTGAATCGCAGCAGGGCCGGGCTACCACTAGGCGGATTAGGAACGCAGCCGCCTAGGGCGCACTGCCACCTAGGGGTGCTGCTGACTCTTGCCTCACCTTCCTCCTCATTGTCGCTCCCCAGGCTCAAGGCAGAGGGTAGAGGGGCCCCGGACAGCCTCTTTGTGTATGTTTAGGTGACCAGGGGGTGAGGGGTGAAGATGAGGGGGCGCCACATGATTAGCTCGCACAGGGCGCCTGAACACCTAAGGCTGGCCCTGTCTAGCATGTAATGGTGCCACAGTCTGGCATGTAATGGTGGCACAGTGAGGCATGTATTGGCACAGTCAGGTGAGTCAAGGCATGACTAGTAGGAAGGGGGTCATCTTATACGGAAAGTATATCCCCAAACCAACATTTTAGCTGGAAAATTAGGGGGTCGTCTTATACGCCCAATCGTCTTATACGCCGGCAAATACGGTACCTGGCTGGAGTGAACTCAGAAAGCACTATAACTTGAGAAAAATCTAAATAGAATATTTATGTATTATAATGAAAAAGAGGCAGCAAGGTGAAGGCTATTTCATATGCACCAAGTCAGGAGTGAAGGTAAGAAATTACTATAAGTATGGTCATTATACTCTATTAAGTTTTAAAGTCTGAAGGGAAAACTATTGCCCTTCAAACCTGCAATAAAACTAATTTCTGTAAGAGGTGATATCACAACGCACCCACTCACAAGAGACAACACATGCTGAGTAATTGTTGAGAATTTAGGAAATATAAAGACAAAAGACTGAATGGACCATAAGGAATCTTTTCAAATCAATAAAATCCTTATTTACAATGGGGTATAATTTTGATGTGTCCACCACTCAAGTTGCCATTACAATAATATCCTTTCCCATAGAATTTTGATGACTTCTGAATGAAAAGCAATTGAAAACAAATGCATATTTCATCAATTTGATTTAAAAAATTGTGGTACTGAGAAAGACAAAAGGCGATATGGAAATTGAGGGAACAATGAGTTCTAAAAACCTCAGACCTTTATCTTTTAAAGGGGAGGTTCCCCTAAAAAGAAACTTTTAACATTGCCTGTGTCTTGTTAATAACATTTAGAATCGGCTGGTAGTTTAAAAAAAAAACACCTGTACATACCATTTTCGGCATGTACTCTCACCGCCGCTTCCGGGTCTGGCGGCCGGGGATGGGAGGGCCTGCTTCATTGACAGGCATCCGATCGACGCATACAGCGTGTCACGAGATGCCGAAAGAAGCCGGACGTTGGTGCGCATGCGCCGTTTAGAGCCGCACCAACGTTCGGCTTCTTTCGGCATCTCGTGACGCGCTGTATGCGTCGATCGGATGCCTGTCCCCGGCTGCCAGACCCGGAAGCGGCGGTGAGAGTACATGCCGAAAATGGTATGTACGGGTGTTTTTTTTTTAATCTACCAGCCGATTCTAAATGTTATTAACAAGACACAGGCAATGTTAAAAGTTTCTTTTTAGGGTAACCACCCCTTTAAGTAGTTTAACCACTTAAGGACCTTGCCTGTTTTTCAGACATTTTTTTTTGCTAGAAAATTATTCAAAACCCCCAAACATTATATATATATATTGTGACAAAGTCGTAGAAATAGCGATAATGTCATGCAGCAAAGTCGCTGATCTTAAGCAATAAATATGGCTTTATTGCACTCAAAAATAAATAATACAAAAACAAAATGGCCTACTCCAATTTAGGAGGCTAACTGCCAGTAGTGTCCCTCACTACACTGTACTGGAGGGGCTATTCCGGCCTCCAGTACAAAACAAACAGAATACCAGTCCAAAATAAACAAATCTATGACAGACCGTGTTCCTTCCATGCAGACAGTTTCCAACCTGTCCGTCCAGCTCAGCATACCTCTCACACTGAGCTCTCACTTCCCATTTCCCTACCAGGTGACTGTTAATTAATAGGGGGAAGAGAGGAGGTTTACCTGTTGGCCAGGCTTAACCCCTTCCAGGGCAGGGAAAACTGACCTTTCCAGCCTCTCACTGGTGTACATACAATCGTGTACCCTGTCACACATCCTCCCCCCCAGCTTAACACTTGGGTGGGAAGCGGCCATCTCTACAAACCCATGCACTCGGGACAGAGCATCTGCATTACTGTGGAGGAGACCTGCCCTATGTCGTACCACAAAAGTAAAGGGCTGTAGGGACAGAAACCACCTCGTGACCCGAGCGTTCTTGTCCCTATTGGTGTGCATCCACTTTAACGGAGCATGGTCTGTGACGAGGGTAAACCGCCTGCCCAACAAATAGTAGCGGAGTGTTTCTACTGCCCACTTGATTGCCAAACACTCTTTTTCCACTGTGGCATAGCGCTGTTCTCGAGGTAACAACTTCCGACTCAAATACAGCACAGGGTGTTCCTCACCATCCATATATTGGGACAAAACTGCACCCAGACCCACCTCTGAGGCATCGGTCTGGAGAAAGAACTCCTTTCTAAAGTCAGGAGCCACAAGCACAGGTTGGGCACAAAGCGCTGCCCGCAGACCAGCAAAGGCTTCCTCAGCCTCGCTGTTCCACTTTACAGTGTCTGGACTTCTGGCTTTAATAAGGTCTGTGAGCGGAGCAGCCCTCGTAGCAAAGTGAGGAATAAACCTCCGATAGTAGCCTACAATCCCCAAGAAAGCTCTGACTTGTTTTTTCCTCAATGGTCTGGGCCAGCTCTGTATAGCTCCTATTTTGTTCAACTGTGGTTTAACAAGTCCTCTGCCAACCAGGTAACCCAAGTATCTAGCCTCTGCTAGACCCAAGGCACATTTAGAGGGGTTAGCTGTCAGACCCGCTCTTCTAAGAGTGTCCAAGACTGCCTGTACTTTATCCAGATGGCTTTCCCAGTCCGGGCTATGAATGATCACATCATCCAAGTATGCGGCTGCATACTCAGTGTGGGGCCTGAGCAACTTATCCATTAGCCTTTGAAAAGTGGCTGGAGCCCCATGGAGGCCAAAAGGCATGATCCTGTACTGGAATAGGCCATCAGGAGTGGCAAAGGCTGTCTTCTCTCGGGCGTGCTTTGTCAATGGGATCTGCCAATAACCCTTTGTCAGATCCAAAGTGGTGAAGAACCTATCTTTGGCTAATCGCTCTACTAGTTCATCCACCCTAGGCATGGGGTAGGCGTCAAACTTAGACACCTCGTTTAACTTCCTGAAGTCATTACAAAACCTGATGGACCCATCAGGTTTGGGCACTAGAACAATGGGGCTGCACCACTGGCTATGAGACTCCTCTATCACTCCAAGCTCAAGCATTTTCCTGATTTCAGCCCTTACAGCTTCCCTCTTGGCCTCCGGAATGCGGTAAGACTTCACTCTTACGACAACCCCTGGTTCTGTAATAATGTCATGGGTAATCTCTCGGGTTTGTCCAGGGTTGGGGGAGAAAACATCGTTATTCCTCTCAACCAAGCCTCTAGCTTCTTTTATTTGCTCAGGTGTCAGCTCTGGAGAGATTGTCACCGAAGGACTAGGTGCCTGTGGACCAGGTGTGGTGTCCCCCACTGCGGCCATGCAGTCCTCTCTAGTCCTCCATGGCTTAAGAAGGTTTATGTGGAACACGGCCTCCTTTTTCCGGCGTCCCGGCTGACTAACTTTATAATTTACTGGGCTCACTTTTTCCAACACCTCATAGGGTCCCTGCCACTGTGCTAGAAGTTTGCTTTCTGCGGTGGGTACTAGAACCATTACTCTGTCCCCTCTTTCAAACTGTCTCACTAGGGCCCTCTGGTCATAGTAGGACTTCTGCCTACTCTGCGCCTGCTCCATATGCTGGCGAACAAGAGGGGCAATCTGAGCCATACGCACCCGCATATCTTCAACATACTGGAGGACATTGGTCCCAGTTACCCCCTGTTCTTCCCAGGTTTCCTTTAGGATATCCAGAATACCCCTGGGATGCCTACCATATAAAAGCTCAAACGGGGAGAAGCCCGTAGAACTTTGGGGAATCTCTCGAACTGCAAACAACAGGTAAGGAAGTAACAAGTCCCAATCCTTCCCATCCCTGCTAACGACTTTCCTCAACATCCCCTTTAGGGTCCGGTTAAACCTTTCTACCAACCCATCTGTCTGGGGGTGATACACTGACGTTCTCAGAGTCTGTACATTAAATAGTTGACATAGCTCTTTCATAATACGGGAGACAAACGGAGTCCCCTGATCCGTGAGCAATGTCCTGGGTATCCCCACCCGTGTAAACATCTGAACCAACTCTTTTGCAATACTTTTAGCATTCGCCTTACGTAGTGGAATGGCCTCTGGGTATCTGGTGGCATAATCGACGATGACAAGGATGTACTGGTGACCTCGAGCTGTTTTCTCTAAGGGACCCACTAGGTCCATGCCAATCCTCTCAAACGGAACGTCAACTATGGGGAGAGGTATGAGTGGGGCTCTCAACTTCGGTCTGGGAGATGCCAGCTGGCATTCCGGGCAAGAAGCACAATACCTTTTAATCCCCTCATATACCCCAGGCCAGAAAAACCTCCTGAGCACCCGTTCTTGTGTTTTCTCCACCCCTAAGTGTCCCCCCAGCAGATGAGAGTGAGAGTAATCTAGGATTTTTCGGGTGTATGATGAAGGCACAACCAGTTGTTCAAGCTCTTGTCCCTCATCGGAGGTTACTCTGTAAAGAAGATCATTTTTAAGGATAAAATAGGGATAGGCCTTTCCTGTTACCCCTTTTACTGGTACCCCATTAACCTCTACAACATTACTCCTGGCTTCCTGCAGCAGGGGATCATCTGCCTGGTCACGGCCAAAGCCACTACCCGAGATATCGAGGATATCTGTATCCCCTTCATCGTCTTCACTGGTAGCCTCTGGGGCGGGTTCCGGTTGACCAACTTCTGCCTCATCTTCTGTCTGTCGTGGGGCCCCACCTCTCCTGGACTGCTCCCCACGCTGATTCAACAGGACTTCCTGGACAGCCCTATTAAATCGTAGCTTGCTCTCCCTGCGTTCCCGTCTTGTTTTACCTCTTTTTGGATTAGAGATATACAAGTCAGGATGAGCAAAGGGAAATACTTCATGGACCCCTGTATTTCTCTGCTCCACTTCAGTTTCCCCTTGTTCTCCCCTCACAGGGGGCTGTAACAGAGCGTGGAAATTAGGGAAATTCCTTCCTATTATCAAAGGATATGGTAGACGAGGAACTACCACAGCTACGATCCTTACCAAACTGCCCTGTACTGACACTTCTATGTTGGCAGTAGGATACCGCACAGTACACCCATGAATACACAACACCCCCATGGTTCTATGCTTCTGAATCCAACAAGGTTTTACCAATTTACTGGCTACCAAAGTCAGGGCACTGCCAGAGTCCACCAGGGCCACTGTCTCTTGTTTGTCCAGCAGGACAGGTACTCGGAAGGTATGTCCCCCTTCTACCAGGCCTGCTAAACAAATGAGCCCACAAAAGTCAGAGGAATCTTCCCCTAGTCCACACTGCATTGGCTCAGGAAGATTCGGACATCTCGCCCTGACATGTCCTTTGGCGCCACACTCAAAACAAGTTATGGAGTTTCTCCTAGGGTGGTCCTCTTTCCCAGGGTTTTGACTTCTAAAGTCAGGTTTGGAGAAACGGGCTCCGGATCCGAAGTCTGCTTCCACTCCACTCCTCCGGCCTCCTGGTCTTTGTATTTTCCCGATCGTCCTAGAGAGAGATTGGTCCAAACTTTTGGTAGAGAGGTACCGCTCCACTTGTGCGACCATACTATCACAGTCCAGGGGATTTCCCTGAGTGACCCACTCCCGGAGGCCATTTGGAAGCTCTCTCACGTAACGGTCCAGTACAAGCGCTTCTATAATCTGTGCAGGGGTTTGAGACTCTGGTTTGAGCCACTTCCGCGCCAGATGAATTAAATCGAACATCTGGGATCTTGGCGCTTTTCCTTCTTTAAAGCTCCAGTTGTAGAAACGCTGGGCCCTCACTGTGGAAGTCACCCCTAAGCGAGCCAGGATCTCTCCTTTCAGTTTGGGATAGTCTGCAGCAGCCACCTCATCCAGATCAAAATAGGCTTTCTGTGCTTCTCCCAGGAGGAAGGGTGCAATGATTCCAGCCCACTGTTCCGGGGCCCAGCCTTCTCGGGTAGCGGTCCGTTCGAACGCCAGTAGGTAAGTCTCCACATCATCATCCGGGGTCATTTTCTGCAGACAGCTGCTGGCACGTATTTGGCTTACCCCCCTTGCTGGTGGGTTAGAAGACCCTTGGGTAGTCATGTGATCCAGGGTTGCTTTGAGAACAGCATGGTCTGACTTTTGTGCTTCAGCTAGCTGTCTATTAGTTTCTTGTTGTGCTGCAGCTGAGGCCGCTATCTGTATGATAGTCTCTTGTTGCGCTGCAGCTACCTGTCTATTAGTTTCTTGTTGTGCTGCAGCTGAGGCCGCTATCTGTCTATTAGTCTCTTGTTGCACAGAGACCGCTTGTAACAGGGCTTTCACAATATCTTCCATTTTCTGGGTCCTGTACCTTTAAGGCCACTGTAACTGTACATTGACCGGTACCACAGCAAACATCCCACTTCTGACACCACTTGTGACAAAGTCGTAGAAATAGCGATAATGTCATGCAGCAAAGTCGCTGATCTTAAGCAATAAATATGGCTTTATTGCACTCAAAAATAAATAATACAAAAACAAAATGGCCTACTCCAATTTAGGAGGCTAACTGACAGTAGTGTCCCTCACTACACTGTACTGGAGGGGCTATTCCGGCCTCCAGTACAAAACAAACAGAATACCAGTCCAAAATAAACAAATCTATGACAGACCTTGTTCCTTCCATGCAGACAGTTTCCAACCTGTCCGTCCAGCTCAGCATACCTCTCACACTGAGCTCTCACTTCCCATTTCCCTACCAGGTGACTGTTAATTAATAGGGGGAAGAGAGGAGGTTTACCTGTTGGCCAGGCTTAACCCCTTCCAGGGCAGGGAAAACTGACCTTTCCAGCCTCTCACTGGTGTACATACAATCGTGTACCCTGTCACACATCCTCCCCCCCAGCTTAACACTTGGGTGGGAAGCGGCCATCTCTACAAACCCATGCACTCGGGACAGAGCATCTGCATTACTGTGGAGGAGACCTGCCCTATGTCGTACCACAAAAGTAAAGGGCTGTAGGGACAGAAACCACCTCGTGACCCGAGCGTTCTTGTCCCTATTGGTGTGCATCCACTTTAACGGAGCATGGTCTGTGACGAGGGTAAACCGCCTGCCCAACAAATAGTAGCGGAGTGTTTCTACTGCCCACTTGATTGCCAAACACTCTTTTTCCACTGTGGCATAGCGCTGTTCTCGAGGTAACAACTTCCGACTCAAATACAGCACAGGGTGTTCCTCACCATCCATATATTGGGACAAAACTGCACCCAGACCCACCTCTGAGGCATCGGTCTGGAGAAAGAACTCCTTTCTAAAGTCAGGAGCCACAAGCACAGGTTGGGCACAAAGCGCTGCCCGCAGACCAGCAAAGGCTTCCTCAGCCTCGCTGTTCCACTTTACAGTGTCTGGACTTCTGGCTTTAATAAGGTCTGTGAGCGGAGCAGCCCTCGTAGCAAAGTGAGGAATAAACCTCCGATAGTAGCCTACAATCCCCAAGAAAGCTCTGACTTGTTTTTTCCTCAATGGTCTGGGCCAGCTCTGTATAGCTCCTATTTTGTTCAACTGTGGTTTAACAAGTCCTCTGCCAACCAGGTAACCCAAGTATCTAGCCTCTGCTAGACCCAAGGCACATTTAGAGGGGTTAGCTGTCAGACCCGCTCTTCTAAGAGTGTCCAAGACTGCCTGTACTTTATCCAGATGGCTTTCCCAGTCCGGGCTATGAATGATCACATCATCCAAGTATGCGGCTGCATACTCAGTGTGGGGCCTGAGCAACTTATCCATTAGCCTTTGAAAAGTGGCTGGAGCCCCATGGAGGCCAAAAGGCATGATCCTGTACTGGAATAGGCCATCAGGAGTGGCAAAGGCTGTCTTCTCTCGGGCGTGCTTTGTCAATGGGATCTGCCAATAACCCTTTGTCAGATCCAAAGTGGTGAAGAACCTATCTTTGGCTAATCGCTCTACTAGTTCATCCACCCTAGGCATGGGGTAGGCGTCAAACTTAGACACCTCGTTTAACTTCCTGAAGTCATTACAAAACCTGATGGACCCATCAGGTTTGGGCACTAGAACAATGGGGCTGCACCACTGGCTATGAGACTCCTCTATCACTCCAAGCTCAAGCATTTTCCTGATTTCAGCCCTTACAGCTTCCCTCTTGGCCTCCGGAATGCGGTAAGACTTCACTCTTACGACAACCCCTGGTTCTGTAATAATGTCATGGGTAATCTCTCGGGTTTGTCCAGGGTTGGGGGAGAAAACATCGTTATTCCTCTCAACCAAGCCTCTAGCTTCTTTTATTTGCTCAGGTGTCAGCTCTGGAGAGATTGTCACCGAAGGACTAGGTGCCTGTGGACCAGGTGTGGTGTCCCCCACTGCGGCCATGCAGTCCTCTCTAGTCCTCCATGGCTTAAGAAGGTTTATGTGGAACACGGCCTCCTTTTTCCGGCGTCCCGGCTGACTAACTTTATAATTTACTGGGCTCACTTTTTCCAACACCTCATAGGGTCCCTGCCACTGTGCTAGAAGTTTGCTTTCTGCGGTGGGTACTAGAACCATTACTCTGTCCCCTCTTTCAAACTGTCTCACTAGGGCCCTCTGGTCATAGTAGGACTTCTGCCTACTCTGCGCCTGCTCCATATGCTGGCGAACAAGAGGGGCAATCTGAGCCATACGCACCCGCATATCTTCAACATACTGGAGGACATTGGTCCCAGTTACCCCCTGTTCTTCCCAGGTTTCCTTTAGGATATCCAGAATACCCCTGGGATGCCTACCATATAAAAGCTCAAACGGGGAGAAGCCCGTAGAACTTTGGGGAATCTCTCGAACTGCAAACAACAGGTAAGGAAGTAACAAGTCCCAATCCTTCCCATCCCTGCTAACGACTTTCCTCAACATCCCCTTTAGGGTCCGGTTAAACCTTTCTACCAACCCATCTGTCTGGGGGTGATACACTGACGTTCTCAGAGTCTGTACATTAAATAGTTGACATAGCTCTTTCATAATACGGGAGACAAACGGAGTCCCCTGATCCGTGAGCAATGTCCTGGGTATCCCCACCCGTGTAAACATCTGAACCAACTCTTTTGCAATACTTTTAGCATTCGCCTTACGTAGTGGAATGGCCTCTGGGTATCTGGTGGCATAATCGACGATGACAAGGATGTACTGGTGACCTCGAGCTGTTTTCTCTAAGGGACCCACTAGGTCCATGCCAATCCTCTCAAACGGAACGTCAACTATGGGGAGAGGTATGAGTGGGGCTCTCAACTTCGGTCTGGGAGATGCCAGCTGGCATTCCGGGCAAGAAGCACAATACCTTTTAATCCCCTCATATACCCCAGGCCAGAAAAACCTCCTGAGCACCCGTTCTTGTGTTTTCTCCACCCCTAAGTGTCCCCCCAGCAGATGAGAGTGAGAGTAATCTAGGATTTTTCGGGTGTATGATGAAGGCACAACCAGTTGTTCAAGCTCTTGTCCCTCATCGGAGGTTACTCTGTAAAGAAGATCATTTTTAAGGATAAAATAGGGATAGGCCTTTCCTGTTACCCCTTTTACTGGTACCCCATTAACCTCTACAACATTACTCCTGGCTTCCTGCAGCAGGGGATCATCTGCCTGGTCACGGCCAAAGCCACTACCCGAGATATCGAGGATATCTGTATCCCCTTCATCGTCTTCACTGGTAGCCTCTGGGGCGGGTTCCGGTTGACCAACTTCTGCCTCATCTTCTGTCTGTCGTGGGGCCCCACCTCTCCTGGACTGCTCCCCACGCTGATTCAACAGGACTTCCTGGACAGCCCTATTAAATCGTAGCTTGCTCTCCCTGCGTTCCCGTCTTGTTTTACCTCTTTTTGGATTAGAGATATACAAGTCAGGATGAGCAAAGGGAAATACTTCATGGACCCCTGTATTTCTCTGCTCCACTTCAGGTTCCCCTTGTTCTCCCCTCACAGGGGGCTGTAACAGAGCGTGGAAATTAGGGAAATTCCTTCCTATTATCAAAGGATATGGTAGACGAGGAACTACCACAGCTACGATCCTTACCAAACTGCCCTGTACTGACACTTCTATGTTGGCAGTAGGATACCGCACAGTACACCCATGAATACACAACACCCCCATGGTTCTATGCTTCTGAATCCAACAAGGTTTTACCAATTTACTGGCTACCAAAGTCAGGGCACTGCCAGAGTCCACCAGGGCCACTGTCTCTTGTTTGTCCAGCAGGACAGGTACTCGGAAGGTATGTCCCCCTTCTACCAGGCCTGCTAAACAAATGAGCCCACAAAAGTCAGAGGAATCTTCCCCTAGTCCACACTGCATTGGCTCAGGAAGATTCGGACATCTCGCCCTGACATGTCCTTTGGCGCCACACTCAAAACAAGTTATGGAGTTTCTCCTAGGGTGGTCCTCTTTCCCAGGGTTTTGACTTCTAAAGTCAGGTTTGGAGAAACGGGCTCCGGATCCGAAGTCTGCTTCCACTCCACTCCTCCGGCCTCCTGGTCTTTGTATTTTCCCGATCGTCCTAGAGAGAGATTGGTCCAAACTTTTGGTAGATAGGTACCGCTCCACTTGTGCGACCATACTATCACAGTCCAGGGGATTTCCCTGAGTGACCCACTCCCGGAGGCCATTTGGAAGCTCTCTCACGTAACGGTCCAGTACAAGCGCTTCTATAATCTGTGCAGGGGTTTGAGACTCTGGTTTGAGCCACTTCCGCGCCAGATGAATTAAATCGAACATCTGGGATCTTGGCGCTTTTCCTTCTTTAAAGCTCCAGTTGTAGAAACGCTGGGCCCTCACTGTGGAAGTCACCCCTAAGCGAGCCAGGATCTCTCCTTTCAGTTTGGGATAGTCTGCAGCAGCCACCTCATCCAGATCAAAATAGGCTTTCTGTGCTTCTCCCAGGAGGAAGGGTGCAATGATTCCAGCCCACTGTTCCGGGGCCCAGCCTTCTCGGGTAGCGGTCCGTTCGAACGCCAGTAGGTAAGTCTCCACATCATCATCCGGGGTCATTTTCTGCAGACAGCTGCTGGCACGTATTTGGCTTACCCCCCTTGCTGGTGGGTTAGAAGACCCTTGGGTAGTCATGTGATCCAGGGTTGCTTTGAGAACAGCATGGTCTGACTTTTGTGCTTCAGCTAGCTGTCTATTAGTTTCTTGTTGTGCTGCAGCTGAGGCCGCTATCTGTATGATAGTCTCTTGTTGCGCTGCAGCTACCTGTCTATTTGTTTCTTGTTGTGCTGCAGCTGAGGCCGCTATCTGTCTATTAGTCTCTTGTTGCACAGAGACCGCTTGTAACAGGGCTTTCACAATATCTTCCATTTTCTGGGTCCTGTACCTTTAAGGCCACTGTAACTGTACATTGACCGGTACCACAGCAAACATCCCACTTCTGACACCACTTGTGACAAAGTCGTAGAAATAGCGATAATGTCATGCAGCAAAGTCGCTGATCTTAAGCAATAAATATGGCTTTATTGCACTCAAAAATAAATAATACAAAAACAAAATGGCCTACTCCAATTTAGGAGGCTAACTGACAGTAGTGTCCCTCACTACACTGTACTGGAGGGGCTATTCCGGCCTCCAGTACAAAACAAACAGAATACCAGTCCAAAATAAACAAATCTATGACAGACCTTGTTCCTTCCATGCAGACAGTTTCCAACCTGTCCGTCCAGCTCAGCATACCTCTCACACTGAGCTCTCACTTCCCATTTCCCTACCAGGTGACTGTTAATTAATAGGGGGAAGAGAGGAGGTTTACCTGTTGGCCAGGCTTAACCCCTTCCAGGGCAGGGAAAACTGACCTTTCCAGCCTCTCACTGGTGTACATACAATCGTGTACCCTGTCACAATATATATATATATATATATATATTTATTTTTTTCTAACACCCTAGAGAATAAAATAGCAATCTTGGAAAAAAAATACACTTTTTTAAATTAAAAAAATAAGACAACAGTAAAGTTAGCTCAATTGTTTTTTTATATTGTGAAAGATAATTTTACACCGAGTAAAATGATACCCAACATGTCACGCTTCAAAATTTCGCCCGCTCGTGGAATGGCGTCAAACTTTTACCCTTAAAAATCTCCATAGGCAACGTTAAAAAAATTCTACAGATGCCATCTTTTGAGTTATAGAGGAGGTAATCTAGGGCTAGAATTATTGTGCTCGCTCTAACGATCGTGGTGATACCTCACGTGTGTGGTTTGAACACCGTTTTCATATGCAGGCGCTACTCGCGTATGCGTTCACTTCTGCACGCGAGCTCATCGGGACGGGGTGCTTTAAAAAAAAAAAAAATTCTTATTTATTTATTTTATTATTTTTTACACAAAAAAATAAATAAAAATGGGTCACTTTTATTCCTGTAAATGTAATCCCTTGTAATAGAAAAAAGCATGACAGGTCATCTTAAATATGAGATCTGGGGTCAAAAAGACCTCAGATCCCATATTTAGACTAAGATGCAAAAAAAAAAAACAACAGGAAAATATGCCTTTAAGGCCCCATACACACGAGCAGACAGATTTGTTCAAATCTGTCCGTCCGACAGATTTGAACAAATCTGTCTGCTGGGATTTTGGTTTGCTCGCGTGTACACACGAGCAAACCAAAATCCCCGCCAGCAGAGAGCGCGCTGACGTGTCGGTGACGTGGCGGTGACGTTGACGCCGCCACGTCACCGCACCAGGAAGTAAAACACTTCCGCGCATGCGCCGAATCCATTCGGCGGCGGTGCGGCGGCGGTGCGGGACGACATGTCTGCTGGTAAGTGTACTAACCAGCAGACATGTCGGGCGGACGGATTCCCACCCGATAGATTTCAAAGCATGCTTTGAAATCTGTCGGGTGGCCAAATCCGTCGGCTCGGCCGTACACACGATCAAATCTGTCTGCTGAAACGGTCCAGCGGACCGTTTCCAGCGGACAGATTTGATCGTGTGAACGAGGCCTAAGACGTATGGGCGGAAGTGACGTATTGCTATGCTATGGAGATGGGTGGGGGCCATCTTGCCCTCACTCGAATCCCAGCCGAGCAGGACACAGGATGCGATCAGCTCCACCGATGCCGACAGCTCCGGTAAGTGGCGGGAGGGGGGCCCCTCTCCCGCCACCAAAAACAGTGATCTTGCGGCGAATCCGTCACGGAGATTACCGTTTTCGCTTAAAGGACCACAAACAGGAAAGATGGATATCTCGGTTGTGGCAGCAGCTGCTGCCGTTACTGAGATATCCATCTTTAAAGTGATGACATATATATACGTGAGCGGGTCCTTGTGTAGATGTTTTCAAATGCAAAAATTGGGAAAATTAGCTCCCTTTTTTCAAAATCTATCGGCTGTAATGCCATTGTATTACCTGAATATATTAAATATAAAAAAATATTAAAATAAGAAAAACCTTTTTTTTTAGCAGCTTATTCTTACAGTATGCGGTAGAGATGTGGTAATTTTGATGTCATATTTAGTTTTCACGGACATCGGCGCACATTTATGCCGCCGTAGCGTATCTCTTTTACGCTACGCTGGCGCAGCGCGGAGAGGCATGCACTGAATTCAGCAAGCTATTGCTCCCAACTCTGCGCCGGCGTAGCGAACATTTCAAAGGTGCAGGCTGGCATAAGTGGAAGTAGGTGGAAGTGGGCGTGATCCATGTTAATGAAGCGTGACCCCATGCAAATGATGGGTCGGGCGCCAGACAAGTACTTAAAACGAACTGCGCATGCGTCGAGACGTAGATGTATCCCTGTGTGAATGTGCACAACCACGTCGGAACAACTGCCTAAGATACACCGGATCACTGTGTACGCCATGAACGTAACCTACGCCCAGTCAGACCCATGTCGGCCCATATTCACAGACGTCTAACGTACAATACGTAGGCTTGTGTTCCCTGGTCCATACCTTTGCATGGGTTGTGTCTCATCTATGGGGAATAACTTTACGCCAGGTGTAAAACTTACGCAAACCGCATATATCATGCGCCGGGCGCAATTACATTTGTGAATCGCCGTATTTCCCTCATTTGCATATTTTAATGCCTAATCAATGGGAGAAGCAACATACGTCCAGACCATATTTGCGCCCACTTTACGCCGACGTAAGTAAGATACTTCGGGGTAGGATGGCCTATTTTTAGGCGTATCTTGGTTTGTGCCTCTGGCGCACACATACGCCGGGTGCATATTTATGCTACGCCGTGAAAAGGTGAGTTACGTCGGCGTAAGTGCTTTGTGAATCCGGGCCTTAGTTTTTTAGCAACACTCTTTTGAATAAAATGCTATATTAGTTTTAGTTGTATTCTAGTCATCTGAATTGTTTTAACTTTATTCATATTGAATAAAATCAATTTAATTAATTTGACGAAATTATTTTAATCCACAAAATGAACACTGGATAAAAGAAGGTATTACCGTAAGTCAAATGATCATGTCAAACCTTAAGTGCGTCTGTGAAATCATGAAGCACTAAAGTACTCAGAATTATTCATAGGCAATGCTTTAAAAGCCTTTACAGGTCATCAGGTTAGAGTTAGATACAGTGCCTTGAAAAAGTATTCATACCTATTGAAATTTTCCACGTTTTGTCACGTTACAACCAAAAACGTAAATGCATTTTATTGGGATTTTATGTGATAGACCAACACAAAGTGGTACATGATTGTGAAGTGAAAGCAAAATAATATTTCTTTTCATTTTTTTTTTTTACAAATAAATATCTGAAAAGTGTGGGGTGCATTTGTATTCAGCCCCCTTTACTCTGATACCCCTAACAAAAATCTAGTGGAACCAATTGCCTTCAGAAATCACCAAATTAGTAAATAGAGTAATTTAATCTCAGTATAAATACAGCTGTTCTGTGAAGTCCTCGGAGGTTTGTTAGAGAACCTTAGTGAACAAACAGCATCATGAAGGCCAAGGAACACACCAGACAGATCAGGGATAAAGTGGCGGAGAAGTTTAAAGCAGGGTTAAGTTATAAAAAAAATCCCAAGCTTTGAACATCATACGGAGCTTTGTTCAATCCATCATCTGAAAATGGAAAGAGTATGGCACAACTGCAAACCCACCAAGACATGGCCGTCCACCTAAACTGACCGGGCCAGGCAATGAGTGGGCATTCATCAGAGAAGCAGCCTAGAGGTCCATTGTAACTCTGGAGGAGCTGCAGAGATCCACAGCTCAGGTGGGAGAATCTGACCACAGAACAAATATTAGTTGTGCTCTCCACAAATCTGCCCTTTATGGAAAAGTGACAAGAAGAAAGACATTGTTGGAACAAAGACATAAGAAGTCCTGTTTGCAGTTTGAGAGAA
Source organism: Rana kukunoris (assembly GCA_029574335.1). Lineage (NCBI taxonomy): Eukaryota > Metazoa > Chordata > Amphibia > Anura > Ranidae > Rana > Rana kukunoris. Next base: position 162,342,326 of record CM056059.1, read on the forward strand.
GCCATGTGGGGAAGGGGACACAGAAAATATGCGGAAGAAGGTGCTCTGGCCACATGAGACCAAAATTGAACTTTTTGGTCTAAAAGCAAAACGTTATGTGTGGCGGAAAACTAACACTGTACAATTCCCAACGTGAAACATGGTGGCAGCAGCATCATGTGGTGGAGATGCTTTTCTTCAGCAGCGACAGGGAAGCTTATCAAAGTTGATGGGAAGATGGATGGAGCCAAATACAGGGAAATTTTAGAAGAAAACCTGTTAGAGTCTGCAAAAGACTTGAGACTGGGGTGGAGGTTCACCTTCCAGCAGGACAACAACCCTAAACATACAGCCAGAGCTACAGTGGAATGGTGTCCCTCACATGGCTTCTTTCAAATTACAAACAGGAATTCTTATGGCTTTCTTTCAACAATGTCTTTCTTCTCCTTACTCTTCCATAAAGGGCAGATTTTGTGGAGAGCACGACTAATAGTTGTCCTGTGGACAGATTCTCCCACCTGAGCTGTGGATCTCTGCAGCTCCTCCAGAGTTACCACGGGCCTCTTGGCTGCTTCTCTGATGAATGTTCTCCTTGCCCAGCCGGTCAGTTTCGAAACGTCGCCGCACTATAGTGACGTCACCACGGCTCACGCTGCGCTCCGGGCCTCGTTTGCAACTAGTCCCCCGTACCAGCTGGCTCTACCTGCTACATGGACGGTCGACATAGGAGGTCTATCCGGGAGCACGATCAGCTAAACAACTAACTCGGCAGGACGTCACATCCCCCGTTTCTCAGGATCAACCGATCGAATCTACACTGGATTCCACTATTTTATATGTAAGTCTACACTGTTACCTGTATACTATTAAAGCACTATAATGCTTAACCTGGAGGCGCCCTCTGTTTCTTCTTTTTTTATTCCTGATGCTGTTTGTTCACTAAGGTTCTCTAACAAACCTCTGATAGCGTCACAGAACAGCTGTATTTATACTGAGATTAAATTACACACAAGTGGACTCTATTTACCAATTAGGTGACTTCTGTAGATAAATTGGTTCCATTAGATCTTAGTTAGGGGTATCAGAGGAAAGGGGGGCTGAATACAAATGTACCCCACACTTTTCAGATTTTTTTTTTGTAAAAAAAAAAAAGGAAAACCATTTATCATTTTTCTTTCATTTCACAATTATGTGCCACTTTGTGTTGGTCTATCACATAAAATCCCAATAAAATACATTTACGTTTTTGGTTGTAACATGACAAAATCTGGAAAATTTCAAGGGATATGAATACTTTTTCAAGGCAATGTATCTTTATTCATCTATCTAAGTAGAAATCCCATCTAAATACCCAGAAATAATTCCAGCACTCCCCTTTTTCTTCTGTCATTCAAGCTACACTGCAACATTTTAATGCAATCTAGCCCTGCTCCAGAGTCAAATGGAATCCTTGGAGAGCCATTTGTCATTCGGCCAATATACTGTAGCCTCAGCAGAAAAGCAATGCTCTCTATATAAATAACCATTTCTAGTTCTGCAGTCATTTATCAAAATCAAAGTCACAATACTCTCTAAACAGCCTCCACATTTAAAATACTCCCCTCTTAAAGTGGGCTTGTCATTGCCAAATCAAATTACCCCGGGTGTCTTTAGAGATTCGGAGGCGGACGTGACCCGTTACCGGGGCAGAAGGAGCAGAAAGGACGTTCTGAAAGTGGTTTCTCTATTACCTTTCTGCATGAGATGTGATATATGCAGAGTCTGAGTGAAAGAGATGGGACAGAAAGAGGCCACAATGTTCAAAAATAGTCTGAAGGCCATTTTAGAAGAGAATTCTACCATCTTGTTGTATAGCAACAGAAAAAAAGCCATTTCATTGTAATGAAAGTAGATATGTAGCACTACCCCCCCCCCCCATAAGGGCTGCTGTTTAACCACTTAAGCCCCGGACCATTTTGTTGCTAAAGGACCAGGCCCCTTTTTGCGATTCAGCACTGCGTCGCTTTAACTGACAATTGCGTGGTCGTGCGACGTGGCTTCCAAACAAAATTGACGTCCTTTTTTTCCCACAAATAGAGCTTTCTTTTGGTAGTAATATAATTTTGATGTGTCCACCACTCAAGTTGCCATTACAATAAAGCCCCGTACACACAGCTGAGGTTCTCGGCAGAAACCAGCGAGAACCTCGCCTTGATCCTCATTCTGCCGAGAACCTCGGCCGTGTGTACGGATTCGGCGAGCCCCGCCCATTGGGAAACCCGTTGAGCAAATAGAGAGCAGGTTCTCTATTTGCTCGACGGCCCGTCGGGATAAATGGCTGGTCGCCTTTCCCGGCGGGCTGGTCGCCGAATCTGATGGCCAGCCGAGAACCTCGACGGGCGGAACGATGTGTTCCGCCCGTCGAGGTTCTCGGCTGTGTGTAAGGGGCCTAATATCCTTTCCCATAGAATTTTGATGACTTCTGAATTAAAAGCAATTGAAAATAAATGCATATTTCATCAATTTGATTTAAAAATGTTGGTACTGAGGAAGACAAAAGGCAATATAGAAATTGAGCCTCCTCCGTCCCCCCGCCCGTTCTCTTCTGGGAAACACACAGGTCCCAGAAGACAGCAGGGACCATTCGGATCGTGCAGCATGACTTGTGCATGCACAACAGAGAACCAGGAAGTGAAGCCACAAGGCTTCACTTCCTGATTCCCTTACCGAAGATGGCGGCGGCACCACCCAAGAGCCGAGGGACAAATCAGCTTTGGGTGTCGACATCACAGGCGCCCTGGACAGGTAAGTGATAATTTTTTTTAAAGTCAGCAGCTGCAGTATTTGCAGCTGCTGACTTTTAATAAAAATACATTTGGCGGAACTTCGCTTTAACAAGTTTAAAAAAAAGCGCAAAAAATATTAATAACCAAACCCCCGTATGCAAGCTGAACACTATAGAAAAAACACAAAATTCTAGTGGAAAATCATATATAGAGAGAAAGTGCAGCGTAATATTAACCAAATAAATACATTTTATGAAAAATGTGCAAATCAAAATACAATCAGAAAAAAATATAACCAAAAAATTTAATGTAAATAAAGTGAAAAAGTCCATAATAGTGATCCCACCAGTGCTGAAGAATTCACAAGTTGTGACAATCCCTCCACCATAGGTCTCTCTAGGTACTCTCACCTTCCAGCATTGACCCCTGAATCACCAGGAAGTCATGCGGGTGACGTCATACGTAGCTGCCTCCCCCGTACACGTTATGTTCTGGACGGAACTTCCACGCCCCGCTGAGGAAGTTCCACCCAGAACGTAACGCATACGGGGGAGGCAGGTACGTATGACGTCACCCGCTGCTATCTACAGTCTTTATGTGAATATTACATGCTGTTTTTTTCAGCCGCTATATGAGTAGCCTGTGCTATTTTTAATAAACGCTTTTGGTTTAGTTAAAATGGAAAGCACTTAGATTCTTTATTCTATATTTTTTGCATACCTGCATTGCCTGCTGAGCTTAAAGGAGTTGAAAATGAAAAAAAATGTTATGACAGGGTATAGAGACATAATAGTTAACTGATTTTTAAAAATGATTAAAAATAGATATAAATCAATCATATAATGTACCTGCAGTTTCTAGTTTCGTTTTTGCATGTTGTTTCCTGTCTCTGCTGTACAGAGCCACAGAGCCAATACAGGGCAGTGTTGGTTTGGAAAACTAAACTGATTGGTTCTGAGGGGTTTTAGACACACAGTAATCACACCTCCTTATTAGTGACCACAGAGAGAAAGCTCCCAGGACTCTGGTTATCAGGAAACAGACAACCAGGAAGTTTGGAGATCAGAGAATAATTACAGCAACTTGATAGCAAAAACGAACAATGAGGACATGAAAACAGCACTGCATTAAAGTGGAGTTGCCATCCTATTTTATTTTTTCATTATTGTGCTCATTAGACCTAAAAAATGTTTTACTCATCTGGAAATGCATGTTGCTATGCGGTCCCACGAAATCTGCCTTTGGAATCACCTAGGATTCTGACATCCTCTCCCTCTAATGCTCCTGGGAAATGTGTGTCATCATTTCCCAGGATGCAGTGCACTACCCAAATATCACTCCCCATCCAAGACTTCCAGGAAGTAGGTGCTTGTGGGCTTCACAATGCCCACAAGCAAAATGACAACGTTTTATAAACTATCTTTTTTGAATAACTATGCAGAGCTGTGGCGGATTGTAAAATAGTAAGTGACCGGATTTATATTATAAAAACGCAGGATGAAAGGACATACATTAAAAAAATGCTAATTGTCGTTGGAACCCCGCTTTAAGGTAAAGGAAGCTATTTAGATAAAAAAAAAAAAAATCCTTTACAAACCCTTTAAGGGAGATTGCTTTTTTCTTGGAGTCCTAAGCAATATTTGGAGGACTTTCTTGAGGCATTTGATCTTCCGTTTATCTGCTTGCATGACTTCCTGGTCATTCAGGGGTCAATGCTGGAAGGTGAGAGTTCCTAGAGAGACCTATGGTGGAGGGATTGTCACAACTTGTGAATTCTTCAGCACTGGTGGATCACTATTATGGACTTTTTCACTTGATACATGCAATATATTTTATTTACATAACATTATTTTTTTTTGGTTATATTTTTTTTTTCTGATTGGATATTGATTTTTACTAGAATGTATTTATTTGGTTAATATTGCGCTGCACTTTCTATATAAAAGTTTCAAAAAAAGCTTATACAATTATTAAATAAACAAAATATTGGTAGATGAAAGCAAATCCCACACTGCTTTTTGTTAAGTGAAAAAAAAGATCATTTAGAGATTTTACACCCCAACACAAGCAAAGAATAACATCCCGCCAATGCAGAGCTAAGAACAAGAACCGGTAAACAACCCGCAGAGCCTCAGAATTGGACAAAAAGCTTTTCATCTTATCTCAGAGCTTAAATTGACAATCTACTTTATTGACGTACACTCAGAGAAAGCTGGTTTCCAGTTTGCTGCAGTAATAAAGCTGATTTTCAGTCTGATCTGTTATGGCTACACAGCTTCCCCTAGTGAGATGCGTAGAGCACTTAATGCAGACTACCGAATATCACTTACATTATATATTAAAGCTCGGCAAGCAGGAGAAGAACCAAAAAATAAATGAATAAAAAGTACAGTGCGCACAGTCAAGTAGGCTAATAAAAATAACCCGGGGAAAGTTTAAGTCATAAAATAAATAAACTGTTGTATTAAAAAATCATCTCTACTCTCTACGGCCTGACTTTGCAGTGTAAACACGAGGGTGGATATATCTGCTACACAATGGTGGCTCACCGTTCTATAACAGATAGAGCAATAACAAGTACTGTACGGGAGATTTAAACCCAATCACTAAAATCTCATGTACCGTATTTGCCGGCGTATAAGACGACTTTTTAACTCCTGAAATTCTTCTTAAAAGTCAGGGGTCATCTTATACACCGGTACCTAACATGCAGACTCTCATCAGACTGCGGCCGTCCATTTTGCAAAAGCCGCGCCTCTTCCTCATGCTGTTCCGGGTATAGGCGGAACACTTGGCTTCCCAGCAGAGCCTCGGACGAGAGGGCATCCGTGATAGGCGGAACACTGAACACAGTGTCTGCTGGGAAGCTGAGTGTTCTGCCTATCATAGAACAGCACGAGGAGGAGGCGCGGCTTTTGAAAAATGGATGAATAAGGTAAGGAATCGTTGAGGCATGTAATGGTGGCACATCGAGGCATGTAATGGTGGCACAGCGAGGCATGTAATGGCACAGTGAGGCATGTAATGGTGGCACAGTCTGGCATGTAATGGTGGCACAGTCTGGCATGTAATGGCACATTGAGGCATGCAATGGCACATTGAGGTGAGGCGAAGCATGACTAGTAGGAAGGGGGTTGTCTTATATGGCGAGTATTTCCCAAAACCAACATTTTAGCTGGAAAATTAGGGGGTCGTCTTATACGTCGGAAAATATGGTAAGCGTTAACATATTGCTATTGTGTTAAATCATTTTCAAAATGAAACCTAATGGTTTCAGTGGACCCGTCCCAGCCGCCAATCATAGCCCTTTAACTGGGTCTTTGGGTGGGGTAACAAGATGAACTTCCCGACCACTTGACCACTGTGATTGGCTGTCACAGTAGACACATGATTACGAGCCCAGTTCTCCGCTCCCAATCATAATTGGAAACTGAGGGCTGCTTGTGTGATTGGCTCACTGATTTTTCCCAGAAGTCTGCACTAAGATACAAGTAGGATTTTAGGTATCCCCTGCAATTGGAATTTTGGTTTTAGTGAGATACTCCCCAAGTAGAACTTTAGGAATTTTTTTTTCTTAATTTTGGATAAAGAGAGGAAGGGTTATAACCAGAGCCGATCCTAGGGTCACAGGCACCTGGGTGCAGAAATATTTCTGGCGCCCCCACATGGGCGTCGTCATTTTACTAACTGTTCCCCTTTACAAATGTTTCTATGGCAATGACTCAACCACAGAGATGCTCCCCTACAAAGTCTTAATTAACCTGGGATCCTTACATGATCTCTTAACAATAAACAAATTACTGTACAGGCAGAGAAGCAGAGTCATTTATTGGGACCTGGAGGGGGGGGCTCTGTGATGGACACAGAGAGGGCTTCTGTTAGAGAGTCTGTAAGATGTTCGGTGCCCCCACCTCTGCAGGCGCCTGGGTGCAATGCACCCTGTGCACCCTACCTAAGATAAGCCCTGGTTATAACCCCTAACATATAAAAATAAAGGAGAACGCACCGACCTTGTGCATTACCAAAAATAATTTTAATGGGGTTGTAAAGGTAGAATTTTTTTTCCTAAATAGCTTCCTTTATCTTAGTGCAGTCCTCCTTCACTTACCTCATCCTTCCATTTTGCTTTTAAATGTCCTTATTTCTTCTGATAAATCCTCACTACCTGTTCTTCTGTCTGTAACTCCACACAGTAATGCAAGACTTTCTCCTTGGTGTGGAGTGTCGTGCTCGCCCCCTCCCTTGGACTACAGGAGAGTCAGGACTCTCTCTATGTTGCAGATAGAGAAAGGATCTGTGTGTTAGTAGGCGTCCTGACTCTCCTGTAGACCAAGGGAGGGAGCGAGCACGGCACTCCACATAAAAACGGTGTATACAAACATATCAACACAACAGCAATAACGAGTGGTAACTCTTGGGTCTATAGCAGGAACCGAAAATGTTGGAGGAACAGACAGTATTGCAGGGTGGCTAACGGATTTCGAGAGAGGACCCTCTTCCTCAGAGCTAAAGAAGATTTATCCAGATAGTGGAATTGTTGCCAGTCTGTTTGGGAATAGTCTCACATAGCAACAGTCTGGACAAAGGACACCGAGTAGCTACAGTTGTCCTCAAATGTGCTTTTCAAGACAGTTCTGGGCATCCCATACCTTTCTATACCCTATCCAAGTTGTTTACCCTAATAACCATAAAAAACGAAGCCCTTGGACTGGTTTACTGACTCTGCTTTGCGAAAATGCATGTTAACTGGCTATGCAGAAGAGGGGGGACCCAAAATTAAGAGGTTGGTACTACATGTCATTTAGATAGGGTTTGTATCTACTTGTATCTACTGGAAAAATGGTGGCGAATGTCAGCATCAACATTGTAAGGACTGTATGGTATTGCACAAGTGGCCATGGAGGTGAAAAGCAGCTCTCAGGTCATGGTTATTAGACAAGTCTGAATGCTGATGGCTGAGGCCCTCCTCGGTCCTCAGTTGTGTCAAAACTTTGGGACTGCCTGGATTGCAGAGCTATTGTCACATGCACTGAGAAAGCTATAACAATAAAGACTTCTTGATGTCTTGCCCACAGCTGTTGTCCTTGTTCAGTTCCTAGAAACATAAGTGATGATAAGTTTTAACAAACTGTTTGTGTTATTTAACTTCCTGGTTGAGGCTGGCAGTAAGAGCTGGAAAGGAAAAGGAGGGTGGCCACAAGGGGCTGTGCATGCTCTTGCATAACTGAGGTTCATCATCACACCAGTGATGCCTACCCTAGCACTGGGCATTATTCAACCAGAAAGACCGAGGACATCTCGTGGTGGAAAGAAATTATTGCAGGGGGCAGTGACGGAGAAGAGGTAAGTATTGCAGTCAAGGTTTTCTTGTTTAATAACCCTTTGGGGAACCATTAAAAAATGCCTGGAGTTGGGCTTTGACTGTGTGAAAATAGAAGCAAAATACACAGTTTGGTATATATTCAACCCTCACTTATAAGCATAGACCATGAAGAGTACAAAAATTGTGTTCTTATGCTGCTTACCTGTTCCCTATTTAAAAAGATGCAACTTGGGATGAAAGATGGCTGCAGGGTCAACCTGGAAAAGTGATATCACTCAAATGCATGATCGGTACATGGGCAAGATCATCCAATAGCCAGATATAGCAGGTCAGATCAAGCAGGGGCATAGTCAAGGAACCAGCCAAAGGTTCATAACAAGTGGTTGCAGGTTGGAATTAAGCAATGGCGTAGTCAAGGAACAAGTCAAAAGTGAGTGAGTGAGTGAGTGAGTCAAAAACGTATATAGCGCTGCACATGCGAACTGAGTCGCCTCTGGGCGCTCGTTGTTCATTTCTCCTTTGAACTCAAATGACATGGGTCTTGATCTTTCTCCTAAAGGTCAAGTGATTCTCCTTCAACCGAATGCTGGTTGGTAGAGCGTTCCATAGTCTGGGGCCTTGGACCGCAAATCTTCGCTCTCCTTTGGACTTGTATCTGGCTTTGGGTATTTGGAGTAGATTTTAAATAGTGGATCGCAGAATGCGATTGGGGTTATAGGCTTTGAGTTTTTCACATACATATTGGGGGGCATTTCCCAGAATACACTTATGCGTCAGACAGAGTGCCTTGAAAATAATTCTGTCTTTTACTGACAACCAATGAAGGGATCTCAGTCAAGGTGAGATTGATTCCCATGTTTTTTTCCCAGTCACAAGTCTGGCGGCCGTGTTTTGAACGACTTGTAGACGAGTGATTTGGTACTTTGGGAGTCCGAGGTAAAGTGCATTTGCATAGTCCAGTCTGGAGTTCACAATTGTTCCCACCATGACTGCTATGTCTTCTTTTGGAATAAATGGAAAAAGTCTGCGTAGTAGGCGTAGCAGATGGTGAGATCCGCTGACTACTGACCCTATTTGTGCATCCATTTTCATGTAGGTGTCGAAGATGACTCCAAGACTTTTGACTTTGGTGCTAGGGGGGATGATTTTGCCCAGAATGGGCGGAGGTGTCCAAGTTGTTGCCAGTTGATTCTTACGCTTGGCGTGAAACAGAAGAAGTTCTGTTTTCAAACCGTTGAGTTTAGGATAATTCTTTGTCATCTAGTTTTCTATCAAAGAGAGGCATTTCTCTAGACCGAGATGATCCTTTTTGTTGCAGATGCAAAAATACAGTTGTGTGTCATCTGCATAAGAGTGGTAAAGTAGCTTTTGGCTGCTGATGATTTCAAAGAGAGGGCGGAGATAGATATTGAACAGCCCCGGCGACAAGGGGGATCCTTGAGGGACTCCGCATGACACTGTGCGTTTTTTCAGAAGTGAAAGGTCCCAATTTCACTATTTGTGATCGGTTTTCCAAAAAGGAGGAGAGTCAGGATAGATCACATTCCACGACTCTGGCTACTTCAGCTAGCCGAGTCAGTAATAGTTTGTGATCTACCGTGTCAAAAGCTGCGCTTAGGTCCAGCAGTACTAGAAGACAAGATTCTCCTTCGTCTGCGGCCTCGAGAGCATCATCCCGTATTTTGAGCAGTGCTGTCTCCGTCCCTTGCCTGGGACGGAAACCCGATTGCACTGGATCAAGCAAATTATGGGTATCTAGATGCTGTTGTTGTACCACTACTTTCTCCATTACCTTGGAGAAGACGTTTAGGCCTGTTATGGGACGATAGTGTTTTGGGTCTTTGGGGTCGAGGGTGGGTTTCTTTAAAATGGGTTTGATTATGCCTTGTTTGAGCTGGGCGGGCACTATGCCTCCCTTGATTGCAGGTTGGAATCAAGCAGATGTATAGTCAAGGAACAAGCCAAAGGTCAGTAACAAGTGGTTGCAGGTTGGGATCAAACAGAAGCATAGTCATGGAACAAACCAAAGGTTGGTAACAAGTGGTTGCAGGTTGGGATCAAGCAGAAGCGTAGTCAAAGAACAAGTTGAAGGTTGATAAGTGCAGATATGAACAGCAGCAGGTGTGACAAGAGCAAAATATTTGGAAAAAAATGTGTGTTACCGGCGCCAAGATGATATCAATATTCTTATTAAGTCTTGCTGCAATACAAAGTGCAACCTTGAAGGTTGGATTTAGATTTGTGTATTTGTGAAGTGAATTGCGCTAACTTATATTGTTATAAACATTTTACCACAACTGGTCCTGTGAACTTGTTACTCAAAAAAACAAAAAAGTATGTACATGTGTCTATGGTTGTTAGTTAATGTGCAAACAAACAATCAACAAATAATGTGCAATAAATACTAATACAGTGCCCTGTGCCAAACTATAACGTATGGATTTCTCAATCCATCAAAAAACTGTGAAATAAATCCCCAATTTTTTAAAATATACTGCTATTACAATCCACAGATTGAATGTGCTCCAAGAAAGCAAGAAAATATATATTATATACGAAAAAAAATATATAAAAAGTAAAACAATATATATATATGTGTGCTAAGAAAGTCCTTAATAGATATTTCCACCTTCACCGCAAATAGTGTCTACACCGTCACCGGATAAAATGGCCACTCACCAGATGGACCCAGAAATCTGCCTTTGGTTCATATGGATAACCACTCCCTCTCTCAGGTTTATCAGCAGTCACTCCCAATGCTTTGGCTGTAGTCTCGTTTTATATCCGCTCATGTAACATATAAAAGACTATCATGGTGTAGTAAATCAAATAATGTATTATGATTAAAACATATAGTTATTCCACTCACATATAAAAGTGCCTAGGAGCCGGCACTGAGCTAATCCAGCCGTAAATAGGAGTATGCAAATGTACGAGTGTGTCCTGATGACGCATTAAGTTGCGAAATGCATAGAGGCTGTGGGACCATTGCCAGCTCGTCATGTCCAGCCTGAGTATAACGAGGCTGGGAACGCAAGCGACAAAGTGAGGCATCACACGTGCGGACCAGGACACACTCGTACATTTGCATACTCCTATTTACGGCTGGATTAGCTCAGTGACGGCTCCTAGGCACTTTTATATGTGAGTGGAATAACTATATGTTTTAATCATAATAAATTATTTGATTTACTACACCATCATAGTCTTTTATATGTTACATGAGCGGATATAAAACGAGACTACAGCCAAAGCATTGGGAGTGACTGCTGATAAACCTGAGAGAGGGAGTGGTTATCCATATGAACCAAAGGCAGATTTCTGGGTCCATCTGGTGAGTGGCCATTTTATCCGGTGACGGTGTAGACACTATTTGCGGTGAAGGTGGATACTCAGCTGGGCATCATTGCAAGAAATATCTATTAAGGACTTTCTTAGCACACATATACAGGTGGTTCTCAAAAAATTAGCATATTGTGATAAAGTTCATTATTTTCTGTAATGTACTGATAAACATTAGACTTTCATATATTTTAGATTCATTACACACAACTGAAGTAGTTCAAGCCTTTTATTGTTTTAATATTGATGATTTTGGCATACAGCTCATGAAAACCCCAAATTCCTATCTCAAAAAATTGGCATATTTCAGCCGACCAATAAAAGAAAAGTGTTTTTAATTTAAAAAAAAGTCAACCTTCAAATAATTATGTTCAGTTATGCACTCAATACTTGGTCGGAAAATCCTTTTGCAGAAATGACTGCCTCAATGCGGCGTGGCATAGAGGCAATCAGCCTGTGGCACTGCTGAGGTGTTATTGAGGCCCAGGATGCTTCGGTAGTGGCCTTAAGCTCATCCAGAGTGTTGGGTCTTGCGTCTCTCAACTTTCTCTTCCCAATATCCCACAGATTCTCTATGGGGTTCAGGTCAGGAGAGTTGGCAGGCCAATTGAGCACAGTAATACCATGGTCAGTAAACCATTTACCAGTGGTTTTGGCACTTTGAGCAGGTGCCAGGTCGTGCTGAAAAATGAAATCTTCATCTCCATAAAGCTTTTCAGCAGATGGAATCATGGAGTGCTCCAAAATCTCCAGATAGCTAGCTGCATTCAGCCTGCCCTTGATAAAACACAGTGGACCAACACCAGCAGCTGACATGGCACCCCAGACCATTACTGACTGTGGGTACTTGACACTGGACTTCAGGCATTTTGGCATTTCCCTCTCCCCAGTCTTCCTCCAGACTCTGGCACCTTGATTACTGAATGACATGCAAAATTTGCTTTCATCCAAAAAAAGTACTTTGGACCACTGAGCAACAGTCCAGTGTTGCTTCTCTGTAGCCCAGGTCAGGCGCTTCTGCCGCTGTTTCTGGTTCAAAAGTGGCTTGACCTGGGGAATGCGGCACCTGTAGCCCATTTCCTGCACACGCCTGTACACGGTGGCTCTGGATGTTTCTACTCCAGACTCAGTCCACTGCTTTCGCAGGTCCCCCAAGGTCTGGAATCGGTCCTTCTCCACAATCTTCCTCAGGGTCCGGTCACCTCTTCTCGTTATGCAGCGTTTTCTGCCACACTTTTTCCTTCCCACAGACTTCCCACTGAGGTGCCTTGATACAGCACTTTGGGAACAGCCTATTCGTTCAGAAATTTCTTTCTGTGTCTTACCCTCTTGCTTGTGGGTGTCAATGATGGCCCTCTGGACAGCAGTCAGGTTGGCAGTCTTACCCATGATTGCAGTTTGGAGTAATGAACCAGGCTGGGAGTTTTTAAAAGCCTCAGGAATGTTTTGCAGGTGTTTAGAGTTAATTAGTTGATTCAGATGATTAGGTTAAGAGCTCGTTTAGAGAACCTTTTCATGATATGCTAATTTTTTGAGATAGGAATTTTGGGTTTTCATGAGCTGTATGCCAAAATCATCAATATTAAAACAAGAAAAGGCTTGAACTACTTCAGTTGTGGGTAATGAATCTAAAATATATGAAAGTCTAATGTTTATCAGTACATTACAGAAAATAATGAACTTTATCACAATATGCTAATTTTTGGAGAACCACCTGTATATATTGTTTTACTTTTTATATATTTTTTTTCCGTATATAATATATATTTTCTTGCTTTCTTGGAGCACATTCAATCTGTGGATTGTAATAGCAGTATATTTTAAAAAATTGGGGATTTATTTCACAGTTTTTTGATGGATTGAGAAATCCATACGTTATAGTTTGGCACAGGGCACTGTATTAGTATTTATTGCACATTATTTGTTGATTGTTTGTTTGCACATTAACTAACAACCATAGACACATGTACATACTTTTTTGTTTTTTTGAGTAACAAGTTCACAGGACCAGTTGTGGTAAAATGTTTATAACAATATAAGTTAGCGCAATTCACTTCACAAAAAGAGCAAAATATTGTCTGGATAGAGCATGATAATCTGGCAAACAGGAAGTGCAAATGCATTGTTTATACCAGGATGTTCATGGGAGAAGCAAACGGTTCAAGGTTCATGAGAAACAATACATAAAGCAAGTTTATCTAAGCAATCAGGCACAGAGCTGTCCAACATTCCAGGTGGTTGCAGGTTGGGATCAAGCAGAAGCATAGTCAAGGAACAAATCAAAGGTTGGTAACGAGCAGTAGTGCAGATATGAACAGCAGCATGTGTGACAAGAGCAAAATATTGGATGGATAAAGCATTATAATCTGGAAACCAGGAAGTGCAAAGGCATGGCTTATATAAGGATGTTCATGGGAGAAGCAAACTGTTCATGCGAAGCAATGCATAAAGTAAGGTTATCTAAGCAATCAGACACAGAGCTGTCCAGCATTCCAGATGGTTGCAGGTTGGGATCAAGCAGAAGCGTAGTCAAGGATAAAAACAAAGGTCAGTAACAAGTGGTTGCAGGTTGGGATCAAACAGAAGCGTAGTCAAAGAACAAGTCAAAGGTTGGTAACGAGCAGTAGTGCAGATATGAACAGCAGCAGGTGTGACAAGAGCAAAATATTGTCTGGAGAGAGCATGATAATCTGGCAAACAGGAAGTGCAAAAGCATGCCTTATATAAGGATGTTCATGGGAGAAGCAAATGGTTCTAGGTCCATACGAAGCAATACATGAAGTAAGGTTATCTAAGCAATCAGGCACAGAGCTGTCCAGCATTCCAGGTGGTTGCAGGTTGGAATCAAGCAGAGGCATAGTCAAGGAACAAACCAGGGGTCAGTAACAAGTGGTTGTAGGTTGGGATCAAGCAGAAGCGTAGTCATGGAACAAACCAAAGGTTGGTAACAAGTGGTTGCAGGTTTGGATCAAGCAGAAGCATAGTCATAGAACAAACCAAAGGTCAGTAACAAGTGGTTGCAGGTTGGGATCAAGCAGAAGCATAGTCAAGGAAGCATAGTCATAGAACAAGCCAAAGGTCAGTAACAAGGGGTTGCCGGTTGGGATCAAGCAGGAGCGTAGTCAAAGAACAAACTGAGCTGGCCAGAACCACCTCTGGAGGGAGTCTATTCAACATTTTCACTGTTCTTACTGTGAAAAAACCTTTCCGTATTTGGAGATGAAATCTATTTTCCTCTAGATGTAAAGAGCGCCCCCTTGTCCTCAGTGTTGACCGTAAAGTGAATAACTCACTATATGGACCCCTTATATATTTGTACATGTTGATCATATCCCCCTTATTCTCCTCTTCTCAAGAGTGAATAAATTCAGTTCCTCTAATCTTTACTCATAGCTGAGCTCCTCCATGCCTCTTATCAGATTGGTTGCCCTTCTCTGCACTTTCTCCAGTTCCCCGATATCCTTCTTGAGAACTGGGGCCCAAAACTGAACTGCATATTGCAGAGGAGGTCATACTAATAATTTGTACAGGGGCAAAATGATATATCTCTCTCTCTGGAGTCCATACCTCTCTTAATACAAGAAAGGACTTTGCTTGCTTTGGATTGGTTGGGATCAAGCAGAAGCGTAGTCAAGGAACAAACCAAAGGTCTGTAACAAGTGGTTGCAGGTTGGGATCAAGCAGAAGCGTAGTCATGGAACAAACCAAAGGTCAGTAAGAAGTGGTTACAGGTTGGGATGAAGCAGAAGCGTAGTCATGGAACAAACCAAAGGTTGGTAACGAGCGGTAGCGCAGATATGAACAGCAGCAGGTGTGACAAGAGCAAAATATTGGCTAGATAGAGCATTATATCCTGGAAAACAGGAAGTGCAAAGGCAAAGCAATCAGGCACAGAGGTGTCCGGCATGCCAGGTCCTAACATAGTCCAAGAGCAAGCCGTAGGTATGGAGGTGCTAAAGAGAGATTGATTTAAATCAGGCATCCTCAAACTATGGCCCTCCAGCTGTTGCGGAACTACAAATCCCATGAGGCATTGTGAAACTCTGACATTCACAGACATGACTGAGCATGATAGGAAATGTAGTTCCTGAACAACTGGAGGGCCGTAGTTTGAGGACCCCTGATTTAAATGATATAACTCACTTTAGAGGCAAAAGAAAAGAAGGTTAATCCAAGACACATTGTTCTAATTTACAATCAGTTTCTATTCCTTTTTTGTCTTAAAAAAAAATTAGAATTCTCGAGATACTGTCTTTCACAGTTTTCCTGTCAGTGTGACAAGCTGCCAAAACATGGTAAAGTCTATTAGCACCAACTCTTTCACAAGGATCATTTAAAGCCCGCTTGATGTTAAAACAAGTTAGAATGGCACAGTGTGGAACGCCTGAGTGGGTGTCGGAGGACAATCAGATACCTGAAGATTTGTCTTTTAAACCAAACCCATGATTACAATTGCCATCAGTGTAACCCCCAGCGGGCACCATAGAAAGAAACCCTTTTGTAAATGTGTAACAAGGAAAGATAAACGGAAAATGTTACGGCTTTGTGAAAACTTACTGAACAGCAACTTTTAAGGGAAACTTGTTGGCAGACTATGGACATTTAGGAGTTTGAACATTCTTAGCAAGCAGTACATGAGCTTTATACCAAACCCCCCCACTGACCTTCATAGCTATAAGTAGGTCAGCAAGGTCCATAAAGACATAAATAAGCAAGTTTGGGGTAGAGGAACTTGATTGGTCTGCACAGAGTCCTGACCTCAACCCAATAGAACACTTTTGGGATGAATTAGAGTGGAGATTGCGAGCCAGGCCTTCTTGTCCAACATCAGTGCCTGACCTCACAAATGTGCTTTTGGAAGAATGGTCAAACATTCCCATAGACACACTCCTAAACCTTGTGGATGGCTTTCCCAGAAGAGATGAAGCTTTTATAGCTGCAAAGGGTGGGGACAACGCAATATTGAACCCTATGGACTAAGACTGGGATGTCATTAAAATTCATGTGCGTGTAAAGGCAGGTGTCCCAATCCGTTTTGATAATATACAGGCATGTACTGGCCATTGGGACTACAGGGAGTTTCCCGGTGGGCCGATGGCTCAGCGGGCCGGTTTCTGTGACAGCCTGTCAAGGTAATGGCTGCATGGCCCATTAATTTGAGCACCGCTGTACTGCCTCTAAGAGAAATAAAGTAGAATGGATAATGGCCAGTGAATGGGGGGGCTTGGGTGGCCATCGAGGTTGGCTGGCCGGGGGGCCAGGTTTTTCCGGGCGGTCGGTATAGGAGAGACCTGTCACCCGCACTGCCCATCACCTCACATCATAGTGCCTAACCCAGGTAAACCTCAGCGCCACTGCGTTGCTAAAATGCAGCCAATGGCTGTGCAGCAAAGCCTGTTTCAGAAATTCCAGCCAATGAGGCTGTAGCAATGTTCCTGAATGTTGTTAGCCCTCCCTCTTTTTTTTTTTTTTGCAAATACTTTTTATTGAATTTAAGAATAAGGTAAGGTTTACAAAACAAAGCCTATTGGGCATACCCAGGCTTGAGAAGCAAAGAAAAAACTAAATCGCACAAACTGAAATAGTTAGCAACCAAGCCTAAGACAACCCCTTTTTTTTATAACAGTAAAAAAACATAATTTCAGAAAGGTAAACCAAAGAATAGAAGGAAACAGCTGCCCCCTCTCCACCCCCCCCCCCCCCATCCCTCGGGAGAGAGAAAACAAAACGCCTCCAACCTCTAAAGGAGCAGAAAAAAAAACGCAAACTACCCCCCCCCCCAGGGATGTCAGCATTCAGTGCGTGCTCAAAAGAACGAGGAAAACCGAGCCCTTCCATATTGTTCATAGTGTGCCCACTTCCCTCCACCCCGACTGGGACCTGTGCATTTCAAAGTGAAACAATTCTGTTAGTCACACCCGTTAGTCTGTTTCTCCTATTCCTCCAATGTGCTCTCAGAGTCCACCCACCTAAACCATACCTTTCTAAACTTTTTGGTGGCCCCCCTAGCTCCGTAGGTCATCCTATACAGCATCACATCTGCATTTATTACTTTTATCCACATCCCCAACGTCAACTGCTCGTCATGAATTCATGAATCCATCGCCTAGCAATGAGTTTCCTCACTCCAAAAAACATAATCCTAAGAAAAAATTTAGTGTGTGCATTTATCTCCTCCTGGTCAAAAAACCCCAGGAGTCAACGTAAGAGAGAGCAAATATTGAGCAGATCAAACTTATCCGATATAAATTCAGTTACCTGCGACCATAATGGTCTCACCTTCTGGCATTCCCACACCATATGTAGGAAAGTGCCTTCCGCCTCCATACATTTATGACAGAGGGCAGATTCCCTCCTGTGCATTCGGTAAAGCCTAGCAGGTGTATAATACTGCTGGTGAAGATAGCGAAAATGGATCATTTTGTCCGTAGAAGAGATAACAGACACCAGATACATGTCCAGTACCTCCTGCCACAGCTCTTCTGACAACTCCGGAACAAGACTCTCCCACCGAGCCCTGGCCCTAGAAGCGGATCCCATCGCCCCTGGACCAACTTCTCCGTAGTATCGAGAGACTCGCTTAGACGGATCTGGATCAAGCAGAACCTTCTCCAGATCCATATTTTGTACCCGAATTTCCCCACTCCCAAGCTGTGCAATCGCTGGATGCCACAGCTGCGCATATCGAAAATGCCAGGTCCTAGGTATCCCAAATTGGTCTCTTAATTGGGAAAAAGTACAGAGACGACCATCCTGACAGATGTGGTGCAGGTATTTTACACCATACCTTGCCCATGTCTTCTGTCCGTCAGGCAATTCGAAAAACTCCCCCAAAGATTCATTACACCATAAGGGGCTATTTGGGGATAACCACAAGGGATCATCTTTCCGCCATTGGGAGCAAAGATGAAATACTTTCCCAGGAAGTGCCATGACTGATCCCACCTTTCTTCCCGGAATCCCCTTCCTGTACATCATATTTAGCAAAGTTTCTTGTGAGGTGGCAACCGCTGCCTCCAACAAAGTAGTGACGTTAGGTGTCTGCGGAAAAAACCCCGCTAGTGCAAAAACGATAATTGTGAAGCTAAAAAATATGAACGCAAATCCGGGAGGGCCAACCTTCCCATGGTAACCGGCAACTTTAACACTGCAAGAGAGACCCTAGGGGCTTGTGAACCCCACAAAAAACCCACAATAATGGAGTCGATGTGCCTGAAGATCCGTAATGTCACAAAAACTGGGGAATTCGAGAGGATATAAAGAAACTTAGGAAGAAAAATCATCTTTAACAGATTGATACGTCCCAACAAAGTAATCGGCAAATTCTGCCATCTCTGCACCTTTTCCCTAAAATTCTCAATAATCGGTGACAAATTGGTCTCCAGGAACCTCGATACTGGAAGCTGAACCTCAATCCCTAAATATTTGAAAGAGGTAGACAAAGGAATGAGGAAATCTGCTGGAATTACCACTGCTTCGTCAATAGGGAAGAGGGACGATTTTGTCCAATTAATTCAAAATCCGGAGTAGTCCCCAAACTCCCGAATCAACTGGAAGGCTGCAAAAAGCGAGGGTCCGGGTCCTGCAGATATAGCAACATGTCATCTGCATAGAGTGACACTCGTTCTTCAAACACCCCAAGTTTTAGATCAGTCAAACTGGGAGTTGTTTTCAATCTAACCGCTAGAGGCTCTATGGCCAGGGCAAACAGGAGGGGTGAAAGTGGACACCCCTGCCTGGTCCCCCGATATATAGGGAAGGGGTCTGAAATAATGCCATTTACCCTTATTCTGATCAGTGGCTCCGTATACAAGAGCCGCCCCCAAGAGACAAAAATGGGGCCAAAGCCATACGACTCCAAAAGGTGGAACAGATATGTCCACTCCACAGAGTCAAAGGCCTTTTTTGTATCTAAAGAGGCTACTATCAGCCCTCCCACTTTACTTGTTTGTGTGCATGTTTGCAAAATTAAAGTGGCCTGGTCTGGATGAAGTCCAGGGCCAAATTTTTGTCCCAGTCCAGCCCTGGGGATATAGTGCAGTATTTCTCAACTGCAGTCTTCAAGGCACACCAACAGGTCATGTTTTTAGGCTTTCTATCATTTTGTACGGGTGATTTGATCAGTTTCACTGCCTTAGTAATTACCACAGCTGTTCCATCCAAAGGAAATCGTGAAAAACATGACCTGTTGGTGCGCCTTGAGGACTGGAATTGAGAAACACTGATATAGTGAATGTTGACTGTCTTGCCTGTCAAATTTTTTATTTCGACCAAATCTTGATTCACTAATCCCTTCCAAACAAATTCCTGTTTCAGCCCTGCAGCTTCCTGTGTCTCCTGCCTTCTCATTGGACAGTTCATTAGCATCCTCGCTCACCTAGTCAATTGTCAGATGCACAGTGTGCAGGCAGGTGATAATTATGTTTTTAACCATATCAATACGGGGCACTTTTGCCCCCTTCCTTCCCAGACTAATTTTCAGCTTTCAGCGCTCTCTAAATTTTCAATGACAATTGCGCGGTCATGCTACACTGTACCCAAATGACATTTTTATCATTTTGTTCACACAAATAGAGCTTTCTTTTGGTGGTATTTATTCACGACTTCCGGTTTTTATTTTTTGCGATATAAGTAAAAAAAGAGTGGAAATTTGGAAAAAAATAATATTTTTGTCTTTCTATTTTAAAAAATCCAATAAAATCTGATTTTGTCATATATTTAAGCCAAAATGTATTCTATTACATGTTTTTTGGTAAAAAAAAATCTGTTAAGTGTATAATAATTGGTTTGTGTGATTACGGACATATGTACGCAAATGATCATGTACAGATGTGCGCAGGTGATCACGGACATATGTGTGCAAATGGCGGTTCTTTTGAAAGGAGTGTCTGTACACTCGGCCGGCAAGAGATTCTTGCCAAGAATCTCGTCAGGAAAAACTATGTTTTTTTCCTGACGAGATTCTGGGCCGTATGTTGTAATTCCTAAACCCTTTCTCTGATTTGGATGTACATACCCTCAAATGAAACCAGAGAGTGCACACTTTCAGTCCATATCCATTATATAACTATAGCTTGAGTATGTTTTGGTAAATATTCAAACAAAACTAAAATGGTGCCTGTGTCTAAATATATATGGACCTAACTGTATGTATATAGAATTTTCTATATATATATATATATATATATATATATATATATATATATATATATATATATATATATATATATATATATATATCAGCCCCTCTTGGACTCGCTAGCCACCTCAGATCTACCAGCCTCCCAGTCCATCAGGCACAAAGTCCCCCCACACCAGGGATGTAGTCTTCCAGGGCAGACAGACAGACAGCTCCCCACACACAGGTCTGTCTTGAACCAGCAGCCAGCTGCACACACTCCACCTTCTTCTCCACTCTGCTCTCACCAATCCCTCATTATATTGGCTGTTAGCACCTGGGCACACAACCTGCTGGTTATTCACAAGACCCGGACACAGAGTTGGAGATCCCATCCCACCCAAGTCTCTGCAAGATCTCCAAACCACACAGACCCATACAGTGTGGACATTGACTTCCTTACAGCTCTCATCCAGTACCCTAGACGGTGGAGAGTTAGAGGTAACTTGCTACCCAAATCAAACCAGCAGCTCCTTCGGGGGTAGTGCTATATATATATATATATATATATATATAAATATATATATATATATATATAAAATATTTCCTTAAACTAATGTCAGACACTCATCCAGAATCGTCCTAAATCTGTGCTGTCCGTCCGGAGGGAGGAAGCCGACCGATGAAAAACCTGTCTGGGGGAATACCAAGCATAAGGCGGGTATCTCAGGAGAGGCCTACTGTTTCTTAGAAGGACACATTGTTTCTGAGAGGCTGAATGATGGTCACATATCAGTCCTGAAATAAAACAAGCTGTTCAAGGGAGATCCGGGGATTTTGGACCGAGAATATCTCCACCTTTGGGAAGGTCTGTGGCAGAGGCTTTGCTAAAGTTCAGAGTGACACTCTGGCTGCTAGGCCGGTGAGAGAGGCCTATCCAGATGCACTATACCCACTCTGGCTATAGTGGCGACGGAAGTTGTCGTTGGAAGCAGGACTGCTTCCGAAAACCCAGTTATACGCCCATGGGCGTCCGCTGAAATTTTTTCAGGGGGGGTCACTTTCGGCAGCGGCAATACACAGTCACATTTAACCCTGTCTTCAACCGCTAGCTGGGGTTTACCCCCCCCTCTAGAGGCCGAATAGGATGGTTGGTGTCAGTAGGGCAGTGGGCAGTGTTAGAAGGGCAGTCTTGTTGGGGGGCTTTGGTGAAATATTAGGGGACTAAATAGACCCCTGATAGCTCACTTTTAAAAAATAGAAAGGGACTGAGTATGAATTCTCCAGTTCCTTTCTCTGAGGCATAATAAACATAGTAAATTGGAACAAATATGCTCTCTGTGTACTGAACTTCTCCTGATTCCCTCAATCTCTGTGACTGGTCCCCTGCAGCTTCTGTGAAAGTTATGACAGGCTGTGGTAGCACTCCATCTTCCTCATTGTACCATATAGGGTTAATGTTCCTGTATGGTATGCAATGATGCTGAGGCTTTGGGTTGAGGAGGAGAGCAGTGCAGCTGGCTGGAACATGGAAACATAGAAGTGGTAATTTCCCCCCAGCAGTGCAAGGGTGGACTTTTCCCTTTCCTGGAGGTGGGCTGTATTCTGTATATCTCTTTATACTCATGACAATGTCAGAAATATACTGGGACTTTTCAGGTTCTACATAGAAAGTATTTCACATTATTAAAAATAATAATAACTAATAAGATATGGTGTGTGTGTGTGGAATGCATCCATGTGCAGCCTGAAAAGTGCAGTCCACTCTGACTTCCAGGGGGGGGGCAATTGACCCCCTTTGCCCTATGGAGCGGACGCCCATGAATACGCCTGAATCTATTACCTACATCTTCTTCTATCTTCTAACCTACTACTACTTTTACAATTTTTACCCCGTTGGGTAATAAAGCACAGAAAAATATACCTACAGTGTGGACATTGACTTTATTACAGCTCTCATCCAGTACCCTAGACGGCTGAGAATTAGAGGTAACATGCCACCCAAATTAAACCAGCAGCTCCTTTGGGGGTAGTGATATATATATCTATATATATATAGATATATATATATATATATATATATATATCTATATATATATATATAGATATATATAGATATATATATATATAAATTAGGGCTATTACTGATTACAATTTTCGTGTTCGATTAATCGATTTTTTTAAATCGATTAATCGACTAATTTCGATCAATTATAATTAGGGTTGTCCTGATACCACTTTTTTAGGACCGAGTACAAGTACCGATACTTTTTTCCATGTACTCGCCGATACCGAATACCGATACTTTTTTTTAAATGTGTCCCCAAATGCAGCCATGTCCCCCATGAATGCAGCCATGTCCCCCCACAAATGCAGTCATGTCCCCCCCACAAATGCAGCCATATCCCCCCACAAATGCAGCCATGTCCCCCCACAGATGCAGCCATGTCCCCCACAGATGCAGCCATGTCCCCCACAGATGCAGCCATGTCCCCCATATATGCAGCCATCTCCCCCACATATGCAGCCATGTCCCCCACATATGCAGCCATGTCCCCCACAGATGCAGCCATGTCCCACACAGATGCAACCATGTCCCCCACATATGTAGCCATGTCCCCCACATATGCAGCCATGTCCCCCACAGATGCAGCCATGTCCCCCCTCATATGCAGCCATCCATGTCCCCCCACATATGCAGCCATCCATGTCCCCCACAAATGCAGCCATGTCCCCCCACATATGCAGCCATCCATGTCCCCCCACATATGCAGCCATCCATGTCCCCCCACATATGCAGCCATCCATGTCCCCCACAGATGCAGATATGTCCCCCCACATATGTAGCCATCCATGTCCCCCCACATATGCAGCCATCCATGCCCCCCTACATATGCAGCCATCCATTTCCCCCCACAAATGCAGCCATGTCTCCCCATACCGCAGATCCCGCCGGTGCCGCCGCCTAGTTAATCAGCGCAGGGAACATTACAGCTTTCATTTGAATAGCTGTGTGTTCCCCGCCGTGCCACGTATAGACACTCCCCCTTGCTCGGGGCACTTTGATAGATGGATCCCCCGTCCAATCCCGGCGGCGTTGCGGCGGCGGCGGGGGGGCAGCATCAGATCTGGCATCGGGGGCATTTGCGGGAGTACAAGTACTCCCGCAAATGCTCAGTATCGGTCCCGATACTGATACTGGTATCGGTATCGGGCCAACCCTAATTATAATGCACATACAGATCCAACTACTTTTAGCTGATCTCCTTGCATTGCAACTCTGCATTAGTCAGTGGTAAATGTGGTATACAGTACACTATGTACAATCACCCGACACTAGTTAGTTTCCACAATCCGTGACCTATCTTCATAGTTCACACAAATACGTTTTAAATTCAAACTGTAGCACTGACATAAGTAATTTTTTCTTATTAAACTTTAAGAAAAATGTAGAAAGTTAGTTTAACTTTAATCATAAAACATACAGAGTGTTTACATTTTCTGGAAGCAGACATGATCGCACTTTATTGACAATATACCCTGAAGAACTGAACAGTCTTTCGCACGGAACAGTTGTTGTCGATACACAAAGAATTGTCTGCACAAAACTGCTTAGGACAGGAAAACGATGGAGCCTGATGCATCCTCCTGCCCCACAGATGCAAAGGTACCTCAATCCAATGGGTGCAGTTTGCTCACATCCAGCAGGGTCTCACTGTCCAGGCTGTCCGGTAACGTCAAGAAATTTGATCGATCAAGGAATTAATCTTTAATTTCTCCAGCCCTAATATATATATATATATATATATATATATATAATTATATAGAATATTTCCTTTAACTAATGTCAGACACTCAGCCAGAATCGTCCTAATTGGAAATCTAGAGGTTTGTCGGCAAGCTGCACACTGCCCCCCTCTGCTGTTTGTTTGCTTCCAGCTACTGGCAGTCACTTAGTACAATGCTGCAGTAAGTGCTGGTTGCAAATGATGTAGCCATCCCTCCATATGTGTCTCTCAGACAGAATCCACACAATGTGCCTGATCAATTATTCATCATGATGTGCTTTAGTGAAGATATAAATTTATAACACATGGCTTAATTTAGGCTTCCTGATAAATTATTTAAAATATCAGAAAAAAAAATGTCCTGCTTCGCTGGCAAAATATCGTTAGAGAAATGAAAATGTAACAGATGTATCATTTGATGGCAGGAAAATAGACCGGCTTTACATAATCGGCGGATAGCTGCGTGTCTAAGATGACTAAGTGCAGCAAAGGGTGATCTGCCATAAAACGAGGTTGCCTTGAATAATACCATTCCTGGTGTAGGCAGGAACAACAAGCAAGATACAAAGCAAGGATCATTTATGTATGCCATCAAGGTCAAAAAAACAATTTTCAGATCAGCCAGTGTATTGTAATATGGTAGATGATTGTAAAATGAGGTACAGGAACCCGTTTACCACATTTACACAACAAAAGCTCCAACAGATTACAAAGATTTCCCAGCATGATTTACTGTGTCGGCAGGTGTCCACTCATTTCACACTTCATGGTTTGGAGCTTAAGCCCTGTACACACGGCCAGGGCGCTGATAGAGGGGGATCACCAGTCCTCCTGTAGGGGGCCTGGTCACACAGGAGGGCCCCGAACAGCAGGAGGAATTGGTGCGGAGGGGCAATTACAGAAGGATGCCCTTTTCAGTTCTCTGCAGCAGCCGAAAGCCAGTTTCCCCCCCTCTTGCTGGCTTTCAGCTGCTGCGGGTAGAGACACAGGGTATGGTTCCTATAATTAATTCCCCTCCCTGTTCTGCCTGTTTCTGATCCCTCCCATGTGCCCCCTGTCACTGTGCCACCCCCCTACAGGCTTCCCTGTCCTGTAAAAAAATAACAAATTATAAAAAAAATTATAATTAAATATTGTAATAAATATTTTTTAAAAAAAATATTAAATAAAATAATTGCAAAATGTTAAATTTTTATTTTTATTTTAGTGAAAATATTGTATTGATATATTTGGGGAGGGTGGGGCCCCGTGATTTCTAACAGCAGTCCTGCTCACGGCCGGGAATCATGTCAGGAAAAAAAATGTTTGTTTTCCTGACGGGATTCCTTTTAAGTTTGTCTTACAAAGCCATGTATAGAGATGGCTATTCAAAAGAACCCCCGTTCTTTTGAATGGTAAGAACGTGGGGGCGTCATCGACTATAACGACCTGGCGCGCGTCACATTCGATGCCGTCACCCCTATCTTGCTCCACCCCACACTAAACTTGTATGCTACGAACTCTTATCGAGCATGTGTGGGTTTCCAATGGAACAGGTAAGCTTACAGACGAGTGGTTTTCTCGGCAGGAAACACTCTGCCGGGAATCCCGATGGGAAAATACAGAGCAGGTTCTCTATTTTTCCCAGGGAGTTTTCCTGTCGGGAAAGCTGCTAGGAAGCATACACACGGCCGGGATTCCCGGCCAAATACTTTCCTGGCAGTTTTCCTGACTGGTAAAACTGGTCGTGTGTATGAGGCTTTACTAATTTCTCCCGTTATGATTCAGTGCTCAGATTGGTGTCCTCTCTTTTCTCTCATTTGCATCCAGTGTTTGGGTCAGTGTCTCCTCACTTTCCCCACCCTGATCCAGTATGTATGCTAGTATCCCTCCATTTTCACCTCCATGATCCAGTTCATTTCTCCCACCATGATCTAGTCACCATGTGTATGCTTTTCCGAGGGGAAAAAAAACGTGCATGCCCTGAATCAAGTATGAGACGGAAGCGCTCATTCTAGTAAAACTAGCGGTCGTAATGGAGATGGCACATTCGGCACGCTGTAACGGACTGAAAAGCACAAAGACTGAGAAGCGTGAATCGTCTCTTACCAAACTTTTACTAACACGAGGATCAGCAAAAGCAGCCCAAAGGGTGACACCATTTTATGGAACTTCCTCTTTATAGTCCCGCCATACATGTTGTACGTCACCGTCCTTTTTGACGGGCGGTATTTGGCCTGAACGTGTGTATGCAAGGCAGGCTTGAAAAAAATCCCCTTGGGAAAATCTGCGTTTTTTTTCCTGCCGAGTTGTGTGTACTAGGCATAAGCCAGTTTTCCCTTATTTATCCCACCGTGATCCATTATGTGGACTGAAGTCCTCTCAATTTCCCACCATGATCCAAACTGCAGGCCCTCATTTCCACATTTCCACCACCATGAACCAACGAGTGGGTCAATATACCACCATTTCTCCTTCATAAACCAATGCATGGGTCAATGCCCCCTACCTTCCTTCATAATTGATAGATTGTGTGGCCTGGAGTCCTTTTGTTCCCACACAATGATCTAAAGTGTGGGCCAGTGTCACCTTATTTTCTCCACAATGATCCAGTGTGTGGGTAACTTCCTCTTATTTCCTCCACCATGATCCAGCATGTGGGCTGGAGTCCTCTAATCAGTGCTGGGACAAGGCCATTTGGTGCCCAGGGCGAAGATGGCAAACTGCGCCCCTCCCCCGCTTTTAAGAAAGAATCAATGTTGTTTCAAAACATGGCTCAAAATAACACAAACGCTTTTTTTTATCTGCTATTTTTTATTAACAAAGTACTGATCACCTCAGTCAGCCTCCTCCACCAGCACACTGGTGGCAAGAGCAAACTGGCAGCACACTGGCGGGAATTGATGGGCACACTGGCAGCACACTGGCGGCAATTGATGGGGAAAACTGGCAACAATTGCTGGTTACAGTCTGTAACCAGCAATTGTTGCCAGTTTGCCCCATCAATTGCCACCAGTGTGCCCATCAAACGCAGCCACTGTGCCATCAAACACAGCCACTGGTCACAGTCACCTGGGTGCAGAAATATTTCTGGCGCCCCCACATGGGCGTGGTCATTTTTACTAACTCCTCCCCTTTACACATGTTTCTATGGCAATGACTCAACCACAGAGATGCTCCTGTCAGGTTTCATATCAGGCTAGCAGCAGACAACAGTTCAGGTGTGCTAATATGCCTATAGTTCAATAACAAGAGCACATACCATGAGCAGGTCTTGAGAAGCAGGTCAGCGCTGGGACTTGTAGTTCACCACAGATGCAGGGTTGAGATGAGCGGGACAGCTGGCACTTGTAGTTCACTGCTGAAGTAGGTGTTGTGATGAACAGGAAAGCTGGAACTTGTAGTTCACCGCAGGTGTGGATGTTGGTGGTGTTGCTGGTGCTAGTAGTGCACCGCTGCAATGGATGTTGCTTACAGGAGTCAGGCAAAGCGTGGTCTAGGCAAGCCGGGTCATACACGGATAAATCAGAGTTCGAAAGGTACCAAATCGGAAGCAACAAGCAGGATCAAACAAGCCGGGTCATACATGGATGGATCAGAGTTCGAAAGGTACCAAATCGGAAGCAACAAGCAGGGTCAAACAAGCCGGGTCATACACAAAGTTTACAGATTAGCAGGTCAGGCTGGATCACACAAGGCAAGCAGAGTAACTCTATCACGAGCACTGATTGGGTGAAAACACAGGTGTTTTAAAGGAGAGCTGGCCAATCAGTGTTTCCCAGCCAAGGCTGTGTCAGGTGAGTGCGCTGGGTCCTAGAGGGATCCAGTACTGACAGTACCCCCCCCCCCCTTCTCGAGGGGTTTCTCCTGCACCCCCAGGCTTACTTGGATATCGAAGATGGAACTTCTTCTTAAGGCGATCAGCATGGAGATCGCGAGCTGGGATCCAGGATCGATCCTCTGGGCCAAAACCTTTCCAATGAACTAGATATTGTAAGGAATTGCGTACTCGTCTGGAGTCAAGAATATATGCCACTTCATATTCCTGGCTATCCGACACATCTACAGGTTCTGGTTCATTTACTTGGAGACTAGAATGAACAGGTTTCAACAAAGAAACATGGAAGACATTAGGAATGCGCATGGACGGGGGGAGTTTTAATCTATAGGACACAGGATTAACAATCTCCGAAATCTCATAGGGCCCGATGAATTTTGGGCCAAGTTTTTTAAATGGAACATGCAGGGACAGATTCTTGGATGATAGCCACACTTTGTCACCAACTTTATATCCAGGGGCCTTTGAGCGCCTCTTATCAGCCGTTTTCTTAAAAGCCTGCACCGAACGAGAAATAGCACGATTGACGTCAGACCAGATTTTGGAGAAATTTTCAATCGTGGTGTTGGCATCTGGAACATCAGAGGGTGGAAGATCAAAGGAGCACACACGAGGATGCAACCCGTAAACACAGAAGAAGGGAGAGGTCCCTGTAGAAGAGCTGGCACAATTATTAAAGGCAAACTCTGCCCATGGAAGGATGTTGACCCACTCCACCTCATCATTGGCCATCAGACAACGTACCATCTTCTCTAAAGTCTGATTAGTTCTTTCTGTTTGGCCATTTGTCTCGGGATGATAGGCTGAAGAATATGATAACTTAATCCCTAGCTGAGAACAAAGAGCCTTCCAAAACTGGGCTATAAACTGAGAGCCACGGTCTGAGACAATGTTAATTGGTGCCCCATAGAGCCTGAAAACATGTTTAATGAATAAAGATGCCAGATCTCTAGCAGACGGCAGTTTCGGAAGTGGAACAAAGTGGGCCATCTTACTGAACCTGTCTACCACCACCCAGATCGTGGAACATCCCTGGGACGGAGGCAAGTCAGTGATAAAGTCCATAGATAAATGGGTCCAGGGACAAGTAGGTATTGGTAGAGGACGTAGAAGACCGGAGGGCTTAGAGGTACTGCCCTTGCTTCTGGCACAAACCTCACAAGCCTGGACAAAGGCTAACACATCCTGCCTAATCGATGGCCACCAGAGGTTGCGAGAGATAATCTCATAAGTTTGTCTAAACCCTGGATGCGCTGCAGGTTTTGACGCATGTACCTGCTGCAAAACCTGCAAACGAAGAGCCAAGGGCACAAAAAGCATACCAGAGGGAGTGGAAGGGGGGGCTTCAGCCTGTGCAGGTAACAAGGCCTCAGAGATGTCAGTCTGGGTGAAAGCCAAAATCCTGTCCTCAGAGATAATGGATTGTGGAGGAAGCGGAGGTGGGGATTCTGATAAAAAACTGCGAGACAAGGCATCAGCCTTAACATTTTTTGGCCCTGGTAAATAAGAAATTGTAAAGTCAAATCTGGAGAAGAACAATGACCACCTGGCCTGACGTGAGTTCAGTCTTTTAGCAGAACGGATGTATTCAAGGTTTTTGTGGTCAGTCAGAACTATGAATGGATAGCGAGCTCCCTCCAGCCAATGTCTCCATTCCTCCAAAGCTAGCTTTATGGCTAACAGTTCTCTGTTGCCTGTATCATAGTTGCGCTCTGCTGGGGAATATTTACAGGACAGAAAGGCGCAGGGGTGGATGGCAGCAGTTACAGGGTCCTTTTGTGACAGAAGCGCCCCCACCCCTACTTCGGATGCATCTACCTCCACAATAAAAGGCAGCTCAGGAACAGGATGGCGTAGAATTGGTGCAGAGGTAAAGGCTTTCTTCAACTGAGTGAAGGCTGTCTGGGCTTCAGTAGTCCATTTAAACTTAGCCTGAGACTTCCTGGTGAGAGAGGTGATGGAATGTGCAATGGTGGCAAAATTCTTAATGAATTTCCGATAGAAATTTGCAAAGCCCAGGAAGCGCTGAACTGCTTTCAGGTCTGAAGGTGATGCCCAGTCTAGAATGGCCTGAATCTTGGCTGGATCCATGGTTAGGCCTGTGTCAGAGATTAGGTAGCCCAGGAAAGGTACTTGTTTGACATGAAATGAACATTTTTCAGGCTTAACAAAAAGGGAATGAGCCTTTAATCGGGCCAACACTGAGCGGACGTGCATCTGATGCGTTTCAAGATTGGGAGAATATATCAAAATATCATCCAAGTATACAAGCATAAAGCGACCCAACAGATCACGGAAAATGTCATTCATAAAGTTTTGAAAGACAGCTGGTGCATTCCTGAGACCGAAAGGCATGACAAGACATTCGTAGTGGCCATCCTTGATGTTAAAGGCCGTCTTCCACTCATCTCCTTCACGGATGCGCACTAGATTATAGGCTCCCCTTAGGTCTAGTTTGGAGAAAATCTTTGCTCCCTGGATTTGGGAGAACAACTCTGTGATGAGAGGGAGAGGGTACCGATTGGGAACGGTTATTTTATTTAGACCTCTGTAGTCAACACAAAGTCTTAGACCCCCGTCCTTCTTTGGGACAAAGAAGCAACCTGCGCCTGCGGGAGAAGTAGAGGGACGGATGAAACTTTTAGCTAGGTTTTCCTGGATGTATTCTTGCAAAGCAAGGTTCTCTGGTTCGGACAATGGAAAGACTCTCCCTCGCGGAGGTGTAGTGTCAGGCAAAAGGTCAATGGGACAGTCATAACTGCGATGAGGTGGTAAGGTGTCAGCACTCCCTTTAGAAAACACATCCTGAAAGTCCTTATAACAAAGCGGAATATGTTCCATTCCCACTTGACAAGTAGCAAGTCGAACAGGGTGCTGGATGCAACTTTCTTTACACTGATTGGACCAAGCCAGAATATTTCCTGTTCTCCAGTCAATTACAGGATTGTGCTTCTGAAGCCAAGGAAGGCCTAGGATCAAAGGAGTTGATGGAGAGTCAATGACAAGACATGAAATCTTCTCCCAGTGCAGGGCCCCCAATTGTAACTGGAAGGGATTGGTGGACTGAAGCACAAGGTCTTGTGAGAGAGGCCGGTTATCCACAGAAATTAGGCGGACTGGGCAATCTAGCATATGAGTTTCCAGGGACAAGGAGGTAATCAGAGTCTTATCAATAAAATTCTCAGCAGCTCCAGAATCTACCAAGGCCAGCAGTTCATGAGTCCCTGTCCCAAAGTGAATAACACTGGGTAGAAGTATACGACTGTCCCCCTGGGGAGAAGAAAGCAGACCTAAGGTGACCTCCCCATAATCACCTAGGTCCTGGAGTTTCCCGGACGTGTAGGGCACGAACGGAGCATGTGACCCCTGAGGCCACAATACAGGCAAAGTCCCATATTACGCCGGCGTGTGTGTTCCTGGGCAGATAGCCGGGTGGAGCCTAACTGCATAGGTTCTTCCACTGAACTGGCACTGGAGGTGGGATGGTCAGGTGGTAAGGGAGGTATACAGTTTGCCACAGCCATATTTTTTTCTCGCCCCCTCTCTCGCTGACGGCGATCAATTCTAATGGCTAGACACATAGCTTCCTCCAGTGAGGGTGGATAGGAGAAGTTGACCAGAGCATCCTTAATTGCATCTGAAAGACCTATTCTGAACTGGCTGCGGAGAGCTGCATCATTCCAGCCAGATTCTGGGGCCCACCTGCGAAACTCTGAGCAGTACATTTCAGCTGTGGTGGTTCCTTGCTTTAAGTTACGCAGGGTTGATTCTGCAGTAGCCATACGATCTGGATCATCGTACAGCAATCCAAGGGCTTCAAAGAAGGCATCTACAGTTAGCAGGGCTGGATGGTTTGGTTCAAGGTTAAAGGCCCAAGCCTGGGGGTCACCCTGTAGCAGAGAGATAATGATCTGAACTCTCTGAGTTTCAGAGCCAGACGAGGATGGCCTTAATTTGAAATATAATTTGCAGCTGTTTTTAAAGTTGCAGAATCCCTTACGGTCGCCAGAAAAACGGTCAGCCAAAGGAATTTTCGGTTCAGATAAAGTTTTTGTAACAGTTGTAGTAGGGGATTGCACCTTGGTGAGCTCTGTGGCCATTTGCTGAACTTGATGGGATAAACGGCAAAGTTCTTGTGCAAACATCTGAGCCTGCTCAGAATCCATGATGGGTTTTCCCTTTTTATGTATGGCTCGTGATAATGTCAGGTTTCATATCAGGCTAGCAGCAGACAACAGTTCAGGTGTGCTAATATGCCTATAGTTCAATAACAAGAGCACACACCATGAGCAGGTCTTGAGAAGCAGGTCAGCGCTGGGACTTGTAGTTCACCACGGATGCAGGGTTGAGATGAGCGGGACAGCTGGCACTTGTAGTTCACTGCTGAAGTAGGTGTTGTGATGAACAGGAAAGCTGGAACTTGTAGTTCACCGCAGGTGTGGATGTTGGTGGTGTTGCTGGTGCTAGTAGTGCACCGCTGCAATGGATGTTGCATACAGAAGTCAGGCAAAGCGTGGTCTAGGCAAGCCGGGTCATACACGGATAAATCAGAGTTCGAAAGGTACCAAATCGGAAGCAACAAGCAGGGTCAAACAAGCCGGGTCATACACAAAGTTTACAGATTAGCAGGTCAGGCTGGATCACACAAGGCAAGCAGAGTAACTCTATCACGAGCACTGATTGGGTGAAAACACAGGTGTTTTAAAGGAGAGCTGGCCAATCAGTGTTTCCCAGCCAAGGCTGTGTCAGGTGAGTGCGCTGGGTCCTAGAGGGATCCAGTACTGACAGCTCCCCCACAAAGTCAAACAAAATACATGAAGAGAAGCAGAGTACTTTATTAGGACCTGGAGGGGGGCCTCTCTGATGGACACAGAGAGGACTTCTGTGAGAGAGTTTGTTAGAAAGAGCCCCCAGACATACTACAGACATGATACAGGAGATGGTCAGAGACTGCAGACATAGTACAGGAGACGGTCAGAGACTGCAGACTTAGTAGAGGAGATGGTCAGAGATTGCAGACATACTACATGAGATGATCAGAGACTGCACAGATAGTACAGGAGATGGTCAGGGACTACAGACATAGTATAGGAGATGGTCAGAGACACATCAGTTTTGGACGGACACACACCTATGCTCAGAACACTAGTTCTGGATGGACACAAACAATGAGAGAAGGAGGGAGGGGAGAACTCTGCCACTTCGGCGTCCCCACCTCTGAGCACCCTGCCTAGGATCAGCCCTGCCCCATTGTATCTCATGTAATTCTGTTATTTAAGGTTCGGTCCTTGTTTCTGCCATTGTTTCTACCTCAGTTGTGTCATTAGAGGAATTTCTGCAGGTCCATCATTCTTCACACAGTGTTCCATTGTATATCTAATAGACTGAAAGGAAGCACATAGGAGATATTCATTGTTTTTCTGTAATGTCCAATGCAGTCTGCTTCCCTGCACTGCCATATACATTATATAAGGTAATATATATATATATTTTTGTTGTGGCCTTGTTCACACATTGTAAATAATACATGTGCGGCATGGGCAACCCCAGGGCTCCTCAGCTGCTAGCAAGAGTTTATTCCCAGAATGGTGTGCCTTAATATGGAACAGGTTGACTTGCTCCAGCTGGAAAAAAAAACATTAGAAGCTGTCCTGTAATCTCAAACACTGCGGGTTGCGTGCCTAAACTCCCACATGCCAGTTTTAATGAAAGCCTAAGGCCTGAAATATTGCCAAAGGACATTCTGCAGAATAGGAGTCTGATGTTTAGTGATGTTTAGCCCCATTATGGAAGCTCTTTAAGACCAAGCCTGAATGCCTACCTTCCCACAGTACAGGCTCCTTTCCTCGACTAAAAATGCTTACTCTGATTTCACTGTACACTGTGAGCTTCTTACAATGTGCATTAAAAGCTGCAGCAAGTCGGAGAAAGCTTAATTTCCTGTCTGGAGGACATCCGGTAACATCTAGTGGTCCCATCCCCAGCCCAACTGTCCACTGACCACCCATTTCATTCATAGGATTTCAGTTCTTTCAATCATGCCATCTCAGCATTACATGTGGGTGATACCCAGGGTGGTCTGTATGAAAATGTTTTCTCCCTAGGAACACCCACCCTACCAAACTGCCTTCCACTCTTCTAAGCATTTTGATATTTGCATAACTTCTCCTAAGTGTCAGTCCACTGCTTGCATCAGGACTGAGGGCCAGGGCCATCTTAATAGCATCATGGGCCCCTGGGCAAAGTAATGCTCTGGGGCCCCTACAATGACGACAGTGCAGGTAAACAGACATCAAGCAGGTAGGAGGCAGACATCCTCCCCTGTGTATCTATCACTCTCAGTACCATCATGGGGCCCCCAATTTCGGGGCAGAATGGGTTCAAGTTCCAGCTGCTTTGGGGAAAGTGCAGGGGCACAGACCTGTCTCCTGATTGGCGGGGAGGAACTTTAGTGCGATAATAACGAAAATGTGTTTGCTATGGTCACACAACTGAGTGGCCCCGAGGCCACCCTTTTCTGAAGCTTATTAGAGCCTCGGGCTCTAATCAGGTGCTTAAAAAAAACACCCACCTCTCATTGGAATCCATGGTACGGCACCACTGATATGTTGATCAGGGGGCCGGACGCATGGATAGGGGAGGTGGAGCCCGCGCGCCCTCTATAGACGGACCCTCACTGAATGAAATGTTGTTTGCCAATAACTTAATTTGTATAATTTTTTCTTTTGAATATCACTTTTGCTGTAGCACATCTTAGGACTCGTACACACGATAGGTTAAACAAAGGACAACGGTCTGATGGACCGTTTTCATCAGGCAAAACCATTGGTTAAAAAAAAAGCCAACTTGCTTTAAATTTAACTGATGGATTCCTAACCGATAGGTCAAACTGATCGTTAGTAGGCACGACCATCGGTTAAAAATCCACGCATGCTCAGAATCAAGTCGACGCATGCTTGGAAGCATTGAACTTCATTTTTTTCAGCACGTCGTTGTGTTTTATTTAACATCAGACGTTGTCCTCTGTTTAACCTATTGTGTGTACGAGGCCTTACAGAAAAAATGAAAGAAAACATTCCGTAATTTCCACCCTTAAATGCATACCAGAACCTTTAAGTCTGGCAAGAATTTTTATGAGGATCCCTACACAAAAAAATAATAATAATTAGTGGGGGCTCCTAAAAATCCATAGCAGACCCTGAATCCGAACATACAGCCTGGCTAGCTAGGGTGGGGGAGGGGGTGAGCATGTGACTCCCTCCCAAACCATACCAGGTGTCAGGATCCAGGTTTAAACCTGCTACCTCTGCTGTGTCTGGTGATGCTGGATGACTCCCTGGACAAATTCATGAACAATCGTGTCTTAAACCTTGATTCTCTTGAACCTTGAACTATTTTCTCTATGAACTAATTTAAGCCATGCCTTTACACTTCCTGTTTGCCGGGTTATTGTGCTCCCTCCAGCCAAAATGTATCTATTGTCACTCCTGTTGCTGTCTATATCGCCACGATCACTCTTTACCGGCCTTTGGCTTGTTCCACTTGTTATAGACCTTTGTCCTGTTTACTGACTAGGCTTCTGCTTGATCCACACCTGCTATATCTGTTACTGGACCCCAACTTGCTCACCTCCTGGTGGGGCGATCCTGAGGATCATGACCTGATAGTAACACACAGCAAAACTCATCTCTACCATCAGGACCTTTGGTGAATACCAGTTAGTGCTCAGACCCCATATCTCTGGCGATCCCACATCATCCACCAGGGTGACCTGCTTGTATACTTATACTGTTGGTCAGTGGGAGTCTCTATACTGTTATAGCTACTGGTCTCCAAGCCTGACCCCTGACTGTGACAGACTAACACATGTCATGTTGTCACATTAGATCCAACCAGTGTAGGTAAAAGTCCAGCCAATGTCACCATTAGACATGTAAAATTAATTTTCGGTCCGAATGTATTTGGACCACATTATGGTTGTTTGGATATTTGGATGTATCCGAATCTCCAAAAGAAAATGTAACAAATTAAGTTGAAATTTGTTATTTTTTTTTTTTTTTTTAATTTATTAATTTTCATTCAAAATTCCTAAAGTTTCAGATTGATTTGAATTTGGATTGGTCGAAAAAAAATTGTCTGATTCAAATTCTGTGTGAAGAATAGCTGGTTGTTAAGGAGTGCAACCACTTGTTGAACTGTTGCTTGGTTACTGACTAGGCTTCTGCTTGATCCCTACCTTTTATATTTGCTTCCCTCTATACTGCTCTAGCTAATGGTCTCTGAGCCCGACCCTGACTGTAACACCACACCACATACTTTCAATGTGTTTCTGAGGAAAAGGGCCTCTTCCCTACAACCCTGGCCCAGTGTATTTGGGATTCTGCAGACAGGGGACTTCCAGAATCTAGTAGAATTTACAGGTATATTGTATAAATGAAATA
Source organism: Rana kukunoris (assembly GCA_029574335.1). NCBI lineage: Eukaryota > Metazoa > Chordata > Amphibia > Anura > Ranidae > Rana > Rana kukunoris. The sequence continues at coordinate 162,378,899 of CM056059.1, forward strand.
ACACTACATGATTATGGTAAATCTAAAGGGATTGTTGGGTGTGTGTCCTACTCTATGCCTGCCCATAACCTTTTTATGAGTTAATACATAGTTCAGCATCATCAACGCCCCCAGCCTTTATACAGATAACCTTTCTACCTCATCATCTTATTTTGGACAATTGGGCTACACAGCAAGCAAAACGCAAGACAAAGCCCAGCAAACAGAGGTAGGCAGCATGCATACATAATTTGCATAGGTAATGGCTCAGCATGAACTTTCGTGATTTGTTCTTTTGTACATAAGACGGTGATGTTACCAGAGCAATTAATCGAGGATGTTGGCATGAAAGACTTCATAGAAGCTGCATACATTATTTAGTATTGTTGGAGATAATGACGTCTGGTTTATCCATTAGAGAGATTGTTTATGAGCCACAAGCAGAAAAATGGCTGGATTTTGTTTAAATAAATACCTGGACAATAAATACCTGGACACTTAATACCTGGACTCTATTAATGTCCCAATATAAGCCTCTTTCATCATTATTCCCCCCATTTAGCAATTTGAAGAGTGGAATAATGTGGCCTCTCATTACGAACTGCCATTATCTTCTGCCATGAGACATATAAGGGTTTATATCAGGGCCCACAAACATTTCCGTACTCGGGCCACGTTGAATTTTTCAGAAATATTTGTGGGCTGAAAACAAATCAGTTTTATAAAAGAATTCATAAAATGTTAATTATTATTAAATGTTTATTATTATTCCCATCAGAACCCCCCTTACAACTGGGACCTCATCAGATTCCCCCCTTACACCGGTATCCCCTTTAGGGTCCACCCTCACATCAGGGTCCCCAAACTACTGCTAAACTACAAACCAATAAAAAACATAAATGGACAGTGTACAGAATAACAACTGTAGTAGCCCCATCAAAACCCAGGCTGGACTATGAACATGCAGTATATTTCATGCATATCAGCTGGTCCATCTTCTGGGTGACCCAACACGCTTCAAAATCCTTCCTCGGGGGTAAGGGTATAGCACTATCTCTTGTACACGTACAATTATAACACCCATTGTAGAAAGATACCAGATGTCTTCTCTTTACTCCACAAGGAGGCTTATCCTTCTAGCAAGTGACCTGGGCACACAAAAGCCACATGGGCCTCCAAACTCATGACCAACCTTCCTTACTCTACAAGGAAGCTCATCTTTGCAGCAAGCCTCGCCTTGGGTCTACAAAGACCACACAGGCCCACTTTGGTCAAAAATCCCAAGATCCGAATTTGTAACCCGCCTTCCTTACTCCCCAAGGACGCTCATCCTTCCAACAAGCCTCATCTTGGGAACACAAAGATGACATGGGCACATTTAGTTAAAAAATCCCAAGATCCAAACTCATGATGCACATTGCATACTCTACAAGGAAGCTTACCCTTCAAGCAAGCCTCAACTTGGGCACACAAAGACCACATGGGCTCACTTTGGTCAAAAATCCCAAGATCCAAACTTGTAACCCGCCTTCCTTACTCCCCAAGCACGCTCACCTTTTCAATAAACTTTATCTAGGGTACACAAATGACCACAAGGAAGCACACTTAAAACTCATCTTGGACACACAAAGACCATATGAGTGCACTTGGCTCTACTTAGGGCAAAAATCCCAAGATCCAAACTCATGACACACCTTTCTAACTCCACAAAGAAGCTTACCCTTCCTGAAAGCCTAATTTTTAGGGATGAGCTCCACGTTCGATTTAAACGTATGTTCGACTCGAACATCGTCTGTTCGTACGTTCGTCGAAATTCAAACAAAACGGGTCGTCCGCGCCAAATTCGAGTGACGCGTCACGGCCCATAATTCACTGCGGCATTGCACGCGGATGATTGACCCGCATGCTTGGCCAATCACAGAGTGCAAAAAACGGAGAGCCATAATTGGCCAAAGCCTGGGTGTCTTTAGCCAATTATGGCTCAGGGTGTTTAGTATACGCCCCACACTGTAAAAGGCTGCCTGCAAGGCAGCCTCGTGTAGTGTGTTGCGGCGTTGTTAAAGAGATCAGTCCTGTAGAGAGAGAGACAGTGTCTTTATTACTAGATAGATAGAACAGGCAGGCTAGTCAGTTTAGTTAAATTTACAGTGTGTAGAGGATATATATACATCCCAGGAGTTGTACATATATTTATACACTGTATAGCTTAGCTAGATCAGTTCTTCCTAATTTACTGGCAGGCAGGCATGTGATTGTGCTATTTAAAGATGTTATCACAGGTATAAACACCCAGCAGGTACAATATTTAAAGGAATTTTTATATTTTTTTTATTTAAGCATCATTAAAATCACTGCTCCTGGAGCAGTGATTTTAATGATGCTTAAAAAAAAAAAAAATCCTTTAAAGTGGAGGTTCACCTAAAAATAAACTTTTAACATTGCATTTATGAGAGTAATGACAATTAGAATCGGCTGTTTTTTTTAAAAAAAATACGTCCGTACATACCGTTTCCTATATGTATTCTCATCGCCGTTTCCAGGTATGATCGTCGAGGCTGGGCGTTCCTAATTGATTTACAGCATTCGACCGACGCATACAGCGTGTCACGAGATGCCGAAAGAAAGCGAACGTCGTTGCACCTCTATACCCCTTTAAATATTGTACCTGCTGGGTGTCTATAGTTTGCCTGTGAAAACGTCTTTGAGAATCCGGGTCTTTCCCGAGGGAACATGTATCAATGGAAAAAAAGTTTGAAAAACTGTTGTCTTTTCAGGAGTCCTGCTCCTTAAAAACTAACATTTTTTAACCTTTTTTCCATTAATACATGTTCCCTGGGGCAAGACCTGGGTTCTCAATGTTTTACGACAATGACTTGCATATTAGGCTTTAAAATGAGCACTATTATTTGTAAGGAATGCACAACAAAATGAACTTAATTAATTTTAGATCTGCCTGGAGTTCAGGTAGAGAATGTAAATTATTTTTGCAAAACAAGTTTTTGAAATAACATCAGCTTTATGCCGCTTCCCCATGTTACATGTAAGCAGTGGAACCCTTCTTCAAAACTGCATATTTGATAGAATAATCCTTTTTTCCTGAATTCGCTTTCCCCTTTTTCTAAGACATCTCAAGTGAAAATGTACTTTGCTCAGTAATGCCAAGCAAATATTCTTCCAAGCCTGTACAGTAAATGCCAATTGCAGGATGAAACACAAACATGTAAATAGCCAAGGTCCTTTGTTCAGAAAGTCTCGCTCCCATATGTTTCTGTGAACAATAGAGAGAAAATTAACTATTTTTTCAAATGCCACCTCCACTAGAGCACGGTACAAGCGAGCCTTGTGTTCGGAGGGTTCTCCGCAGAGGTCGAGTTTAATTCCCCCTCATTTAAAGTGAAGATGAAATTCTCCTTGGCCCACTTGGTGGTTGTCGTCTTTTCATAGGAAGCTCTCATCTTTCTATTTTAAATAAAAGATAATTTTTTTCCCATTATTTTACTTCAGATATGATCTGCCCTCAGGGCATGTGTGAGTTCTGTAAGAATTAGACAGGTCACGGTGAGAACTTTTATTCTCAGTTTGATGGCAATGGAGATGAAATGAAACACAGGCTGGAGAAACAGAGATAAGGAATTAAACAATCACTTTGAATAATCACACAAGGTGTTTGTGGAGATGTGTGGGGTGATACAGAGGTGGAAATATTTAGAAACTCATCTTAACCACTTAAGACCCGGACCTTTAGTCAGCTAAAGGACCCGACCAGGTTTTGCGATTCGGCACTGCGTCGCTATAACTGACAATTGCGCGGTCGTGCGACGTGGCTCCCAAACAAAATTGGCGTCCTTTTTTACCACAAATAGAGCTTTCTTTTGGTGGTATTTGATCACCTGTGCGATTTTTATTTTTTCCGCTATAAACAAAAATAGAGTGACAATTTTGAAAAAAATTCAATATTTTTAACTTTTTGCTATAATAAATATCCCCCAAAAATATACAAAATTTGTTTTTTTCCCTCAGTTTAGGCCGATACGTATTCTTCTACATATTTTTGGTAAAAAAAATCACAATAAGCGTTTATCGGTCGGTTTGCGCAAAATGTATAGCGTTTGCAAAATAGGAGATAGTTTTATTGCATTTTTATTATTTTTTTATTTTTTTTACTACTAATGGCAGCGATCAGCGTTTTTTTTTTTTTTTTTGTGACTGCGACATTATGGCGGACACTTCGGACAATTTTGACACATTTTTGGGACAATTGTCATTTTCACAGCAAAAAAATCATTTAAAATGCATTGTTTATGGTTAAAATGACATTTGCAGTTTGGGAGTTAACCACAAGGGGGCGCTGAAGGGGTTATGTGTTCCCTAATGTGTTTTTACAACTGTAGGGGGGTGTGGCTGTAGGTGTGACATCATCGATTGTGTATCCCTATAAAAGGGATCATGCGATCGATGACGCCGCCACAGTGAAGAACGGGGAAGCCGTGTTTACACACGGCTCTCCCCGTTCTTCAGCTCCAGGGACCGATCGCCGGACTCCAGCGGCGATCGGGTCCACGAGTCCCGTGGTCCCGGAGCTTTGGACCGGGTCGCAGGCTGGGTTCTAGGGTTCCTGTACGTGCATGTGCCCAGCCGTGCCATTCTGCCGACGTAAATGTGCAGGAGGCAGTCCTTAAGTGGTTAAAGAGGTACTCAAACTCCCATGCTGTTTCCCCCCCCCTCTTAGCCCTCGTACACATGACCATTTTCCTTGACAAAATACATCAAGAAACTTGGTGGCAGAGCTTTTTTGCCAAGGAAAACGGTTATGTGTATGTTTTTCGTTGATCTCGACAGGAGTATCAATTTCCTCATAGTGTTTCTCGTCTGGCTGGTTTACGACGAGAAACACATTCGTGTGTATGCTTAGAAACCCGCGCATGCTCAGAATAAAGTATGAGACGGGAGCACACCTTCGGTAAAACTAGCGTTCGTATAAGAGATAGTACATTCATCACGCTGTAACAGACTGAAAAGTGCAAATCGTCTCTCACCAAACTTATACTTAACACGCGGCAACACGAGATTAGCAAAAGCAGCCCCTAGGGTGGTGCCAGTGGAATAGAACTTCCCCTTTATAGTGCCGTTGTACATGTTGTACGTCACTGCGTTTGAGAATGACGAGATTTTGTCTTGACAGTGTGTACGCAAAGAAAGCTTGTCAAGATTTTTGACGAGCCTGACAAGAAACTCGTTGAGGAAAACGATGTTTCATTTACGACGAGATTCTCGATCGTGTGTACGAGGCCTTAAAGTGGTTGTAAAGGATTTTTTCCTAAATTGCTTCCTTTACCTTAGTGCAGTCCTCCTCCACTAACCTCATTCTTCCATTTTTCTTTTAAATGTCCTTATTTGTTCTGAGAAATCCTCACTTCTTGTTCTTCTGTCTGTAACTCCACACAGTAATGCAGGGCTTTCTCACTGGTGTGGAGAGGGGGAGGGGCGAGCAGGAGGGTCAGGACACTCTCTACTTTGCAGATAGAGAAAGGACCTGTGTGTTAGTGGGTGTCCTGACACTCCTGCTCGCCCCCTCAAGAGGCTTTCTCTACACCAGGGAGAAAGCCTCGCATTACGGTGGTGAGTTACAGACAGAAGAACAGGAAGTGATTGATCAGAAGAAATAAGGACATTTAAAAGCAAAATGGAAGGATGAGGTTAGTGAAGGAGGACTGAACTAAGGTAAAGAAAGCTATTTAGGGAAAACATTTTTTTTCCTTTAAAACCCCATTAATGTCACGATCGGGGTTCAGGCTATAGCAGTAGCAGATCTATGACTGACCAAGAATATAGGTACACAGGCAGGCACGCTGACAGATGACACAGGTTTCATAGTATAAATGTTAACCTGTGTTTACCAGAGCTCCTGATGGTGGAGATGGATTTTTGCTGAGTGTAAGTACCAGGCTGTGGTCCTCAGGATCGCCCACCAGGAGGTGAGCATGTTGGGGTTCAGTAGCAGATAAGCAGGTAAGGATCAAACAGAAGCATAGTCAGTCAGTAAACAAGCCAAAGGTCAGCAATGAGTAGTTGCATGTTGGGATCAGGCAGAATCGTAGTTGAGGAACAAGCCAGGGATTTATTACAAGTAGTTTCAGGTTGGAATCAGGCAGAAGAGTGGTCAAGGAACAAGCCAAGGGTCGATAACGAGTGGTAGCAAACAGTGTAGGTGATCTGACGATATGGTTCTTCCTATCGATATGGTTCCTGTCCTGACTGCGCAGGCGCAATCCTTGCCGACGGAAATCACCGAACCTCCAAGGTGATGTGGAATTTGAGGTAAGTGGCCAGTCGGCTTAACAACCGAGTGCCGCTCGGATGGCGCGCTGCGTTCGGACGGCTCGCTTCGCTCGCTCGGCCTCCTGGCTCTTTGTTTAACATCCTCCAATCCACTGGGATGTTAAGGAATGATCCGGGAAGCCGCCCGAGTTTCGGAGATTTCCGTGGGCTTCGTCCGCGCCTGCGCAGTCAGGCAGGGAACTATCTCGATAGGGGAACCAGATCGACAAGACACCGGGACAAGGTCACCTGGAGCCCAGGGCGAACATGCCCAATTGTCAGTTAAAGTGACGCAGTGCCGAATTGTAAAAGGTGCTCTGGTCAGGAAGGGGGTAAAATCTGGGGCTGAAACGGTTAATGTTATTTTTTCAGAAAGAAAATGAACATAATTTAATTAGTCACCTCCATTAGTTATTTCCTATTCTTACTGTATTATATTGTTCTGTCCTCCTTTATATTGTAAAGTGCTGCGTAAACTGTTGGTGCTATATAAATCCAGAAAAATAATATTAATAATACATAAAAAAGTAATATTATAGTTTTCAATTTTTTTTTTTTTTTCATAACACATAATTTAAATCATAGATGTTTATTAAAATGAAAATGGTGGGTTGCATTTTTTTTTTACATTTTACTGTATTTTATTGTACAGAATTATACAACAAAAAAAAAAGGTAAAAAATACACACAAATTTAAAATATAAAAAATAAAATAAAATGAAAATAATTGAAAAAATGTAAAAGCGTACATGTCTGTGAAAATACCGATGGAGTCAGGGGAGGCAGAGGAATGTTTAATCTTTCTCTAAGAAACAAAAGAAGCCCGGACAATCTGCGTTTACCAGCTGCTTCTGCCGCAGATTAGTGCGGGATGTTTGGTGAGTATCAGAAGCCATTCGCACACAGAAGACAGAACAAGTCATTATAGCATTATAACTGTAATAGCATTAATGATGATGTACTGTATAGGGAAAACCAAGGGAGGATTATACTCTGCTTTCCTAGAAATGGAACATATGGGCCCCCACTGCTTATCACAAAGAGCCTTAAAATATCGGGTCGTACAAATGTAACTAAAAATAAAGAACATTTGGATAATACAAGAACTATTTCAGACAGTTGTTCCTGAATTATGGAGTCTGAAATTCGAAAGCGGAATACTAAAAGCAGGACACATCCCTAACAGATGGGTCAAAACTGCAACATGCTGCAATCTTATAATAAAAAAGCTGTAAAAAAAAAAAAAAAAACAGAACACTAATTGACGTGTAGATAAACGGGCAATAAAAAAGGATTGAGCTGCTGATTTGCTGCTGATTGTGAAAGCTAAATGAGTGTAATCGAAAGGACTTTATCAAAGGAATCCCACAGGTACAGACAGTGCCGATCCTGAGCCCCCTCCTTACATCAGGGTCCCCAGAGAGTCCCCTCCTTACATCAGGGTCCCCAGAGAGCCCCCACCTTACATCAGGGTCCCCAGAGAGCCCCTCCTTACATCAGGGTCCCCAGAGAGCCCCCCCTTACATCAGGGTCCCCAGAGAGCCCCCTCCTTACATCTGGGTCCCCAGTGAGCCCCCTCCTTACATCAGGGTCCTCAGAAAGCCCCCCCTTACATCAGGGTCCCCAGAAAGCCCCCCTTACATCAGGGTCCACAGAGAGCCCCCTCCTTACATCAGGGTCCCCAGAGAGACCCCCTTACATCAGGGTCCCCAGAGAGCCCCCCTTACATCAGGGTCCCCATAGAGGAGCCCCCTCCTTACATCATGGTCCCCAGAGAGCCTCCCCTTACATCAGGGTCCCCAGACAGCCTCCCTTAGGTCAGTGTCCCCTTTTGTCTTCAGCAATAGTAATTTGGGAGGCCCTCCGCAGCTTTGCGGGGCCCTAAGCGGCTTGCATAGTGAGCCTATAGGGCTGATCGGCCCTGGGTACGGAATACCCATAGAGATTTACTAAAACTAGAGAGTGCAAAATCTGGTGTAGCTCCGCATAGAAACAAATCAGACTCCAGGTTTTAAGCCCTCTACACATGGGCCAGAATCTCATCAGGAAAAAAACTTTGTTTTTCCTGACGAGATTCTTGGCAAGAATCTCTTGCCGGCCGAGTGTACAGACACTCCATTCAAAAGAACCGCGGTTCTTTTGAATGGCAAGAACGCGGTGACGTCATCGCGTACGATGAGCATGCGCTCGTCACATTCGAAGCCGTTGCCGCCATCTTGCTGCACCCTACCTATGCCTAGGAAGCTACTGCGCATGCGTCAAAGTCATTTCGAGCATGCGTGGGTTTCCACGGCAACAGGTAAGTATACACACGCCCGGGTTTCTCGGCAGGAAAACACTGCCGAGAATCACGACGAGAAAATAGAGAGCAGGTTCTCTATTTTTCTCGTCAAGATTTTAGGCAGTTTTCGTGACGAGGAACCTGAAAGGCTCGTACACACGCTAAGTTTACTCGGGAAGAAAGCTCTGCCAGCAGTTTTCTTGCTGGTTCTTGCCGAGTAAACCGACCCTGTGTACGGGGGAAGGGGGGGTATTTTTAGCAAGAGGAGAGCTTAAGGGGTAAGCATGCACATAAGCACGGCAACCATCACACATTTTGGGGCCCCTTACAAAGCTTTAGGCGGGGCCCCCTGAAGCAGAAAAAACAAGTGTAATCTCTTCTTTCCTGATGCGAGATAATAAGTGTGGGGGGGGGGGGGTTCCTGGGGACCATTTGGCCCCTTACAGGTTTAATGCAAAAATAAAATAAATAATAAAAACACGGGAGGGGGGCTGGCTGGACCTGTAAGGAGCACTGGGGACCTTTGGGCCCCTTACAGGTGTAATGCAAAAAATAAATGAATATTACAAAAAACGGGAGGGGGGCCAGCCGGGCCTGTAAAGGGCCCTGGGGACCATTGGGTCCCTTACAGGTGTAATGCCTGTACCCCCCTGATGGCGGCCCTGCACATAAACACTCATTTTTTTGGGGGGGTGCTTTCTGCTATTAGCGATGATTGGGGGGTATTTGTAGTAAGAGGAGAGCTTAGGGGGTAAACTTAGGGGGGAAGCATGCAGATTAGTGCTAGATTTTGTTGGGGTGGGGGGTATTTTGCTGAGACATAATGCTCATACATCTTCGGGGGTGGGGGGGGGTTGGCACAATTTGGCATGTTCGCCCCGGGGCTCTAGATGACTTGGTCCCGGCACTAAGTCATGTGACTTTCATTTTTAAATCCCATTGGACTGTGCTTTGAAAATCCAACTCCTTATCCCCGATTCCGATGTGTCAGTTTAATGATTTGAGTATAACGCCGCGTACAGACGATCGGACATTCCGACGGATTGTTCGCTCTAACTTGTCTTGCATACACACGGTCACACAAATGTTGTTGGAAATTCCGAACGTCAAGAACGCGGTGACGTACAACACTACGACGAGCCGAGAAAAATTAAGTTCAATGGTTCCGAGCATGCGTCCAATTGGTTCCGAGCACGCGTAGGATTTTTGTGCATCGGAATTGGCTACAGAAGATCGGAATTTCCGACAAGAAATGTTGACGTAAAAAATTGAGATTCCGACAGCAAATGTCCGATGAAGCCTACACACGTTCGGATTTTCCGAAAACAAGCTACCATCGAAAATTTGTTGTCGGAAATTCCGATCGTGTGTACGCGGCATATAATAAATTATTTTAGTATGCTGGCACACGGCCCTCCATTTGTTTGATGTTTGGCTGGACAGGATGTGCACATCAAACACCTTGACCCCCCCCCCCCCCCAAGTGCTTCCAATGGTGTCAAGGTGACACAAGGCTTCACAATGATTGACGATGATACGAACCGACATGGCAAGATCGACCTTTGTCTGAGGGCAGATTTGGATCCCATATGTCCTATATTTTAGCACAGACCCCCGCGCTCATCACTAGCATGATATACAGTTGGGAATATACAGCATATGCTCGTTATAGACTTAGATTAAAGGGATTTTCTTAAATAGATTTCAGAATCCGGTTTAATGCTTACATAATTAAAAAAGGAATGCAAGCAGATGTAAAGATATACACCTAAATACACTATGGGCCAGATTCAGGTAGATGAGAGCATCTTTGCTCCAGAGTAACGCTTCTCATTTACGTTACTCTGAAGACCCTTTCAGCGCAAGTCCTGTAATTCACATAGCAGTTGCGCGTAAACTTGCGCCAGAGTAACGATAATGCGCTGGCGTAACCCGACGCAAGTGGAAGTGGGTGTGATCATATGTAAATGATGGGCGGAGCCCAGCGCAGAGGCTTACGTTCAGCGCATCAACCACGGAGCATGCGCAGTGAGTGCGGCTCCACTCGCCCCCTTTGTGCGCATGCTCACAACTTCCGTCGGCACCACTTCACGGGAAACGTCAGCGCAATGCCTTCCGTTGGGCGTTTAAATGCGCCCGTAGAAGCGCCATTTCGGCACTAAAGTATATCCTGCTCCCCCTCCCCGCAGTGATGTTACTTTTGTTTTGAGATGGCTGCTCCCGTTCCCCGCAAACACACAGGAGAAAGCTGAACTTTAATGGCCAGGAGCTGTCAGCCGTCATCTCGGCTATGGAGACCTATGATGTCTTCCTCCATGGCTGTAAAATTTGACAGACAAGCATGGACAGAGGTGTTGTCCTGCAAGTGGGGGTGCTCAGCTAGCTCTGATGCCGCGTACACACCATCACTTTTTGTGATGAAAAAAAATGACATTTTTAAAAATGTCATTTAAAATGATCGTGTGTGGCCAAAATGTCATTTTATGTCTTCTGAAAAATGACCAAAAAAAAATTCCAACATGCTCGAATTTTTTATGTCATTTTTCAAAATGTCATTTTTTGTGTCATAAAAAATGATCGTGTGTGGGCAAAACTACGTAAAAAATGACGTTTTAAACCCGCACATGCCCAGAAGCAAGTTAGGAGACGGGAGGTAAAACTACCATTCATAATGGAGTAAGCACATTCATCACGCTGTAACAGACAAAAAAGCAAGAATCGTCTTTTACTAACAAGTAACCAGCTAAAAGCAGCCTCAAGGCAAATAGAACTTCCCCTTTAGAGTGCCATCACTTTGTTCATCATTTTCCAAAAATGATGGTGTGTACGCAACGTCATTTTTAAAAATGAAGTTTGAAAAATGTCATTTTTTTTCATGAAGAAAAATGACATTTTTTTTCATAACAAAAAGTGATCGTGTGTACGGGGCATTATCGTCGGTAACGCTGCTGTAGCTGCTCTCCTGCTGACCTGTGGCCATCTGGAGTAAAGATAAAGCAGCCTTTTGTAGAAATAACTTTGCGCCGGACGGACGAGATACGCGCGGCGCATGTAGCCAGCGTATGGTGCTAATCCGTTCGTGAATTGTGAAAAATCCCTCATTTGCATATTTGCAGGGGAAATCAATAGGCGCGACTGATGCGCCCAACGAAATTAAGCGCTGACGATACTCTGGCGTCGGAACGTTCCGCCAGTCGCAAATGACCCGTTATTGGGCGCATCTAGTTTGGTGGGTACGGGCACATAGAAACGACGGCGCATCATCACAGTTACGCGGCGCATATCGAAATACTCCAGCGCAAGTGTTCCTGAATCTGGCCCTATATTGTCAAAAGTATTGGGACACCTGCCTTTACACACACATGAACTTTAACCCCCCTGCCGGTATCCCAGAGCGCGACTCGGGTGGATTTTTTATGTAAAAATCGATATTCCCGAGTCGCGCTCGGGGTGAATATGCAGAGCCTGCAGCGCGCGCTGGCTTACCTTGTATCCAGGCAGGGTACTGTACTTACCTTGTCCCTGGATCCAGCGATGCATCCATGCTGTGTGAGCGAGTGGCGTCCTCCATTCGACTCACTCAGTGCCCGCACGCCGCCGATCTCCGTTCCCTGCGACGTAATGGCGCACGGGGGCGGAGACCGGCGGCAAATTCAAAAAAGTAAACAAACACATTACATACAGAATACTGTAATCTTATAGATTACAGTACTGTATGTAAAAAGTACACACCCCGCCTGTCCCTAGTGGTCTGCCCAGTGTCCTACATGTACTTTTACATAATAAAAACATTTTTTTGTGCCTGCAAACTGTAGATTGTCCATAGCAACCAAAAGTGTCCCTTTATGTCAAAAGTGATTTTAGAGAAGCTAGAAAACAGCGATAATAAATGATAATCACTTGCAGAATTGAGCGATAGCGATTTGTGGGGAAATTCGTCATAAAAAAATAAAAGTAATGACAGCGACAATTCTGCAACTGAGCAAATTTCAGTGATTTTGATTTGATTACATTAGTGAATAATTTTTATTATAATTACATTATTATTTGTTATAATTATTTATAGTTATTTATTATATTATAATTTTATGATTTTGTGTTTCAAACTTTATCATACCCGGGATGTCTACTAGACTCTGGTTTGGACAAAGTTAAGTGAGTTATTCCTAAGAATTGCAGGCCTACAGTATAAAACGCAGAATTTCCATGCAAAATAATTGTACCGCTTTTGGTACGTAATTCCAGACAGAATCATACCGCCAGGGAGATTAATGCCATCCCAGTCTTAGTCCGTAGGGTTCAGTATTGAGTTGGCACCACCCTTTGCAACTATAATGCCGCGTACACATGATCATTTTTCATCATGGAATAAAACGATGTTTTTCCAACTTCATCATTAAAAACGACGTTTGCCCACACACCATCGTTTTTTTCAAATGTTGAGCAAAGCGCGGTGACGTACGATGGCACTCTAAAGGGGAAGTTCCATTCAAGCTCCCGTCTCTAACTTGTTTCTGAGCATGCGCGGGTTTAAAACGTCGTTTTAGCCCACACGCGGTCATTTTATACAACCTGAAAAATGACATTTAAAAAAACGACGTTTAAAAATGCAGCATGCTCGAATTTATTTATTTTTTGTCGTTTTTCAGAAGATGAAAAACTATGTGAAGCCCACACACGATCATTTTAAATGACGTTTTTAAAAACGTAGTTTTAAATAATGCCGAAAAACGATCGTGTGTACGCGGCATTACAGCTTCAACTCTTCTGGGAAGGCTGTCCACAAGGTTTAGGAGTGTGTCTATGTTTGATCATTCTTCCAGGAGCGCATTTGTCAGCATGCATTTTTTTCCTATTTACTGTATTTCTTACACTAAATTCAGCTATGATCACTAACATCCAGTCAAAATCCAGAAAAGTAACCACATGACTTCAGAAAAGGAGTGGGGGTGGGAATTAAAAAATAATGCCCGTCTCCAGGCTAGTGCATGAGATATGTAAATCACCTGTCAGGCCCCGTACACACGACCGAGTTTCTCGGCAGAATCCAGCGAGAAGCTCGCTGGGAGACGTATTCTGCCGAGATGTTCTCTATTTCCTCGTTGTTCAATGAGGAAATTTGGCTCGACGACCTTTTCGACCGCTCATCGGGTACCTCGACGGGCGGAACGATGAGTTTAGCACGACGAGGTTCTCGGACATGTGTACGCGGCCTCACTCACAGCAAGGGGAAAGAATGGACAAAAGTTTTCTCCTGCTTGTCCGTTTATCTCACTGAACAATAAAAGAGGATTGCGCAGAGCTGGATTAACTCTTTGTGGCAAGACTGGGTGCAGATCATAGGAAATCTTATACTCTACATTGTGACAGCAAAAAAACAAAACAAATTGGGTTGACATCCATTTTAATTAACTCTTTATTCTCCTTCTCCATTTAATTATTATTGTCCTACTGTGTGTTTTTTTTTTTTTTTTAGTTCTCTTCGATTTTATAAATTATGAATAATTAAAAAAAAATGTTAGCTTTGTTCTTTGAAATTTTTACACCTGTAACATATATTTACAGATTTCACATAGAAAAAGAGAAAATACAAAATAAAAAAAAAAAATTATAATTTGTGAATAATTTTCCAATGCTGACTGACAGCTGAAGTGTAAAAAAAAAAAAACGTTGTCGTAGGTATCAGAAATTGGTATTGACGAGTACTAAAAAAAATGTACTGGCCAACAAGACCCAGGCCTAGGGCAGCACTTTGCAGGGGGGCAGCACGGAAAGAGTCCCCGCCGGCTTGTGCTACACTGTTAGTGTAACGCAAGCTGCTTCTAGTTTTGAGGCCTCATGCACACTGGACGTTAAAATAACGTTATAAAGACGTCAATAGCTTTGCCGTGAGTTTTTCAACTTTTTTCAGCTTTCTATAGCCTTTTTCAACGTTATTTCAATATCGTTTTTTTTGCGTTTTTTTGTTGAAGAAAACGTTTTTTTTTTTCAATGGATCAAAAAATGTTAAAAAACGCTGGTGAGTGAAGTTTTTGAGCGTTTATCAGCGTTTATCAACGTTTATCAGCATTTATCAACGTTTATCAGCGTTTATCAGCATAAAGCGTTTTTACAGCTGAAGAACGTCTCTCAGAACCCACTAGTTTTAGTTTTTTTTTTACTGCTGAAAAACGCCACTCCCCAAAACTGCTGATAACAGCCTATGTGTGCTTGGACACATAGCATAAATAACATGATGGAGAGTTTATTGACTGTAGAAAAAAAACGTCTTATGATAAAAAAAGCTGCTGTAAAAACATCCAAAAACTTCACCGATAGGCAGCATGGATGGGCACTGATAGGCGGCATGGATGAGCACGGATAGGTGGCATTGGTAGGCGACACAGATGGGCACTGATAGGCGACATGGATGGGCACTAATAGGTGGCATGGATGGGCATGGATGGGCACTGATAGGTGGCACTGATGTAGTGTAATGTGTTGTACTAATGGATGCCAATCAGTGCCAAACAATGATGCCCATTGTGGGCACTGATTGGCATTCATTGTGGGCACTGATTGGCATCCATTATTTATTTCTGATTGGCATCCCTGGTGGTCTAGGGTGGCTTACCAATGGTGAGCATCCCTGGTGGTCCAGTGTGGGCATTCTCAGGGGGGCTGCTCTGATAATCGATCAGCACAAACCGCCCTATCAGAGGAGCAACCAATCGGCTCTCCTCTACTCACGTCTAACAGATGATCACCAGCTTTTCCTGTTTACATCGTGATCAGCCATGATTGGACGCAGCTGATCACGTGGTAAAGAGTGTCCGACGGTGTCAGACTGACACACTGCAACAACGATCGTCGTGATGCGCACCCCGGGGTCGCACAGCGGTTCAATATCCTAAAGTATACAGTATGACGTACTGCGGTATAGAAGTGGTTTTAAAACCCTGAGGGCGTAATATCACTTTCAGTCATGGAAGGGTTAAATGCCTCGCTGTGAGTGCGGCTACAGCTTATTTCCTGGGGTTGTACAAGTGATAAGATTATGAGAGGAGTCCATATTTAAGTAAAGCCATGTACAGACTAATCATCTTACAAGGTGCAGATGGTGGTGGATTTGTCTGTCATATGTTTGTAAACTGTGTCATGACAAACTACTCCCCCCCCCCTGCTAAGCAACCGTCAGCCCGAACAATGCCAAGGGAGGCAGATAATGCGCTGTGATACGCAATCATAATTCAACCATTGTGGAATGATTGGGGCCCCATCAATCAATAAACTAACAACTGTGCAATTAATACAAGCATATCATTTACTAAATCAGAATGGGCTGTCGGAGCCTGATAGACATAGATTTCAAACCAGTTATGTTAACGAGGTTTAATAACCTTAATGAATATGTAAATCTTTTAGGAGATTATCCGAACAGACGAGGTTGGAAACGAAGGCGAGGAGCGATATATTCAGGCACTCACTTTATGCCAATAATAATATTATTATTATCATCGTGACATGATAACATAACGCAGTTGCTGCAGGGAAGTCCTCCAGAAGTCTGGCCTCCCTCCTTCTTCCCCCCACCACCAGTGGTGTCCGCTCCATTAGGGGCCTCCTAATCTACATACAGGGCACTGGACGCATAGATTTCAAGGGGTTTTTCTTTTTTGAAGCACGTGATTAGAACCCGGAGGCTTTAATTGGCTTAAAAAAAGGGTGGGCTCGGGGCGCAGAACACTGTGTCCTGAGCTCACACAGTTGTGTGACAATAACCAATTCATGTTTGCTATTGTTTTCCTGCTTCTCCTCCCAGCCCATAAGGAAGCGGATATTAAAACCCGATTAGCTAAGGGGCAAAGAGACCACCTTGGCCAATACCGGGAGAATGTACAAGGAGATCCGGTGTTCTGTCGAGAAGTGCCCGGCTATCGAATAGTGCGCCTGCGCTGCTTGGAGCAGAGTTGACGATCAGCTGTTGAGTTTGTTGTCGAGGCACGTTCATGTAGGAGAGGGGTGGATAGATACATGAAGGGGGCGGTGTTGGGGGCGGAATTTTTATCGAAGAAAATTGCAAACTAAATCTTTATCCAATAAAAAAGCCCGCCCTTCAGTTGACTAAACATGCCCCAGAAAGAATAGTAGATAAAGATTTCCTTTTCAGCTTTGTTTGGCCATCGATAAAAATTCAGCCCCCAGAACTGCCCATCATCGTCATTTAAAAATTCTCCCCTTCATGTAAGTAGCCGCCCCTCAGCTATGTGAACGTGCCTCGACAACACGAGACAACAGCTGATTGTATAGTCAGCTGTTCTGGAGCTCTGTACTGCATGTGCCGGACATTTCTCGCCAGGACACCTGGAGATGACCGTCCTCATCAAAGTGATCTCTCTGCATCGCCGCCAACACACAAGCCAGAACCCGACCGCGTGAGAACCACCTACTTTATGGTTTGCTTGCCGCCCCGCCCCCAACAAATGGAGCACCAGCTGCCACTGCCCACCCCTGGCCATTCACAAAGTGCAGGGAGCTTTGTGCATGCATGGCAGGGAACTGCCTGTGAAGCTGCGAGGCTTTCCTACAAGGAATTGTGGAGACAACACCTGAGAGATGAAAGAAAAATTGAGTGAGGTGAAGACACGGCTGGATGCAGGGACAGGTAAGTGTCCTAATAATAAAAGTCAGAAGATACAGTATTTGTAGCTACTGACGTTTCATTTTTGGTGGGGGGGGGCTGGAGCTCCTCTTTAACCATGCACACAAGGTGGGGTTAGGCAGGCCGCACTCGAACCTTCTGGATGAAAGTAATGGTCTTGTATGTGAATCTGGAAGTCACAGGGTCTGCCTGTGTTGTGTGGTAGTGGGGAGTCCTCAGGTAAATTTTTGCCTCATGGCCCACAAGGTCCAAGCCTCTGGCTCAAACCTAGAACCTAGATCCTAGATACTGTCGGCTCATCTCTAATAGTTACAGATAGTGTTATAATCAGCCTTAACCCTTCCCCATCTGCTGGTCATTACTCTGCACTGCACATCAGGTCTCTGTTCTACACATAATCCACCTGTAACTTCTGCATTGTTCCTCACTGTTCTATATGACTGTCTGGAACCTGGATTCTGTTTGCCTGCACCTGATCTGGCCATCGGTCAACTAATTTTGCAACTGTCTGTTGACAGTCAATATTATGATCTAGAGAATTAAATGGCAGATATCCCCTTGAAATTTTCATCATTTTGTCATGTTACAACCAAAAACGTAAATGTATTTTATTGGGATTTTATGTGATAGACCAACACAAAGTGGCACATAATTGTGAAATGGAAGGAAAATGATAAATTGTTTTCATTTTTTTTTTTTACAAATAAATATGTGAACAGTGTGGGGGGCATTTGTATTACGTTGATACCCCTAACTAAAATCTAGTGAAACAAATTACCTTCAGAAGTCACCTAATAGTAAATTGAGTCCACCTGTGTGTAATTTAATCTCAGTGTAAATACAGCTGTTCTGTGAAGCCCTCAGAGGTCTGTTAGAGAACCTTAGTAAACAAACAGCATCATGAAGGCCAAGGGACATGCCAGACAGGTCAGAGATAAAGTTGTGGAGAAGTATAAAGCAGGGTTAGGTTATGAAAAAATATCCCAAGTTTTGAACATCTCACAGAGCTCTGTTCAATCCATCATCCGAAAATGGAAAGAGTATGGTCCCACTGCAAACCTACCAAGACATGGCCGTCCACCTAAACTGACCAGGCCGGGCAAGGAGAGCATTCATCAGAGAAGCAGCCAAGAGGCCCATGGTAACCCTGGAGGAGCTGCAGAGATCCACATCTCAGGTGGGAGAATCTGTCCACAGGATAACTATTAGTCCTGCTCTCCACCAATATGATATTTATGGACGAGTGACAAGAAGAAAGACATTGGTGAAAGAAGTCCTGTTTGCAGTTTGTGAGAAGCCATGTGGGGGAGGGGACACAGCAAACATGTAGAAGAAGGTGCTCTGGTCAGATGAGACCAAAGAAAACATTTTTGGCCTAAAAGTAAAATGCTACGTGTGGTGGAAAACTAACACTGCACATCACACTGAAGACACCATCCCCACTGTGAAACATGGTGGTGGCAGCATCATGTTGTGGGGATGCTTTTCTTCAGCAGGGACAGGGAAGCTGGTCAGAGTTGATGGGAAGATGGATGAGCCAAATACAGGACAATCTTAGAAGAAAACCTGTTAGGCCGCGTACAGAAGAGGAGACATGTCCGCTGAACATGTCCGACGGACCGTTTCCAGCGGACATGTCTCCTCGGATATTTGGTCTGATGGCGTGTACACACCATCGGACCAAAATCCCCCCGGACAGATAATGCGGTGACGTGGCAGTGACGTTGACGCCGCCACGTCACCAATCCAGGAAGTAAAATACTTCCACGCATGCGTTGAATCCATTCAGATTTATGTCCACTGGTTAGGCGTACTAACCAGCGGACATGTCCGACGGACAGGTTTCCAGCGGACAAATTTCAAAGCATGCTTTGAAATTTGTCCGCTGGAAAAACCTGTCCACTAGGTCGTACACACGATCGGATATGTCCGCTGAAACTGGTCGGCGGACCAGTTTCAGCGGACATGTTCGATCGTGTGTATGCGGCCTTAGAGTCTGCAAAAGACTTGAGATCGACAATGGAATGGTTTAGATCAAAGAATATTCATGTGTTAGAATGGCCCAGTCACAGCCCAGACCTAGATCCAAATGAGAATCTGTGGCAAGACTTGAAAATTGCTGATCACAGACACTCTCCATCCAATCTGACAGAACTTGAGATATTTTGCAAAGAAGAATGGGCAGAAATGTCCCTCTCTAGATGTGCAAAGCTGGTAGAGACATAAAAGACTTGCAGCTGTAATTGCAGAGAAAGGGGGTTCTACAAAGTATTGACTCAGGGGGGCGCCATACAAATGTACCCCCCACACTTTTCACATATTTATTTGTAAAAAAAAATTAAAACCATTTATCGATTTCCTTTCACTTCACAATAATGTGCCACTTTGTGTTGGACTATCACATATAATCCCAGTAAAATACTAGGGCTGTGCAAATGAACTTTTAATTAATCGATTAATCTTTAATTTTTTTGATCGATCAAAATCTTTTTGATCGATTGAAATTCTTTTGATTGGTACTTACCTCTCCGCCGGCTTTCGGGCCTTCAGGGAGTTCCGTTGGAGATCCGGTAACGTCACGGACACCGGCAGGTCTTGCCGTGTCCATCTGAAGGGCTCCTTTGCTGTGCCTTCATATCTGCATGCCGGCGGGACCTTACTATCTGCCACACACAAGGGCTGTTACACTTCCCTCTATCACTTCCCTCTATCAACCTGGGATTCTACAACCATCCACTGGGAGTTGTGATAGTTCCCTTCACGGGACAGCTACATGCTGACGGACTGATGTTAACCCCTCCTCATCTGGATTCAGCAGTGGTATTGTTGTACACATTTTTATACCAGTATCATACTTAGCTACATGTTTTTATGACTGCTTTTGCTACTCTTTGGTATTACTCGCACCATTTTTACAGTTTATGTAGCTACATCGATTTTATCTCCAGTGCAATATTTATTTGGTTACCTAC
Organism: Rana kukunoris; assembly: GCA_029574335.1. Lineage (NCBI taxonomy): Eukaryota > Metazoa > Chordata > Amphibia > Anura > Ranidae > Rana > Rana kukunoris. The sequence goes on from CM056059.1 coordinate 162,399,090, forward strand.
TTGAAGACTATAAACGTTTTAATGCTATTCCCATTGAGCACTGCCTTTGTGTGTTTTTTGTATCCTGCTATCCATTTTTCCAGTGGTTGGTAGCTGCACTGGGAATCGGCCTGCAAGGAGATCAGCTAAAAGTAGTTGGATCTCTGCGTTATAATTAATCGAAATTAGTCGATTAATCGATAAAAAAAAAAAAAGATTAATCGAACACAAAAATTTTGATCAGTAACAGCCCTATAAAATACATTTACGTTTTTGGTTGTAACATGACAACATGTGGGCAATTTCAAGGGGTATGAATACTTTTTCAAGGCACTGTATATATATCTGTTTAACTTTATATGAGATTTGTGCTGCATCCTCCCCCGCGTTAGTGTTGTCTAATCTCTGATATAATCTGTAATATTCTGAGTGTATTGGAACAGCCATCAACTATACGGTGAAAATATACAGTAGATCTAGCATCATATTTATGCAGTTGACTCATTTCCGAACAGGAGTCTGCTAGTTCTGCTATTCCTAAGGTAACCTCACCAGGGATTTTTTTTCCAGGATAGTTTGTTGACATTTGTTGAATTACAGTTTCAAATCAGTATTTTTTTGCTAGAAAATTTTGTAAACCCCCAAACATTTATATATTTATATATATATATATATATATGTTTTTTTTTTTTTGCAGAAACACTAGAGAATAAAATGGTGGTGGTTGCAATATTTTATATCACGCCGTATTTGTCCAGCAGTCTTTCAAATGCATTTCTTTTGAAAAAAATACACTTTAACCACTTCATCCCCGGAAGATTTTCCCCCTTAATGACCAGACCATTTTTTTGCGATACCGCACTGCATCTCTTTAACTAACAATTGCGCGGTCGTGTGGTGCTTTACTGAAACAAAATGTACTTTCTTTCCCCCCCCCCCCCACAAATAGGGCTTTCTTTTGGTGGTATTTGATCACCTCTGCATTTTTTATTTTTTGCGCAAAAAAAAAAAAGAGTGACAATTTCAAATTTTTTTTTTCTTTTTTTTTACTTTTTGCTATAATAAATTTAAAAAATATGTTTAACAACTTTCTTCTTCAGTTTAGGGAAATACGTATTCTTCTACATATTTTTGGTAAACAAAAAAAAATCCCAATAAGAGTGTATTGATTGGTTTGCACCAACGTTATAGGCCTAGATTCACAAAGCGATTACGCCTGTGTAAATGTTGTTAGACTGGAGTAATTTCGACTTACGGGCGTTTTTACGCTAGTCGAAATCCTCAAACCATGAAAAGACACCTGCGGGCTTCATTTCGACTGTATTACGTGTTAGTACGCCTTCAGATCTACGCTGCCAGAAAATTGCGGCCACTGGGCGGACTTCCTGTTGTTTTTCGCCGTCAGGGTATGCTAATGAGCTTTTGCCTGCAATCCACAAAATTTCGCACTTTCAACGCAATCTCTTACGGCACCTTTAGTCATCTTTTTTTTCCGTTTCACTATACCTGCTTTTTGCTGGTCTAATATTAGACAGCCCATGTTAAGTATGGCCGTCGTTCCCGCGTCGAATTTCAACGTTTTCCGATGTCTTTTATTATTTTTAACGTAAGTCGTCCGGGAATAGGAATGTTCGTAAACGCCGCTACTCAAACAACGAATGACGTCACGACGTGATTTCGCGCAATGCACGGCGGGAAATTCCTGAACAGAGCATGCGCAGTTCGATCGTCGCGGGGACGCGCTTAATTTAAATGCTTCACGCCCCCTAATCACGTATTTCGATTGCGCGGCGGAAAAAAAATACGACACAATAGCGTACGCGCAAAAAAACTACCTGAATTCGGTGTAGAGTCTGGTGAAATACGGCAGCGTACCGTATTTCGATTACGCAGCGGAATATTACGTCTTTGTGAATCTGCCCCATAGTGTCTACAAAATAGAGGATATATTTATGGAATTTGTATTATTCTTTTTTTTTATTAGTAATGGCGGTGATTAGTGATTTTTAGTGGGCCTGTGACATTGCGGCAGACAGATCAGAGACTTTTGACACTTTTTTGTGACCATTGACATTTTTACAACGCTCAATGCTCTAAAAATGCACATATTACTGTATAAATGTCACTGACAGGGAAGTTGTTAACACCAGGGGGCAATCAAGGGGTTAAATGTGTTCCCTGGGGAGGGGTTCCTAACTCTGTGTGGGGGGGGGACTAACTGGAGAAGGAGACAGATTGCTGTTTCTAATTACTTTTTATGTCAAATTAGCGCGCGCCTACTATAGATATATATAGAGATATATGTAGAGAAAACCCTGTGGTGATAACCACTTGCCTACAGGGCACTTTCTTTTTTTTTTTTTCTTTTTTTTTTTTTGTGTATTTTTGTGCGTGAACTCGAGAGAGAGGAGCCGGACTGCAGGAGTTGGGAGTAGGCAGACCCTCCCCCCGGAGGCAATCGCCATCCTTCTCCATGCCCCTGGTGGCAATGGCGGGTGTGAGGGGGGGCCTACCACTCACCCCGCCCTACCTGCTCCTCTTGGGAACCCAACTGGGGCCCAACGGGACCCCAATGGGGCAGAGGGACTCCCCCTATGAGGGAGTGAGGGGGCCTAGCCCACCCAGCCAGCCCCGTAGGTCCTTCGCCTCTCTTTATTTTAGGAGACCGCATGGCCAAAGTGCGTGTGTGTTAAACCAATTTTGTGTGCGTGCAAGTGTGGTGGTTTTTGTGGGGGGGGGGGGGTGGGCGTACTAAGCACAGGCGTACCTTGCATAGCACACCCACCGGGAGCCGGGCTGAGACCACCAAACTCAATTCACATCTTTCAGCTTTTAGCACTGTCCCACTTTAAATGACAATTGCACGGTCATGCAACACTGTACCCAAATAAAATATTTTTTTTCCCCACAAATAGAGCTTTCTTTTGGTGGTATTTGATCACCTCTGCGGTTTTTATTTATTGCGCTATAAACAAAAGAAGAGGGACAAGTTTGAAATAAAACACAATGGGGTCGATTCACATACACTTAATATTCCGCTGCGTAATCTAAATACTCTACGCTGCCGTATTTTACCAGGCTCTACACCGAATCCTGGTAGATTTTTGCCCGTATGCTACGGCGGCGTAGTCTATTTCTCGCCGCGTAATCGAAATACGCGTTTGGGGGGCGTGAAGCATTTAAATTAAGCGCGTCCCCGCGGCGATCGAACTGCGCATGCTCCGTTCAGAAATTTCCCGCCGTGCATTGCGCGAAATCACGTCGTTACGTCATTCGTTGTTTGAGTAGCGGCGTTTACGAACATTCCTATTCCCGGACGACTTACGTTAAAAATAATAAAAGACGTCGGAAAACGTAGAAATTCGACGCGGGAACGACGGCCATACTTAACATGGGCTGTCTAATATTAGAGCAGCAAAAAGCTGGTATAGTGTTACGCAAATAAAAGATGACTAAAGGTGCCGTAAGAGATTGCGATTGAAGATCGTAATTTCGGGGATCGCCGGCAAAAGCTCATTTGCATACCCCGACGCCGAAAACGACGGGAAGTCCACCCAGTGGCCGCAATTTTATTGCAGCGTAGATCCGAAGGCGTACGAACACGTAATCCAGTCGAATTGAAGCCCGCAGCCGTCTATTCATGGTTTGAGGTTTTCGACTAGCTAGAAAACGCGCGTAATTTCAAATTACTCCAGTCTAACACCAGTTAGACAGGCGTAATGGCTCTCTGAATCTGGGCCAATATTTTTTATTTTTAGCTATAATAAATATCCATTTTTTTACTAAGCGTTTATTGATTGATTTGCGCAAAAGTTATAGCATCTACACAATAGGGGATAGATTGATAGCATTTTTATTATTATTATTTTTTTAACTAGTAATGGTGGCGATCGGCCATTTTTATCGTGACTGCGATATTGCGGCAGATACATCGGACACTTTTGACACATTTTTGGGACCACTCACATTTATACAGTGAATAATGCTATAAAAATGCATTGATTACTGTATAAATGTGACTGGCAGGGAAGGGGTTAACACTAGGGGGCGAGGAAGGGGTCAATGTATTCCCTAATTATTGATTCTTACTGTGGGGGGAGGGGACTGACTGGGGGAGGTGACCGATGGTTGTCCCTATATACAAAGGACACACCATCGGTCTCCTCTCCCTGACAGGACGTGGATCTGTGTGTTTACACACACAGATTGATTTTCCTGCTCAGTTTCTGAGCAATCGCTGGTGCCCGGCGACTATTGGGGTCCTCTGTGACGCGCCGGGCGCCCCCTAGTGTTTTTTAAAGGCGCAACATCATATGACGTCCACCCAGGATAACAGAGTCTTCCTCCCGCCGTTTTTGACGGCGGGCAGATGACTAGTGGTTAAATACCACCAAAGAAAAGCTCTATCTGTGGTTAAAAAAATATATAAAAATGTATTATGGGTACTCATGGCTGCCATCAGGGGTTACAGGCATTAGTCCCCAGGGGCCCAGTGCCCCCCACTCCCCTCCCGTTTTTTTTAACTATTTTTTTTCTAACCCCCCCTTTTTTCCGTCTGACTTTAGCAACTCGTGGCAGGAGAGAGAGTTGACTTTGTTTTGTTCGTCAGCACCACGGCCCTCACGGCAGGAGAGAGAAGAGATGACACTTTTGTTACCACAACCCTCCCCCGCCCCGCTTATTATCTTGCAGAAGGAGAGAGGAGGCCCCCCTCCCCGGTTCTCTTCTCCAGGGGGGCCCTGCCTAAAGCTGTGTAAGGGGCCCCAAGATTTGTGATGGCTGCCCTGTGGATACTAATTAATTGTCATTTAAAATGTGAGAGTGCTAAAAGCTGAAAATTGGCCTGGGCAGGAAGGGGGTGAAAGTGTCTGGTATTAAAGTGGTGATACAAGTGTTACATTCAGGTTGATCACACTCACTTGCAAATCTGAATAATTATAAGACAATTATAGTGTACTATTAATGAGAGCAGTTTATTTATTTATCTGGAAATCTATATTTTGTGATATAAATAGAATACACATACTATATGCACAGGAAGTATTTTTAATTCTTTTTTGTATCTGGAATAATTGCAGACGCATGGTGCCCTAAAATACCAGCTTAATTAAGACAATCTAATTAGAGCAAATTGTTTAAGTTTTGCAGTGGGATCCTTTTTTTTTCAGGTTTAATCGTAATGTAAAAATAGCTTCTGGAAAAAGTCAAAATAAATAATCAGCAATCTGCTTGCTATAAACCCTGCAATTAATTTCTACGTGCAATTAGGAGAAGTAAGGAGAGATATGCGTTGTCGGCGAGATATCCCTTCCTCCGATAAGATAATGCACTATCCTTGTCACAGCAACACTGAAATAGGTCAGAGGAAACGTACATGAAAAATCTAGCGGTGTGTTTTCTAGACCAAAGTGCCGATCATCTAATTTTTCTAGACCAAGGCCTGTGCAGCGTGGATACCCATCCAATCTGTGCATGCACAGGGCCATCCAATGATTAATACCCCAAGCGAGGTGGGGCCTGAAAGTATGCTTATCCCTTACATAAAGGCTGGTGAAGGATATGGTTCTGTATAATCTTTTGGAAGAACAAAAAAAACAGCCTTGAGGCACAAAAGCTTTACAAACAGATCAATTCACTTCCAACTGAATACCTGCACGGCTTTATGCAGCTGCTAAACAGAATATATTCACGCTATTGAAGAGTTTATTTATAGATTGTAAGCTCTTGATGGCTGAGACTTGGGGGGGGGGAGCAAAAATAAAATAAAAATAACAACTAGGGTAGGCAAAAGAAAGAAAAAGGAAAGGAAAAAAACTTGGGAAAGGAAGTTAAAAAAAGGAAATCAAAAAGGAAAGGACAGGAAAGAGAAAGAAAGTAAAAGAAAATGAAAGGAAAGGACATGAAATAAAAGAGAATGAAAGGAAAGGAAAGGAAAGAAATAGAATGGGAAAAGGAAAAACAGAAAAATAAAATAAAAAATTAAAAGATAGAAAAAAGAAAGGAAAGGAAAGGAAAGGAAAGGAAAAGAAAACAGAATGGGGAAAGGAAAAAAGAAAAATAAAAGAAAGAGGAAAAGGAAAAGATAGAGAAAAGAAAGGAAAGGAAGGGAAAGGAAATTAAAAACCAAGAAAGGGAAGAAACAGAGAAAATAAAAGGACAGGAAAGAAAAGAAAAAGAAAGGAAAGGAAAAGAAAATTAAAGGAAAAAGGAATGAGAAAAGGAAAAATAAAAGAAAGAGGAAAAAGAAAAGATAGAAAAATGAAAGGAAAGAAATGGAAAGGAAATTAAAAACAAAGAAAGGGAAGAAACAGGAAAAAGAAAGGAAAAAGGAAGAGGACAAGAGAAAATAAGGAAAGGGAAGGAAAGTTTCTAAACCGAATATATTCACATTTTTGAAAAGTATATTTATAGATTGTAAGCTCTTGATGGCTGAGGCTTGCAACCTTCAAGGTGCATCGTACATAGGAGGATAGGACAAAGCAAACCAAAAAGCAAGAGGGAAAATGAAATGACAGCTGGGGTAGGCAAAAGAAAGAAAATTAAAGGAGAGGAATTGGACATCAAAGACAAAAAAAAATATGAAAAAAAAAAGGTAAGGACAGGAAAGAAAAGAAAAGAAAAGAAAAGGAAAGGAATGGAAGGGAAGGGAAAAGAAATGGAAAGGAAAGGAAGGGAAGGGAAGGGAAGGGAAAGGAAATTAAAAACAAAGAAAGGGAAGAAAGGCAAAGGGAAAAGTAAGAGAGAAAATAAGGAAAGGGAAGGAGTTGCTGAAAAGAATATATTCACACTGTTGAAAAGTATATTTATAGATTGTAAGCTCTTGAAGCCTGAGACTTGCAACCTTCAAAGTGCATTGTACATAGGAGAAGGGGGAAAGCAAACTAAAAAGGAATAGGGAAAAGAAAATGACAGCAGGGGTAGGCAAAAGAAAGAAAATAGAAAGGAGAGGAAATTTAAAAAAAGGAAATCAAAAAGGAAAGGACAGGAAAGAAAATAAATTTAAAGGAAAGAAAAGAAAGGGAAAGGATAGTAATGGAAGGGGAAAGGAAAGGAAAGGAAATGAAAGGAAAGGGAAAAAAAGGAAAAAGAAAAGAAAGAGGAAAAAGAAAAGAAAAGGGAAAAAGAAAGGATAGGGAAAACAAAGGAAAGGAAAGGAAAGGAAGGGGAAGGAAATTAAAAACAAAGAAAGGGAAGAAACAGGAAAAAGAAAGGCAAAGGTAAAAGGAAGAGGAAAAATTAGGAAAGGGAAGAAAAGCTGCTAAACAGAATATATTCACACTTTTGAAAAGAATATCTATAGATTGTAAGCTCTTGATGGCTGAGGCTTGCAACCTTCAAGGTGCATCGTACATAGGAGGATAGGACAAAGCAAACCAAAAAGAACGAGAGAAAAAAAAATGACAGCTGGGGTAGGGAAAAGAAAGAAAATTAAAGGAGAGGAATTGGACTATGCAAAGGAAAGGAAAGGAAAGGAAAGGAATGAGAAAAGGAAAAAGAAAAGAAAGAGGAAAAGGAAAAGATAGGAAAAACAAAGGAAATAAAAGGAAAGGGAAGGGGAAGGAAATTAAAAACAAAGAAAGGGAAGAAACAGGAAAAATAAAGGCAAAGGCAAAAGGAAGAGGAAAAATGAGGAAAGGGAAGAAAAGCTGCTAAACAGAATATATTCACACTTTTGAAAAGTATATCTATAGATTGTAAGCTCTTGATGGCTGCAATCTTCAAAGTGCATCGTACATAGAAGGAGAGGGCAAAGCAAATGAAAAGGAAAATGGGAAACAAAATTACAACAGGTGTAGGCAAAAGAAAGAAAACGAAAAGAGGGGAATAGGAAACCAAAGAAAAAAATTATTGGAAAAGGGAATTAATTAAAAAAAGGAAATCAGAAAGGAAAGGGAGGACTCTATGTCCGCAGGGATACCCGTGAACGTCTCACATTGAGGAAGCTGCGATCAGTGTCCTTGTCACTAGGAAGACTGGGGAAATTCTGATGTAAACAAGCATTTCCCCAGTCTTTCTAGTGACAAGGACACTAATCACAGCTCCCTGTAATCGGAAGCGGTGATCAGTGTCGTGTCACACACTGCCCACCCCCCCTACAGTTAGAAGCACTCCCTAGGGCACACTTAATCTCTTTAGCGCCACCTAGTGGTTTATCCCTAGGGGCTGAATTGGTTAAAGTATATTTAAAGCCAAAATAGTTTTAGTTTTTAGTTTTTTAATCTACGTTCTATTGGGAATATTTACCTGTATTTCTTGTTACTTTGACACAACAAGTGATAGGAGCAAAAATCTACAAAATAATCTAATCCTTCTTTTAGACAATGCATTACTGGAACAAGTGTCCCCATTGGAACATTTCCAATCTACTCTACTAATGTTCAATTATTTTATTTTTCTTCCTCACGTTCAGTACAGATGACAATGGTCACCAGGACAAAGAGAGATGGCAAGTCTCCACAATGGAGGCACAGATGGCTCTTACCCTTCCCACTGCTATAGAAAAAGAAAACATTTTTTGCTTTAGATACACTTTAATCTCACAAACGTCCAAGAAAAAAAGTTATTTTTACCGATCATTGAGCTTTTCTAATAGGCTTCAAGTTTTTCTTGTGGTATGAATGATTATTGTTGGAAAAGATGTTCTACTAAGTAGACCTCTTACTACCAAGATTTTTCGGACAATTTTATTTTTATTTTTTATATCACCACCAATTTTCAGATATGCACATCTTGCTGCAGTCATTGCAAGCTGGTTTCTTTCTCTTTAGTACATTTTAAGGCATTTTATGGTATGCAGAATGCAAAAGGAGGACTAGGAATTTCCCAAGGGGCTGAGCAACACACCATTTTCCAAAGTCACTACAGCATGGAGATCTTGTTACCAAGAGTCCTTTATAGATCAAACAACCTGTAACTGTATAATCATTTTGCATGGACTAGTACTTTAATAAATAAAGCTTAGAATGATTAAAATGTTAGTTTACACTAAAATATATTTTGGTGACATTACTGACATTATCTCTGCTCTCTACATGCAAAAACTCAACTGCACAACGTACAGTTATCAATAGTTATTTGTGTATTGTGCAAGAAAAGCAAAATGCACTTTCTTAACCACTTAAGACCCAGACCAAAATGCAGCTAAAGGACCTTGCCCCTTTTTGCGATTCGGCACTGCGTCGCTTTAACTGACAATTGCGCATGCCGTGCGATGTGGCTCCCAAACAAAACTGGCGTCCTTTTTTCCCCACAAATAGAGCTTTCTTTTGGTGGTATCACCTCTGCGGTTTTTATTTTTTGTGCTATAAAAAAAATAGAGTGACAATTTTGAAAAAACTTTTTGCTATAATAAATATCCCCCAAAAATATATAAAAAAATACTTTTTTCCCTCAGTTTAGGCAGATACGTATTCTTCTACATATTTTTGGTAAAAAAAATCGCAATAAGCGTTTATCGGTTGATTTGCGCAAAATGTATAGCGTTTACAAAATAGGGGATAGTTTTATTGTATTTTTATAAAAAAAAAATTGTACTACTAATGGTGCCAGCCTTTGGGCTGATTATGCAAATTTTCCTTCTCATAACTTGCTTCTGAGCATGCATGTTTTTTTCCCGTCGTTAACGCCCACACGACAGTTTTTCACGACAAGAAAAACTACAAGAAAAACAACAAGAAAAAATAGAGCAGGTTCTAAATTTTTTTTTAAATTGCATTTTTCTCATCATGGAAAATGGTTGTGTGTGCGCGGCATTAGTGTTAGTGTAAGTTGCTAGCTAAATTTAGCTTACTGTAGATCCTTGGTAATCAGTAGAGCAGGGGTTGGTTGTGCTAGCATACTCATAGTTTCACAGGCTGTTGGCCTGATTGCTTCCCCCCACATTCTAGAGGGATTCTAGAAAGAAGAATAGAAAGACAGGCTGAGCATGTATGGGGACCCAACCAATCCCTGTAGAAGTATGTCCAGTAGGTGGCTGGAGAGCCCATAAATAGCCTGAAGCCTGGAACAGAGTGTGTGGATCCTGAGATCAGTCCTGTCAGGTATCCCTGGTTGGAGACGCTGCTTTGAGGTCATCACGGCCCCAGCTACGGTCTAAGCTGAAGGGGGGGGGGCTGTTCTAAAGTCTGGGATTTGTTTCTTATGGTTTTGTACGCTGGAGGTTGGGGGAAGAGTGTCTGGGCTGTGCTGTGGTATCATGAGTCTATGCCTCCTTCACCTAAAGTGGAGTTCCACCCTGTCCCCCCCCCCCAAAAAAAAAATTAATACTCACCAGAAAGGGCGGTTGCTATGCGGAACTAGCTCTTCTGCCTCTTCCTCCACCGCGGTGGATCTTCTGCCTCATCCTCTGTTGCGATGTCTTCTGGTGAATGGGGCGCCCTGCCTTCAGGGAACTGTGTGTATCACTGAAGGCAGCCACCCATTCACAAAGCGCTGTGCGAGTCGCGCATACACAGTAGGAAACGGGCAGTGAAGCCATAAGGCTTCACTGCCTGTCTCCCTTAGTGAGGATGGAGGCGCCAGGACCGAGCGACCGCCATTGGGGGGCTGACATCACGGGCGACTAGGACAGGTAAGTGTCCTTATTAAAAGTTAGCAGCTACAGTGTTACAACAAAACAATCGCGGGTGGAATCCCACTTTAAAAGTGCGCAGTAGATATCAGAAGAGGGCAAATGAAAATCCTGTGGCATTGTGAGTACTGACCTAAATACTGCCCTAGAGACTGTGAGCAGTCCTCCGTTCTACATAAAAGAAGCAAGTCCTAGGCATTTTCCCAGCAAGTAGTAAACATTGTGGAAGCTCTCTACCAGACTAGTGAGAAAAGAAGTGTCCTCAGTCAATTCAGTTCTTTCTAGGGTATCCAATGTTCCCCCTCACCCATCTGAGCTCAATTTAGCAATAAACATACAAAGGATACCCCTAGAATGCTAATTTTAACCAGTGATAAAGAAAAATATGCTGTATGTCTTGCCGTATGTGCACTAAGTTTGGCGAAATCGAATAATCAAAGCCAGTGGCTCCATCGCAAGTGCGCTACATAACATCTTTTAAAAAATTGTAAGTAACCGCTACATAAAAAAAATAAAAAAAATTATACATGAAACAAATATATATTTGTATTAAAGAGAAGTGCCTTACTGGATACCTTGCTTAGGAAACCATCTCTTTGGTGTTCACCTGGTCATCTGAACACATAGGTTTGTCCAAATCTCTGATGGGTAACAGCATAGCATGGAGATGCAAGAAATCTGGGAAACAAAACAAAAATTAATTAAATTAATAACTTCCTTTTATTCTATACAACATTCTATCTAGCCCTCCTATTAAGGCTAATCAAATTATGTTTTGGGTCATTGTCATTCTGGAAGACCCATCCATGACCCATCTTCAGTGTTCTGGGTGAGGGAAGAAGGTTCTCATCCAAGATTTTACAATACATGGCCCCGTCCATTGGCCTTTCAATGCGGCAAAGTTGGCCTGTACGTTTAGAAGAGAAACTGCTCCAAAGCATCATGTTTTCAACTCTGTGCTTGACTGTAAGGATGGTCTTCTAAGGCCCTGTACACACGATCAGACATGTCTGATGAAACTGGTTTGCAGACCAGTTTCATCGGACCAGTTTGATGGTGTGTACGGCCCATCAGACCGTTGTCCGTCAGACCAAAGTTTTAAAACATGCTTTAAAACCTGTCTGATGGAACCTGTCCGTCGGACAGGTTCGATGGTTAGTATACAAAAGCATCGGACCAAAAACCTGCGCATGCTCAGAATCAAGTCGATGCATGCTTGGAAGCATTGAACTTAGTTTTTTCAGCACGTCATTGTGTTATACGTCACTGCGTTCTGTCTGATCGGATTTTGGTCCGATGGTGTGTACGCACATCAGACAAGTTCAGAGTTGTCTGATGAAAACGGTCCGTCAGACAAGTCTCATCAGACATGTCTGATCGTGTGTACAGGGCCTTAGGGTCATAGTCTGCATTTTCTTCCTCCAAACATGGAGAGTCAAGTTAATGCCAAAAGAGCTCAAATTTGGTCTCATCTGACCACAGCACCTTCTCAATCATTTAGATGTTCATTGGCATGACTGCATATGTGCCTTCTTGAGGAGGGGGAATCACCCTGTTAGGAGGAAGAAATATGCTGACTATGGCCCGGATTCACGTAGAGAGGTGTATCTTTGTGCGGGCGTAGCGTATCTTCCTTACGCTATGCCGCCGCAACTTAGAGAGGCTAAAGCAGTATACACAAAGCACTTGCTCCGTAAGTTGCGGCGGCGTAGCGTAAATTGGAAAGGAGGTGGGCGTCATCTAATTAAATTAAGCGTGACCCCATGCAAATGAATGGCCGGCCGAACTGGGCATGCGCGCGCATGCTCAGAATCACGTCGCATTTACTCCCTAAGTGACGTTGGCGCGCAATGCCTATGATGTGTGAACGTAACCTACGCCCAGCCCTATTCACGTACTACGTAAACGGCGTAAACGACGTAAAATTTGACGGCGTCGTTCCCTTGGCGCCTCATATAGCTGGGGTAACTTTACGCCGGACTTAAGCCTTACGCAAAACGCGTATATGAAGCGGCCGGGTGCATCTACGTTTGTGAATCGGCGTATCTTACTCATTTGCATCTTCATAATGGGAACGCCAAATGCGTCCAGCTTAACTATGCGCCCACGATACGCCTGGCATAGGCAAGTTACGTCGGACGGCTGAAGCCATGTTTTTAGGCGTATCTCACTTTGTGAATCAGCGCAAAGATGCGACGGTGCACATTTGTACTTACGACGGCGTATCTTTTGATACGTCGGCGTAAAGCCTTTGTGAATCCGGGCCTATGACCATAAGAACACCATCCCTACAGTCAAGCACGGAGGAAGAAACATTATGCTTTGGGGTTGTTTCTCTGCTAAAGGTACAGGCTGAATTTTCTGCATTGAAGGGCCAAGTATTGGCTTTGATGAGAACCATCTTCCCAGAATACTGAAGATCGTGGCTAGGTTTTTCAGCATGACAATGACCCAAAACATACCGTCAAGGCAAAAAAGGGGTGGTTTAAGAAGATGCACATTAAGGTCATAGAGTGGCTTATACAGTCTCCAGACCTTAATCCTACAGAAAATGTATGGAGGGAGCTAAAACTTTGAGTTGCCATAAGACAGCCAAGAAACCTTAAGGATTTAGAGAAGATCTGTAAAGAAGACTGGACCAAAATGCCTCCTTAGATGTGTGCAAACCTGATCACCAACTACAAGAAACGTCTTACCTCTGCTTGCCAACAAGGGTTTCTCCACCAAGTCCTGTTTTGCTTGGGGATCAAATACTTACAAAATCTGCAGGGGAGAAAATCATTATTTTCCCCACTGTATACGCAGCCTCCCGAAAGTTGGCATTTATGCATGAGGCCGCGTATGTCGATATCTGTGTTTGTGCTGGGTGCGTTACCAATTTAAAAAAGAAAAATAGATAATAAGATATAATAACCAATAAAAAGCAAATACTGTATATACTTGAGTATAAGCCGACCCAAATATGAGCCGAGGCACCTAATTTTACCACAAAAACTGGGAAAACTTATTGACTCGAGTATAAGCTTATGGTGTCCATCTGCATGCCTCACTGTGCCTCACTTTGCCTCACTGTGTCTATGTGCATGCCTCACTGTGTCCATGCCTCACTGTGCCCATGCCTCACTGTGCCCATGCTTAACTGTGCCCATGCCTAGACTGACGTTTAACATGGTAAACTATGGAAAGGGTGCCTGGTTTTGAAACTCTCCAGCTGTAGGTCCTCCAGACAACAAACTTTGCACACATGTAGAGGAGAAATGGGGCTGCATGCGTGCCAAGTTTCGGGTCCAAGAAACCTATGACCGGTTGGTACCAGGTCCCTAAACTCACCAGAGAAATTGCTATTTAACATGAGAGTCTATGGAAGTGGTGCCCGGGTTTGAAAAATCAGTGCTCCCCGGCTGTAGATCCCCCAGACAACAAACTTTGCACACTTGTAGAGGAAGAGTGGGGCTACATGTGGTCCAAGTTTGGGGACCTACAGCCGGCAATGGGTTCCCAAAATCCAGGAGATCAGGCCCAAAAAGGTGACTTGAGTATGAGTCAAGGGGGGCATTTTCAACACAAAAAAATGTGTTGAAAAACTCGGCTTACACTCGAATATATACAGTAATTGTCTACTTATTGTAGTGTTAAAAAAAAAAAAAAAAATTCAGGTAGAAACAGAATGCATTTTTTTTTATATAAATGGGAATACCATTCAAAGGCACATTAAATCTTTTGAAACATGTTTATTTGGATACATTAAGTTTCATTTTTTGAAAAATAAAACTCTTTGTGCCTCAAAGCTAAAATGACCAGAAAATCTCATATCTTGAGGATTATAAACTTATGCACATAGTAAATGTCATTATGCAATTACTGTACAATTCAGGTTCAGAAGTAAATGTTCTCCTCTGTGATGTGAGTGGCTAATGGTGGCCATTTACCTCCATCAGCAGCCATTTTGTGGAGGTCCTATAGTTTACATCCACATTCCAAAGTAGATGAAAGCAAAGATTATTGTAATGGAGGCTGGAATAATTGAAAGTGCCAGCCCTGGTAAGATCCTGCATGTCTGCATAACAGAAATGTACCTCAATACCGATGGTAAATTGTGCATATAGTATGGTAAAAAAAAAAAAATAACAACAAATTAAAAAAAATTTACAGAGTAAATGACATTGATTAATTGATCATTTAATGGTTTATCTCTATGAAAGGAAAAATAACAATATCTACAGTCAGGGCCGATCCTAGGCAGGGTGCACAGGGTGCATTGCACCCAGGTGCCTGCTGAGGTAGGGGCACCAAACATCTAACAGAAGCCCTCTCCCCAGGCAGGTGACAGGAAGTCTTGTCCCAGGAGTCAGATGGGCTTCTATCAAGATGTCAGGAGAAAACCTATCCAGAGGCCAGGAGTGGTCCGGGCAGCAGGGAGCTCTGACTAGATTTTAAGTGAGCCAAGTGAACTGGGAGAGTTGGGCAACATAGTAAGAGATATATGGTTGGTAGAGGGCGCTAATAGTGCAAGAAAACTAGTGCACAATAACTTACATATATGATACAAACCAATAAGCAATACTATTTCAAATAATGCAAATGAATCCGTAATTGTGATATTCAATAAAAATTGTAGTCCCAACTGTTCAAACAAAATATTAAATAATAAAGTGCATGAAATCCAATATTAGAAGAAAATCTTGCTGTGCTCTGAAGAAAATGACTTCTCCAATCGTGCAATATATATTCCTTCACCAACTGAGTATTTAAAGTGCACAAGATATAAATTGTGATTTCCAGAACTAGTTGACCTCTTTATTTAAAAAGATAGTCAGATGCGCTTGAGCAGGATAATGCCTGCAGACATATGAATGGACAGGAGCATGTACGATACCTCACCCTCAGAGTATTATGAGACATATAATACAAACAGAGAGCTTCCATAGTGCCATTTATTAAAAATATAGTAAAAAACTTCAGCCGAATGGCTACTCAAATAAAAAGTGCCCTTAACCTGGCACTGGGGCTGCAGGCTTAACTAGGAATCGCTAACTCTCCCACCTCCGTGGCGGCGTGTGTTCCACCAGCCATTGACACTATCCAAACGAACCAGAAGTGACGTAGGACATGGTACACGTGACCAGGTACTGCCGCCGACGTACGTTTCGTATGATTTACGTCTTCAGGGGACGTAAATCGTATGAAACGTATGTCGACAGCGGTACCTGGTCATGTGTACTATGTCCTGTGTCACTTTCAGTTCAATAAAAATGCAATAAATCTATCCCCTATTTGGTAGATGCGCAAACCAATCAATAAACGCTTATTGCAAATTTTTTTCACCAAAAATATGTAGAAGAATACGTATCGGCCTAAACTGAGGGGAACATTTTTTTTTTGGGGGGGGGGGGATATTTATTATAGCAAAAAGTTAAAAATATTGAATTTTTTTTTCTAAATTGTCGCTCTATTTTTATTTATAGCGCAAAAAAATTAAAACCGCAGAGGTGATCAAATACCACCAAAAGAAAGCTCTATTTATAGGGAAAAAAGGACGCCAATTTTGTTTGGGAGCCATGTCCCACGACTGCTCAATTGTCAGTTAACGTGACGCAGTGCCGAACCGCAAAAAGGGGCCAGGTCCTTTAGCTTCATAATTGTCTGGGTCTTAAGTGGTTAAGATGCTGGCACTTCCACCCGGAGCTGAGAGACGGGTCGGCTTCAGGTGAGGACATGGCTGGTGTCCTGGACAGATGAGTGTCCTTATTTTAAAAGTCAGCACCTGCAGTATTTGTAGCTGCTGACCTTGATTTTTTTTTTTTCAGGCGGAACTCCGCTTTAATATGAGCTTGACAGAAAATGGTCTACAGCATGACCGTTTTGCATCAGTGAAACAAGGACAACCACAGTAGACTAGGGGCCAATTTCTGTCTGTCAGTCAAAGCAGATCTATTACTGTCTGATGAAAAAGCATGTGTCGACCTGAAACTACATAAGAAAAGCATTTTATCAAGATGAATTGAATTCAGTTGTGGAGTTGCTGCTGCATGCAAGGCAAGCTAATTGTCAAAACGAAATGAGTTCCACGGCCACATATGCGCTACCAATGTATACTGCTGCTGTGACTGTCCGTAAAGACCATGCTGTTCCATAACATGGTGTACAGATTGGCAACATCTACCATGGGATCATAGCTGTTGAGCTTGTTTCTGTTTTTTTTTAGCGCTGCACATGCTCATGGCGCAGCTTTGGAACCAGTACATAGGCTTAAAGGGATTGTAAAGGTTTGTTTTTATTCACCTTAATGCATGCTATGCATTAAGGTGAAAAAACAACTTGCAATCTCGGGCCCCCCAGCCCCCCCCCCCCGTTTTACTTAAATAAGCCACGAAACTCTGTTGGCTCGTTCCCACGATGGTTTCCCCCAGCTTGAGGTGGCTCCTCATTGGAGATTGATAGCACCGCAGCCAAATCAATGATGCAGCACTCCGGGGGGCGGGGCCGAGTGATACAGTCGCGGCTATACTTGTAAACACAGAAGCCGAACATGTGTTTACAAGTGATAGTGGTGAGCAGGGAGCAAAAGACCTGAGCCAAAGGTGGTGGAACTCAATTCCACCAAGTTCAAGGTGAAAAAGCCCTGACTATGGATAAAGTCCCGAACCTTCATGGGGTGGGCATAGAGTAGCAGACTTTACATCATAGAGCTGTATTTCTAGGGGCCCTAGATCACTACCTCCATTGAGGTGTTATTAGGGCCTGGAATCACCAGGATCTGTGTACCAAGGAATGATTACGACACATGCGGATCCCAGTTTATTGAACCCAGGGGAAAAGTGGTCCAGGAAAGCTTACCACTACTGCTACTACCAATCATGGCCGCCATCAGGGGGGTACAGGCATTACACCTGTTTTGTTTGACCCCTCCACCTTTAGAAACTCATGGCAAAGCCCCCCTCCCATTTGGTTTTTATTATTTATTTATTTTCGTCTGGTGCCCCACATTGAGCAACTCACGACAGGGTAACGGCACCCCTCCCCCTCCTCGTTTTAATTGTTTTCATGTGAGCTTAGCAACTCTCGGCAGAAGAGAGAAAAGAAGACTTGACTTGACTATATTTTGTTCTTAAGCCCCAATCCCCCCCCCCCGCTTATTATCTTGCGGCAAGAGAGAGAAGGGCCCTCTCTGCTCCAAGGGGGCCCTGCCTAAAGCTGTGTAAAATGTGCATAAAATTTGTGATGGCTGCCCTGCTGCCAATTGTTATTATCTTCATCATCATCATACTGAAGATAAGAGTGATAAGGCTTTTGTAAAGGTAAAAAGAAAAAAGTAATTACTTTTCTTTCTGTATGTAAATTTAAATATAATAAATTACACAGATTTAAATAAATCAGATATTAAAGTCTATTTGTGGGCAGCACAGTGGTGTAGTGGTTAGCACTTTCACTTAGCAGCAAAAGGGTCGCTGGTTCAAATCCCGACCACGACACCATCTGCCTGGAGTTTGCATGTTCTCCCTGTGTCTGCATGGATTTCCTCTCACTCTCCAAAGACATGCTGGTAGGTTAACCACTTAAGACCCGGACCAAAATGCAGGTAAAGGACCTTGCCCTTTTTGCAATTCGGCACTGCGTCGCTTTAACTGACAATTGCGCGGTCGCGCGACGTTGCTCCCAAACAAAATTGGTGTCCTTTTTTTCCCACAAATAGAGCTTTCTTTTGGTGGTATTTGATCACCTCTGCGGTTTTAATTTTTTGCGCTATAAACAAAAATAGAGCGACAATTTTGAAAAAAAAACAATATTTTTTACTTTTTGCTATAATAAATATCCCCCAAAATATATATAATTTTTTTTTCCTCAGTTTAGGCCGATACGTATTCTTCTACCTATTTTTGGTAAAAAAAATCGCAATAAGCGTTTATCGGTTGATTTTCGCAAAATTTATAGCGTTTACAAAATAAGGGATAGTTTTATTGCATTTTTATAAAAAAAAAATGTTTTACTACTAATAGCGGCGATCAGCGATTTTTTTCGTGACTGCGACATTATGGCGGACACTTCGGACAATTTTGACACATTTTTGGGACAATAGTCATTTTCACATTGTTTACTGTGAAAATGACAGTTGCAGTTTGGGAGTTAACCACAAGGATTTGTAGAATTTGTGTGTTCCCTGCATGTGTTTACAACTGTAGGGGTGTGTGGCTGTAGGTGTGACGTCATCGATCACGTCCCCCTATAACAGGGATGACATGATCGATGTTACGGCCACAGTGAAACACGGGGAAGCCGTGTTTACACGCGGCTCTCCCCGTTCTTCAGCTCCGGGGACTGATCGCCGGCGGCGATTGGGTCCACGAGTCCCGCGGTCCCAGTCCCGGAGCTTTGGACCGGGTCACGGGAGCGCACCGCGGGCGCACGCCCGTGACCCACAGCTGGGTACTAGAACCAACGTATATATACGTTGATGTGCCCAGCCGTGCCATTCTGCTGACGTAAATGTACAGTAGGCGGTCCTTAAGAGGTTAATTGGATCCTGTCCAAATTAGCCCAGTATATATGTGTGTCCCAAGCATGTCGAGATCCTACGGAGTAAATGACCGCACTAGCCAGGAAGACACTGGGCCTAGAGACGATTCAGTTTGCATGTGTAGCGCTATACAAGTCACTCATTCATATTTATTGCAAAATTGTTTACATTTAGCAAGGAAAGATTAACGTGGCTGAACTGTTATTTTTTTTCTTTCTGTGGACCATTGGGGACATTTCCCTTCCTTACCCAGAAACACAACGGGAAATTAGAGGAAGGCCGCGCACACACGACTGATTTCCTCGACAGAATCCATCAAGAAACTTGGTGGCAGAGCTTTTTTCGTGTGTATGCTTTTCATCGAGTAAACTGTAGAGGAACTCGACGAGGAAAAAAGAGAGCAAGTTCTCTTTTTCCTCGACAGGAGTCGTCGTGTTCCTCGTCATGTTCCACGTCGGGCTGGTTTTCCACGAGAAACACGTTGGTGTGTATGCTTAGAAACCTGTGCACCTTTGGTAAATGTAGCGTTTGTAATGGAAATAGCACATTTGTCACGCTGTAACAGACTGAAAAGTGCAATTGTCTCTTACCAAACTTTTTCCTAACATGCAGTAGCATGAGATTAGCAAAAGCAGCCCCAAGGGTTGTGCCAGTGGACTCGAACTTCCCCTGCATTTTTATGTGTTGAAGTCACCGCATTTGAGAACAAGGAGATTTTGTCTTGACTGTGTGTAGCTCAAAGACAGCTTGTCAAGTTTCTCGACAAGCCTAACAAGGAACTCGACGAGGAAAACGATGTGTCTTTTCCGAAGAGTTCCTCGGTTGTGTGTACGAGGCCGAAGTGAAGGTAATTCCCAACAATTATGCCCCCCCATTGGAAGATTTTCCTTCCATACCAGCAGACAAATTTGATCGTGTGTACGGGCGAGCAGGCAGTTTTTTTTAGCAGATACATTTTAAAGCATGCTTTAAAATCTGTCTGCTGGAAACCCGTCCGTCCGACATGTCCGCTGGTTAGTACACTAACCAGCGGACATATCTGTCCGCACATGCGTCAAATGGATTCGACGCATGCGTGGAAGTATTTTACTTCCTGGTTCGGTGACGTGGCGGCGTCAACGTCACCGCCAAGTCACCGCGCTGTCTGCCGGCGGAAATTTTGGTTTGATCGTGTGTACACGATCAAACCAATATATCCCAGGAGACAAATCCGATCAAAGCGGTCTGTCAGACCAATTTGATCGGATTTGTTTAGTGGTGTGTACGCGGCCTAAAATGTAAGATTTCCGCTGACTTTCTTTCTTCATCTACTCATCCACCCTTAAAAACTATTATATCTTTCTTGAGCTAACATAATAATAATGCGAAAAATATTAAAAGCTCAACTACTTTTAACTAATTCAAATTTGTATTAAAAAAAAAAAGGGTTCTGCAGCACTTAGAAGTATCATCACAGTGCCAGCTACTGGAAAAGGCACCGTTAAAACATGAGAGTGGGTATGTTTTGGATTTTTTTTTAAATATCACCTAGGTAGGGTTTGTAAAACTGTAGATTATTATTAATATTACCATTAATAATAATAATAGTAATAATGATAATAATAATGATAATAATTGGTAATAATAATACAGCATATTAATAATAATAATAATAATAATAATAATAATAATAGTAATAATAATCATACCCCCATCTTATTATTATTATTATTATTATTAATAATAACAATACTACTACTACTAATATATATATATATATATATATATATATATATATATATATATATATATATATATATATATATATATATATATATATATATATATACAGTATAATACTAAAACAATAATAATAATAATAATAATAACAATACTACTACTAATAATAATACTACAGTATAATACTAATACCAATTGTAATAATAAAAATGGTAATAATAATAACTTCTACTAATAATACTACTACTACTAATAATAATACAGTATAATACTACTAAACAGTAAAAAAAAAAACGGTAAAGAGGGTTCAAACAGCTCCAGTGAGTGGCCATCTTCATACTGAGCACTTGTGGTGGAAGATCTAGGAGTTTTATCTCAGAGCATTCTGTTTTGGTGTTGGGATTTATTCACTTGTGGACTTTATGCTTGCTTTTTATTTTTATTTATGTGCACATTTAATCTTAATGCAGTGTTTTATCTTTGTGCCATTTTTTTTTCACATGAACATGCATTATTCTTTACTTTATAATTCTACACAGTTTAGTGATTTGTTCACTTTAAAGGGGTCAGCTGTTGGTTTATATGTTCTTATCCCCACAAGGCACCATTTTTTTGGTATATATTTTCATAATACTACTAATACTAATAATAATAATAATAATAATAATAATAATACAGTGTAATACTACTAATATTAATAATTATAATAATAATAATAATAATAATAATAATAATAATAACCCCCCCCCCCATCTTGACCCCTTCTCCCCTATAGTCATTGGACTTTTAATCCCTGTCTTTCTCTCTGCTGCTTATCTTCTTTTCTACTTTCTACCATGACCATATGCTACATTTATGAGATGATTCTACAGTGAATAATATTATTGGCAATGTGCTTGACACTCCCCACACATAACCACAGGTCAACTGCAATAATTCTGTTGCCATATGCTGCATTGTGAACCCAAGGCGATTTAAGTATTGCACTATTTAGAACCTATTCAGACATACATTACATAGGTCATCATGTGGGGGTGTTTCCAGCCACATAGTCACCATATGGTGTCTGGTTGTATCGTGTCTAATGTTTATAATATTTTAATAAGGTGATGGTTTATGTAAATCTTTTCTGTGTGTGCTTAAAATAAATAAGTATTTAAAAAAAAAGCACCAGAAATTATAGTAATACTAATGATAATAATAATAATAATAATAATAATAATAATAAAAAAAACAATAATCATTATCAAAATACATATTATAATACTGAGACCACATCCCAAAACTGTCCCTCGTTTTAAAGAATTCTCCCTCTTTTAAAACACAATATCTATGTCCCTCTGGTGCTTCTTGGTTGTCCCTCTTTGTTTGGATGTATATAAATAAATAAAAATAACTACCAAAAGTGTTATTTTCCACAGAATATTTCAAAACCACTAAATCATTGCTTTCATTATTTCAAAAAGTCAAAATTAAATAAAAATTGCAGGTAAAAAAATGCTTGTGGGTTTAACCAATCAAAAGGTTATATATGCTTTAAGAACATTGTGAAATAGTGGGAATAGTAGCAAGTCTCCTAAAATAAGCATCGTGCATTACCAACATCTGACCCCCGCCACTGACCCATGACCAAAGACGGCATAACTTGCACCTTTTGTTCCTTTTCTATGATAAATACTCATGTCAATCATCCAAAAAATGGAGACAGTTTCAGCATACACTTGAAATCTGTGTCTGAGGAAGAAGAAAAAGAAGAAGAAAAAAAGAAGAAGAAAAAAAACAAAGAAGAAAAAACAAAGAAGAAGAAGAAGAAACAAAGAAGAAGAGGAAAAAAAACAAAGAAGAAGAAGAAGAAACAAAGAAGAAGAAAAAAACAAAGAAGAAGAAGAAGAAGAAACAAATAAGAAAAATAAAAAAACAAAGAAGAAGAAGAAACAAAGAAGAAGAAAACAACAAAGAAGAAGAAGAAGAAACAAAGAAGAAGAAGAAGAAGAAGAAGAAGAAAAAAACAAAGAATAAGAAACAAAGAAGAAGAAGAAGAAAAAAACAAAGAAGAAGACGAAACAAAGAAGAAGAAGAAACAAAGTAGAAGGAGAAACAAAGAAGAAGAAGAAACAAAGTAGAAGGAGAAACAAAGAAGAAGAAGAAGAAGAAGAAACAAAGAAGAAGAAGAAAAAAACAAAGAAGAAGATGAAGAAAAAACAAAGAAGGGGAAACAAAGAAGAAGAAGAAAAAACAAAGAAGAAGAAGAAGATGGTGAAGAAACAAAGAAGAAGAAGAAACAAAGAAGAAGAAGAAGATGATGAAGAAACAAAGAAGAAGAAGAAACAAAGAAGAAGAAGAAGATGAAGAAACAAAGAAGAACAAGAAACACTTTTTGAAATACAATATCTATGTCCCTCTCTTGCTTCTTGGTTGTCCCTGGTTGTCCCTCTTTGTTCGGATGTATATAAATAAAAAAAAAAATAACTACCAAAAGTGTTATTTTACACAGAATATTTCCAACCTCTAAATTAGTGCTTTCGTTATTTTAAAAAGTCAGAATTAAATTAAAATTGCAGCTAAAAACATGCTTGTGGGTTTAACCAATCATATGTTAATATACTTTAAGAACATTGTGAAATAGTGGGAATAGTGGCAAGTCTCCTAAAATTAGCATCGGCCATTACCAACATCTGACCCCCGCCACTGACACATGACCAAAGATGGCATAACTTGCACCTTTGCGCCTTTTCTATTATAAATACTCATGTCAATCATCCAACAAGTGGAGACAGTTTCAGCATACACTTGAAATTTGAGAAGAAGAAAAAAAAGAAGAAACAAAGAAGAAGAAACAAAGAAGAAGAAGAAACGAAGAAGAAGAAACAAAGAAGAAGAAGGAGAAACGAAGAAGATGAAACGAAGAAGAAGAAACAAAGAAGAAGAGGAAGAAATGAAGAAGAAGAAACAAAGAAGAAGGAGAAGAAGAAGAAACAAAGAAGAAGAAGAAACAAAGAAGAAGAAGAAAAAACAAAGAAGAAGACAAATTAATAAAGAAGAAGAAGAAACAAAGAAGAAGAAGAAAAACAAAGAAGAAGAAACAAAGAATAATAATAATAATAATAATAATAATAATAATAAAAAAAAAACAATAATAATCATTATCAAAATAAATATTATAATACTGAGACCACCCCCCTACCCCTCAACTGTCCCTCATTTTAAAGAATTCTCCCACTTTTTGAAAAACAATATCTATGTCCCTCTCTTGCTTCTTGGTTGTCCCTTTTTGTTCGGATGTATATAAATAAATAGAAAAATAACTACCAAAAGTGTTATTTTACACAGAATATTTCCAACCGCTAAATCATTGCTTTCGTTATTTCAAAAAGTCAGAATTAAATACAAATTGCAGGTAAAAAAAATGCTTGTGGGTTTAACCAATCTTATGTTAATATACTTTAAGAACATTGTGAAATAGTGGGAATAGTAGCAAGTCTCCTAAAATTTGCATCATGCATTACCAACATCTGACCCCCGCCACTGACACATGAACAAAGACGGCATAACTTGCACCTTTGCGCCTTTTTCTATTATAAATACTCATGTCAATCATCCACCAAGTGGAGACAGTTTCAAAATACACTTGAAATCTGAGAATAAGAAGAAAAAGAAGAAGAAAAAGTAGAAGAAGAAACAAAGAAGAAGAAACAAAGAAGAAGAAGAAGAAACAAAGAAGGAGAAGAAACAAAGAAGAAGAAGAAGAAGAAGAAGAAGAAGAAGAAGAAGAATAAGAAGAAACAAAGAAGAAGAAGAAACAAGAAGAAAGAGAAACAAAGAAGAAGAAAAAAAACAAAGAAGAAGAGAAAACAAAGAAGAAGTAAAAACACAGAAGAAAAAAACAAAGAAGAAGAAGAAAAAACAAAGAAGAAGAAATAAAGAAGAAGAAGAAACAAAGAAGAAGATAAAGAAGAAGAAACGAAGAAGAGGAAGAAACAAAGAAGAAGAAACAAAGAAAAAGAAGAATTGAAGAAGAAACAAATGAGAAGAAGAAGAAGAAGAAGAAGAAGAAACGAAGAAGAAAAAACAAAGTAGATGAAGAAGGAGAAACGAAGAAGAAGAAGAAGAAGAAACAAAGTAGACGAAGAAGAAGAAAAAACGAAGAAGAAGAAACAAAGAAGAAGAAGAAACAAAGAAGATGAAGAAGAAACAAAGAAGAAGAAGAAGAAACAAAGAAGAAGAAGAAACAAAGAAGAAGAAAAAAGGGCTAAAGTTGCGCTGTGTGAAAAAAAATAATCTAAATAACACTTATAAAATAATATTCGTGAATAATGCACTTATATGATATTAGTCCAATGTTTAAGACAAAGTGCAGATTGCTCGAGCAAGTCCAAAAGGTACAGTAATTTGTGCAAAAAATATTAATTGTGCATCATAAACGTTGGGGACAATCCTGATGATATGAAAGTCCAACAAATTTGTGCAAAAAATATTAATTGTGCATCATAAACGTTGGGAACAATCCTAATGATATGAAAGTCCAACAAACAGTGTGAATTCAAGTGCCACCACCAACAAGACACCTTAGAAAAAATGGAGGCTTATGATCCACGATTATTATTTTTTGCACAAATTACTGTACCTTTTGGACTTGCTCGAGCAATTTGCACTTTGTCTTAAACATTGGACTAATATCATATAAGTGCATTATTCACGAATATTATTTTAAATGTGTTATTTAGATTTTTTTTTTTTCACACAGCGCAACTTTAGCCCTTTCTTGTATTTTTGGTGTGTGAGTGAGTGAGTGAAAAACGTATAAAGCGCAAGCACTTGCGAACTGAATCGCCTCTGGGTGCTGTTTCCATTCCTTCGATGAGGAAGCGCTTTGTCTCAGAAGAGATGAGTTTTAATCATACTCCTGAAGACTCCAGTCGGATGGTGGTTGCTAGTACATTCCACAGTCGAGGTCCCTGGACAGCAAATCTCCGATCTCCTTTGGACTTATATCTTGCCTTGGGTATGTGCAGTAGATTTTGATTTGTGGATCGCAGAGTGCGATTGGGGTTATGGGCTTTTATTTTTCCGCATAGATATTGGGGAGCATTTCCTTGAATACACTTATGTGTAAGGCAGAGTGCCTTAAAAGTGATTCTGTCTTTCACTGGTAGCCAGTGAAGGGATCTAAGCGAAAGGGAGATCGACTCCCACGTTTTTTTACCAGTCACTAATCGAGCAGCCGTATTTTGAACGACTTGCAGACGAGTGATTTGGTATTTGGGGAGTCCTAAATAGAGGGCATTTGCACAGTCGAGTCTGGAATTGATGATTGTTCCCACCACGACTGCAATGTCCTTTTTAGGGATAAAAGGGGTAAGTCGGCGTAGCAGGCAGAGCAGATGATGGGATCCGCTGACTACCGACCCAATTTGTGCATCCATTGTCATGTTGGAGTCAAAAATGATTCAGAGACTTTTGACTTTGGTGCTCGGGGCGATAATTTTTCCCAGGATGGGCGGTGGGGTCCAAGTTGAGGTGTGGAGAGTTTTCCTGTTCGCGTGAAACAGGAGAATCTCTGTTTTTGAACCATTGAGTTTTAGATAACTGGATGACATCCAGTTATCTATAAGAGTGAGGGATCTCTCTAATCCAGGGGCGTGATCCTTTACATCACTGACACGGAGATACAGTTGAGTGTCGTCTGCGTAGGAATGGTAAAGTAGCTTCTGGTTGCTGATGATCTCAAAGAGGGGACGGAGATAGATATTGAACAGTACAGGTGACAAGGGAGATCCCTGAGGGACTCCGCATGATACCGTATGCATTTCTGACGTGAAAGATCCCAATTTCACTGTTTGTGATCTGTTTTCCAAGAAGGAGGAGAACCAAGGTACATCCGCTTCCGCGACTTTGGCCACTTCAGCTAGTCTAGTGAGTAGTAGTCCATGGTCTACTGTGTCAAAGGCCGCACTTAGGTCCAACAGAATCAGGAGAGAAGATTCTCCTTCATCTGCGGCCTCTAGGACGTCATCCCATATTTTTACCAGAGCTGTTTCAGTTCCGTGACCTGGACGGAAGCCTGATTGAAACGTATCAAGTAATTTTTGGGTTTCTAAATGCTGTTGTAAATGTTGTACAACTTCTTTCTCCATTATTTTGGAGAAGACATTTAGACCCGTTATGGGCCTCCTATTGTTTGGGTCTTTAGGGTCAAGGTGGGTTTTTTCAGGATCGGTTTTATGGTACCTTGTTTCAACAAGGGGGGCACCATGCCCTCCTTGAATAATTGATTTATAAGCTGCGTGATAGCTGGTGCCAATATATCGGCACTTTCTTTCAGCAGTTTAGTGGGAATAATGTCATTGGGTGCTGTGCTGTTGCGCAGAGTCCCAATGATCTTTTTAGTGGCAGCAATTGAGATAGGTTTTAAGGTGAATTTCGGTGCTTGAGGCGGGTATATAATGGTATCAGGGTTGGGATTCGGGGTGGGATTCATGCAGATTCCATTTTGCTCAATGCTTAGCCGGCTTTTTTCAATTTTCGCGGGGGGGGTTTAGGGCCTTGGTGATGATGTTGGCGAAGTGATTTTTTTTTGCCATAAAGATTTCTTTATGATATTTCTTTGTTATTGTCTTATAAATGGTGTAGTTCCTATCTGAAGAGCTCCTTTTCCACGCAGCTTCTGCTCTTCTACGCTCTTGCTTTAACAACGTCAGCTGGTCATTAAACCAGCCGGCGTTGTTTTTCCGGATGCAAGTTTTGCGTTTTGGTGCCACCCAGTTGGCGGACTGAAGTAGCGCCTTGTTAATGGCGTCAAGTGTTTCTACTGCTGTTTGTTTATGTTGTATAGTGTTTATTTTATTTCCTAGAGTCGTTTTGAAGAGTTCCGAGTGGAGCTTCTTCTGAGATCTAGTCCAGTGAGTTTTCACCGGTTTTCTTATTTTATTTGGCCTGGGGTGATTGGCGATTTTAAATTTAATGGCATGGTGATCGGTCCATGGTAGTGGCTCATTTTCCCCGATCTCGATTTCCAAATCCTGTTTGAAAATGAGATCGAGGGTATGGCCTGAGGCATGAGTGGGGCCTCGTATTAATTGCTGCAGACCTAGTGCTTCCAGATGGTCGATGCAGGCGTCAGCGACTGGGTCCATCGAGGAGTTGGCCCAGAGGTTGAAATCCCCAAGCACCAAAAGGTGTTTGATGCTTAGGGTGTAAGAGGAGATGAATTCTGTTAACGACGTGAGAAGGTGCGTTTTTGAGCCTGGTGGTCTATAGCAAAGTAGCATATGGACCGTGTCTTGGGGGTTTGTTTGCAGCTGAAGAGTGAGGGTTTCCATGAATGGAAGCGAGTATTGGAGGACTGGTTTGGTGATCGAGAGGTGAATCTTTTGGATCATCGCCAGACCTCCCCCTCTTTGCCCCACTCTGTTCTGCATTTGGATGCGATAATTTGCAGGCACCAATTCTTCCAGAATGGTGTTGCAATCAGCCGTAAGCCAGCTTTCTGTGATAAAGAGGCAATCTAGATCATGTTGCAGGATGAAATCATGGATTTCTTGACGGTGTTTTACTGCCGATCTAGTATTGACCAAGGCGCAGGATATGCGTTTGGGCTGATGTGATCCGATGCGATTTTTTCCTGTTAATCGTCGATTGATTCTTAACAGTTGTTCGCTCTTTAGGGCTTTTTCGGTAACCGTTGGAAGTGTTGAGGCAAATGGCTTTAATTGCCAGATGGCTTCTGCAGAGTATTTCAGATAACCCATAGTTGCAGAAAACAGATGGGGGGTATTGCTAATTATGGGGATGTTGGGTATAACACTTGTTGTTGCAGCTTATGTTATTTTCGGTTTTTTTTTCTGTACTCCTAGCTCGGTAACTTCTTTTGCTCTTTACAAAGAAGAAGAAGAAACAAAGAAGAAAAAGAAGAAACATAGAAGAAGAAGAAACAAAGAAGGAGAAGAAGAAAAAGAAAGAAAAAAGAAAAAAAAAAGAAATAATAATAAAAAAAATAATGTGTATGTATATATATATAACATTTAAACATTAGTATAAAGAGAACAGTATGATAAAAATAATAATACTTATAATAATAATAATAATAATAATTATTATTATTATTATTATTATTATTTACTACTCTAATGATTTGAAACACTGGCATTACAATATCAGTTTGTTAATGGAAAATCCTTTTACTTGATCTAAAAATGGAAAAAGTATCTTATTTAAATAATATTCCATTACTTAAAATGAACAGAAGATACACAAGAAATCTCGAGCTGCAAGCTAATAGCTCACATTCCATATTAAAACCAATAGACTGAAGTCCAGTGGTAAAAGCGCCTTTCTTATGGCTGGTTCACAGTGCAGGCATTCCAATAAATCCACAGGGGCAATGAAACTGCCTGTGAACCATTACTGGATCTGTAAGCAGCCTGTTTTATCACTGTATACTGCTTGATGCATTCTTAAGGCTCACTAAGAGCAGCCGGACCTCAGAAGTAGGACTCGACAAAAGCCGGCTTATAAATTATTCTCACATAAATCGCTACTTTCCCCAACTGATATTCATTAATTAGAATCATCGGAGGGTTTCCAGGGGGAAGCAGAAAAAAGAAAAAAAAAACAATGAAACCCAGAGCATACAGCTCACTGCATATTTGTAATTCATAATTGTGACTTGTCTTTCCTGACACACAGCATAAACAGATCGGGGACCTCACTTCTCTCTATTACAAAAGAGGTTGCCCACCCTGTCTGATAATTCGATCATTTTAAATATCATAGTGCCTACGGCTCGTCGTAGTGTTTTACGTCATCGAGTTTTGGACGGTCGGAATTCCGACGGAAAATTCCATCTGATTTTATTCCATCTGAAATTCTGATCATGTGTACGCATCTTTAGTCTATATGTAATCCTTCGATGACTAAATGGCATTTCTCAGGATGGGTTTCCTAATGCTGACAACAGTAGGACCTAAGTAATGTACAGTATGTGGAAACAGGCACCCATAGGGGTTGATTTACTACCAAAACCCGGTGAAGCTGTGCATAGAAACCAATCATATCCTGTATATACTGTATATTTATTGATACATTTTTTAAATTATTATTATTTGATTATCTAATTTCTTTTCTCTCCCACCCCCCCATTTTTGAGTATAGTTCTATGTTTGCCCCAAGAATATTTGAATCCACTCACAGTTGGCTGACTCGCTACTCTATTTCAAGTATCAATTACTTTTTTGGTATAATAATTATTTCTAAGATTAGATTTGAACGTTCCCCCAGCTACTTTAAGGTCATGTCCCCGTGTTCTCAATCTTGGGTTTATATTGAAAACATGGCTCTCCTGAACCTTATTTAAGTCCTTAACTTATTTGTGATTTACACTTTAAAGATTAAATTATATACTATGTGTATATAGGTATATCTATATCTACCGTATTTTCCGGTGTATAAGATGACTTTTTAACCCCTGAAATTCTTCTTAAAAGTCGGGAGTCATCTTATACGCCGGTACCTAACATGCAGACTTTCAGTCAGACCGTGGCCGTCCATTTTTCAAAAGTTCCGTGATAGGCAGAACACTCAGCTTCCCAGCAGACACTGTGTTCAGTGTTCCGCCTATCACGGATGCCCTCTCATCCGAGACTGTTATATTCTAATATTTAAAAATTCTATCCGGATAGAGTTTTTAAATCATATATATATTCTCTTATTTAACATGAGAGTATGAGACCTTTTGAGCTAATAATCTCCTGATGTGATCCCTTGAACTCGAGCTTTGAAATCCCAGAAGCTGACAGGTTTGATGGATTTTGTAAATATATGCATGTGCATGGAACTCTTATTCCAGATGTCTTGTTGTAATGTTATCTACTGAACGTTGAATGTTTAATTAAGAGCCAAGCCACATCCTTTGAAGAATATCAGTGATTGATTAGTCTACTGTTCAGGATGAAGTTGATCAATATTGAAACCAGATGTTGTATTCATGATTCATTCTAGATCACTCCCTGTAGGAGTGGTTAGTTTTCAGCGCGAAAGTCAAACAAAAGAGTTGTAGGATATTTAAGGAAAGTGAGCCTTGTTCACTTCAGCTTTCTTCTCACCATCTACCATCAAGAAGGACACACACAGACTTTTTCTCTGAACACATTGGCAAGCGGCCATCTTAACAAGCATTCTAAGGACTGTTCAATTATTTTTGAACTCTTATTTGAAGATATTATTACTGTACTGTAAATGTACCTGTAATTCTTTTAGTGTGTATATTAAAACACACGGTTTTTATTCACGATAATTCACGAATCTGTCTCACGATCCATCATTCGTCCAGAACGCTAAGTATAGCCTTTTAACAGCAGAAGCTGTGCTTTTTAAATATAAACCAGTGAAATTACGCAGTTTATTTCATTGGCTCAGCCGCCAGTCGCTCATATTTTCGTCAGTTTCTATACAACTGTCTCAATAAGAGGGGACTAGTCAGTACTGAGAGAAACTTCGGAAAGAGTGAAAAACGAACCTAGAAGACGCAGATTATTTCATTGACTAGCCATCCACTCGATCAACGTTATTCAAATTTTATACCACTTTCTCAAGTGCTATCGGAGGGCAGAGAAGGGAGTGTACTGAGTAATTTTTGAAACGTTTGACTAAGAACCTAGAAGCAAGATTAAGCAAGAATTTGATCGATGCTTCGTGAATGACCTGAAGATTCGTGCGGAGATTGTCGTAGAACAGAGGACTTCTTTAATCGGTGAGTAAATCATGGATTGTATTAAATGTTCAGCTAATGAATGTAAAGGTTTATCGAAACAGATCTGTTATTCTGTTTTATGGAAGTCGTTATATTTGCAATGTTTAGAATCTAATCTGGCTATTGACACATAGAGATTCTCATTAGCCAAAACTAAGAGGAAATTATTTAATGTAATGAAACTAGTTACAGGTTTTAATTCAATGATTTCCGAGGGAAATGCAGAAAATATGCAAACACATGAGAATGTATCTAATGCAGCTAGTTGTTCAAATTGTGAAACTGTATGTAATTATGTTGAGCATGTCCAGAATGAAAAACAAACGCAGTCAGATTATCAGTCCTCAGATAATATGGAGGTTAAAAAGCATGCAGACAAACTGGATATTAGTGCTGTTTCAGATTTAAGTGAAACTACAGTAACTGTTTTTGAAAGCGATTCAAGATGTGAATCAAGGGGCAATACAGTAGCTTCTTCAGACGAAGAATGTCAGTCTAATAAGCAATGTGATTATTCATCGCCATATGTTAAGAGAAAGCAAGTTTTCAAATGTTCTTTTTGTCACAGGAAGGGTCACATGGCAACATTTTGTTGGAGTAACAGGAAATCACATAATTTTAAAACGTCCCCAAGGCGTTATCAAGTTTACTCTGTAAGATGGAATAATATGTCTAGGCATAGAAGTTTTAATATTCAATTAAGACAAGAAGAACAATATTATTTAAAGTGTAGCAAGTCACTTGTTCCTTCTAATGTCACACTGAGAGGAAACAACAGATACATTTCTTAATGAGTGGCTTGGAATGTATGTTTTATTTATTGGTTATGACTTTGGCTATGATTTTCGGTGTGCTGAATAAGGTTTATTGAATAAGGTTTTGATGTAAGTTTTACAGATTTCATGTTGGAAATCAGAAAGTTTAAGTAATAAAGAAATATTTTATTCTTCTGACAGAGTTGCAGACAATTCTGAAAGAAGGGGTTTTAAGTGGAATATATGTAACATTCATGAAAAATGAAGTGAAATTTTAAGGAATATGGATTGATCAAGGAAAGGGACAGCTTTTATTGTTTCTTTACCTGTATCAGAAGCATTCATATTGTACTCGGTGTGCATTATGCAGTAAAAGTAACAGATCATATTGAAGTTTTTCTAGACACTTAGGGAATAGATTTTAAGATAAAAGGAAAGAATAAGGAAGAAATATATATATGTCTATGTATGTAGTGTCATTTGGTTCAAAGATTTAGTACAAGTTATATGATACTTATACCAGTTATTCACATAGTTTGAAGCCTTGTGTTTTAAATTTCGCGGGGTTTTGTGTTCTCAGCTTGCCTTTGAAAGAAAAGTTGGGGGTAAGTTAGAGGAGTGTGTTTTTTTTAGAAGCTAGGGAGACACGCAGAGATTCTGACAGCCTAGGGATCTCTTTCTCAGACACACACAGAAGGAAGCTGATTCAGCTTCACATACATACACACATATATATATATATATATGTATATATATATATAATCTTTATTAGTATTTTGAAGTTTTTATTTAAGAGACTTTAGCAAAGAAAGTAGTTTCACATGATGAAATGGTGATTCAACCTGAATTGGTACCAGTTAATGTTGTCAAGAAACAGACACACAGATACCATCATTTGCTGAAGAACAGAAAGTAATTTTTGTTCTCCTACAGGTTGATTCAACATCTTCTATGGTTTATTAAAATGTTGATGTTGAGTCATGACTTTAATTGGTTTTTGTGTCCTGTTATACTTCGACACCTTCAGAAAGAATTCATTAATTCAATCATGAATGTTTACGTTACATGAGTAAAGCAGAAATTGCCTGAAATTCTTAAAGGAAAGTTCTATTGGGACAAAATGGAATAGACAGACAGTGTAGACCAAAGGGTCAGTAACCTCCTTTACAAATAATTTCTCCAGCAGATAGACCTTGGTCTACTATACAAATAGATTATATAGGTCCTTTATCATCAGGGAAAAATGGATTGAGATTTGTTTTAGTTTTAGTTGATGCTTTTTACAGGTGGTTTGAAATTTTACCAGTTTGCAAAGATGATGCTTTGACAACTGCTAGAATGTTACTGAATCATGGTTTTTCCAGTGTGGGGAATACCAGCACATCTCAGCAGTGACAGAGGATCTCATTTTACAGGCAAAATCATGAAAGCAATGTGTAAAATATTGTTTGTTTTGATGAAGTGTCAGAAGTACAGCATCTTCTAAAACACTGTGAATTAGTTGACAGGAAGGAAAATGTCATTTGTGTTTCCCAATACATTTTTTGTCTACTTGCACAGAGGGGCAATAGAGAAAACATTATGATTAATGGTGTAAGTTCAAAGATCTCTCAATTCAGTGATAAGTGCACGTAGACAATAAAAATATGGGTACACATTAATTGGCGATAATGGTATTTTATGAGATAAAAATTTATATTTTGAGATAAATGATACTGCTTTTCTTTTTTCTAGGAATGATTTTTGGAAAAAATGATCAAAGAAGGAAAGATGATTACAAAAGAGAAACATTTTAAAGAGAGAAGGTTGATCATCATCGTCATCGTCACAGGATTCATTTTCTTTCTAGTGACATTTTTGTCAGTGGTAAAATATATCACAAACTGTTCCAGCCATGCAGAGGTTAACAGGATTGAACATTTTCTCAAGAAAGACATTACAGTATTAAGAAACAAAAGAAATGTGGACAATGATATTAAAGTAGATCAAAATTTGGATAGGTTCAGATATACCAATATTAATACAGCTGAAGATTTATTTGGGTATATAGCTGTAGGGCAAGAATATCATTGTATGAAATAATATTTCATTCATAGTAACGAGGTGGAAATCAAAGTTAAAATAGAGTCGAAAACAAGTTTCGTTACAATGCAAGGATTTTATAGGTTTAATAATCTAACCAAGACTTTTGAATGTAATATACTGAAAAGAGCTTTTTGGACATTAGTTGTAAAAGGTAATGATTCAACAATTTGGTCTGGAGATGTCAATAATGATGTGATAAGCTCTGGGAAAATATTTTATCCAGTAGATCAGTATTATTACCTTTTTCAATGTTTTGTTAAAATATTAAATCCAGAACATCTAAATATAATTGGAGATGAAAGAGGAGACATTGTAAGAATATGGGATTTTCCAGTAATAAGAAAATGTACTCAGTTACGAGTCAAAATTAGCATCGCTGTGGTAGATATTATTGTTCCAGAAATAAAAGTGTCTCCACAGTCTTTAAAAGTCATTGAAGATAAAGATGGATTGAATTTGATGTGTAGTACTCAAATATATTTACCTCAAAATTCATTGTTAACTTGGAAAAGGAATGGTGTATTTTTGGGTAGCTTTCTTCACAGTACCACTGATATGATTCATAAAGGTGTTTTTGGTAGTGTGAATTGGATAGATGATAAATTTATTTATCACCAATCAGGTGTATCTTTAAATGATACTGGTATATATGAGTGCTGCATATTGATAGAAGGTTATCCATTGAAATGTGCTAATGCAAGTATAATTGTTATGTATCCAAGGAAGACTCCATGTGTTGGTAAAAACAGTGTTCTTGCCAAACCCTTCCAGATTAACCATTTACAATCCAGAGCTCTATTGAGAAAGGCAAAGTTTGTCATTTTATTATGGAGTTTTAATATTTCAGTATGGAAAATTTCTACAAGGTTTCCACAATGTCAAAGACATTTGGTTAATATGGAATTGGGTATTGAAAGATGGTTTGGAATTAATAGTAGGAATTATAACAGAAATAAACGTGGTATTATTGAAGGTGCATTAGGTGGAATAGGCATAATCAGTGGCATAGCTAATAGTATGGATATTAACATGTTAAAGTCTGATCTTGAGTCAGCAGGTTTAGTGGGAAGTAAAGGTTTTAAGATCCAAAGAAATTTAAATCAGATATTAGAAGACATGGTTATTAAAACAGCTAATGTAATGGGTCCATCCATATTGCATCTTCAGAATATTACTCTCAATTTAATGACAAGTGAAGAACATTCTCATATTGCCAGGGCATGTTTAGAAATTCAAACAGAATATTCCACTAATTTTAAAATAATTGCACAGGCATTTCAAGGTGGAGTTACCCCTTTTGGCATTTTACAGAATTTGCCCAGAGAATATGCATATGCAAGAAATCATACTGATTTATGGGTAAATAAATGGATAGGATGTAGACAGGAAATATGTTATAGTTCTTCTATGATTCCAATAGCAGGGAGAGAACAAATTTTGGTTCCAATTACTGTTTTGGGATTACCAATTAGTGATACTCAATTATTATATTATAAATTGCAGTATACAGATTTTGCGTTTAACAAGGATAATTTTGAATTAGAACAATTAGATCTGTCATCATGTTTACAATTTCAATCTAAAGTTATTTGTTTACCTAATCAAGATAAAAGCATATTTCATTCTTGTTATCATAATCATACATTATGTTCAGCAAGAATAGAGAAAGTTGAAACTTCTTCCGAATTAATCACTCTTGTAGATAAAAGGAAGGTTTGTTTTCAGATCATGAGAGATACAGAAAGGGTTAACACTTTCTTTTCCTCTTGTACAAACACAGAGAACCTAACTCGGGGTTTGTATTGTGTAGAGGGAGATTTAGTGGCCATAAATGTTAATGGGTTGAGATCAAATTTATCTAATTTATTATTGAGAAATATTAGTGTCAGTTCATCACTATACAATATATCTCAGATAGATGAATTCCCTTGGAGGGAATGGGTTAATGTAATTCAAAAGGATCAAGGTTTAATAATGGCTTTAGCTAAAGAACTTAAGCATGCAGAAATATTGTTCAAACATGAGCAAGGGAATCTACAAGAAATAGTTCATCAATGGACTACGTTAACAGGCTTAAGTTGGTGGCGGCAATTCAAAAATAGTATTTCTATTTGGGGAAAAACTTCAATTACCTCCGCAGCAGGAAATATTTTATCGCACCCTATAGTTATTATTTTTATTATTATTATGTTATGCATTATATATCAATTATATTTAATGTTTAGAATGAAAAAATTGTATAAGCAAATCAGAAATGAAATCAAGAAAGGTGATGATATGTTGCAAAATAGGCTTAAGAGAAGATTGGGTTCTGGAGTTGCAAATTCGGTTACAGGTGACAATACATTTGGAGTTATTGGATCAAAGTCAGAGTGCGTGTGACATGAATGTTTGTATAAATGATTAGGAAAATATGATCATTATTCATATTTCAGAGGGGAATGTTATATTCTAATATTTAAAAATTCTATCCGGATAGAGTTTTTAAATCATATATATATTCTCTTATTTAACATGAGAGTATGAGACCTTTTGAGCTAATAATCTCCTGATGTGATCCCTTGAACTCGAGCTTTGAAATCCCAGAAGCTGACAGGTTTGATGGATTTTGTAAATATATGCATGTGCATGGAACTCTTATTCCAGATGTCTTGTTGTAATGTTATCTACTGAACGTTGAATGTTTAATTAAGAGCCAAGCCACATCCTTTGAAGAATATCAGTGATTGATTAGTCTACTGTTCAGGATGAAGTTGATCAATATTGAAACCAGATGTTGTATTCATGATTCATTCTAGATCACTCCCTGTAGGAGTGGTTAGTTTTCAGCGCGAAAGACAAACAAAAGAGTTGTAGGATATTTAAGGAAAGTGAGCCTTGTTCACTTCAGCTTTCTTCTCACCATCTACCATCAAGAAGGACACACACAGACTTTTTCTCTGCACACATTGGCAAGCGGCCATCTTAACAAGCATTCTAAGGACTGTTCAATTATTTTTGAACTCTTATTTGAAGATATTATTACTGTACTGTAAATGTACCTGTAATTCTTTTAGTGTGTATATTAAAACACACGGTTTTTATTCACGATAATTCACGAATCTGTCTCACGATCCATCATTCGTCCAGAACGCTAAGTATAGCCTTTTAACAGCAGAAGCTGTGCTTTTTAAATATAAACCAGTGAAATTACGCGGTTTATTTCAGAGACCGAGGATGAGAGGGCATCCGTGATAGGCGGAACACTGAACACAGTGTCTGCTGGGAAGCTGAGTGTTCCGCCTATCACAGAACAGCATGAGGAGGAGGCACGGCTTTTGAAAAATGCATGCCCGTGGTCTGACTGAGATTCTGCATGTCAGGGATAAGGTAAGGGATAGTCAAGGCATGTAATGTTGGCACAGTCTGGCATGTAATGGTGGCACAGTGAGGCATGTAATGGTGGCACAGTGAGGCATGTAATGGTGGCACAGTGTGGCATGTAATGGTGGCACAGTCTGGCATGTAATGGTGGCACAGTGAGGCATGTAATGGCACAGTGAGGCATGTAATGGCACAGTGAGGTGAGGCGAGGCATGACTAGTAGGAAGGGGGTCGTCTTATACGGCAAGTATATCCCAAAACCAACATTTTAGCTGGAAAATTAGGGGGTCGTCTTATACGCCCAGTCATCTTATACGCCAGCAAATACGGTATATACAAAGTTATATAAATCATGTATAATAATAATAATATTAATAATAATAATTTTGCAATATATCATCACAACAACTTTGTGCATCCAGGTGGATTATACTATTATAATATAAATATAAATATTATTATAAGAAAAATAGTTATGACTATCTTCTATTTCTTTTAAACTATTATTATTATGAAAGAAAACCTGTCCCAAAACATTATTGTTTTTTTAAATTTAGCTGTATATTATATTTCTAATCACTACCATAACCTCACACCAAGGAACAACCCAAAATAAATTTTCCTGATCTTTATGATCGCAACGATACCACATGTAGATATTATTTGTTGTTTATACCCATAGTACAGAGCAGAAACAATAGAGCGCATTTTGCGTTTTTTTTTTGTCCTAAAACACACTGACATTAACTAACACTGATACTAATTAAAAAAAAAATCCTACCTAAAATATACTGGGGCAGATTCACGTAGATCGGCGCATTATCATTCCGGCGTAGCGCACCACTTTTCCGTTAGACTTGCGCAATCTAGCCGCGTAATCCGGCGATTCACGTAGCTTTTACGCAAGAGCTTGCGCAAACGTAAGGTTTTTTCCTGAGGCGTAAGGAGGAGTAATACAAATTGGGAAGGACGTGGGCGTGTTACATTGAAATGAGCCGTGACCCCATGCAAATGAAGGGCCGGCCGACTCGCGCATGCGCGCGTGAAGGAAACCATGTCAGCTCCGTTGTGCGCATGCTCACAACTCGGGAGCGGCGCAATCAGTGAAATTGGAAATGGACTAGGGCAACTTTATGAACTACGCAGACAGCATAAATAGACAGACACAAATGCACTTCCTTTGCAAAAGTACATCCCTTTGTATCCCTCCCTATACAGCAAGGTGCTTTTGTTTGTTTGTGACGTGTCTTTGAGATATTTGGGGACTGTTTTGCAGAGTGATTTTTGTCTTTTATGTCTTTGTTGTTATTTTGTTTAAATTATATTTTTGCTGGGCATTTTTTATTTTTGCTCGTCATTTATTTAATTTTTTTGGTTCTGTTTGTGTATGATTTTGGAATGTGGGGGTGATATTCCTGCGGGAAAAGGGGTGTCACCCTCATTTGTGGTGGAGAAGTGATCGCCAGGTCTGTGTGAATGGTGTATGAATGTACAGTGACATAATTGGAGCCGTGGCATGGCGTTGCAGCTCACAAGTCCAATGTGATGAGGATGTGGGGTGTGTGTGCTAGGGACCACAGTGGTGTGCATGCATGCATTCTCATTGTGCCATGATTAATGTGTGTGTTTAACGTGCAAAGATGCATAATGTGAGCTGGCATGAGATGGGGTCATGAGATGGGGTACCAGTGCATATGCAGAGTCACCTTGAAGGGAAAAGACAGGAGGATGTTAGTCATGCATGTGCCACTTGTGAGGTGTGCATCACGGGAGGGGATAGTCATGCCTGCCACCCATGTCACTCACCAACCAGCCAGCTGTCCCCATACATGTTCTGTTGGAAATCTGTGGGGATGGGGCTCTGATTGTATATGTAGCTGTCATGGGTGTCATGGGTGGTGCCATGTGTTGGGCTGGTGATGTCCTCCTGCAGGGTTGTGGTAATTCCATGATGGCATGAGGGGTGAATCTGAAGATGCGAGACACCTCAGAATCACTCATGCCATAGATGTCTATGCGTGTGTGATATATCAAGTGAAGAGTGAGGGGCTTGTATCAGA
Organism: Rana kukunoris; assembly: GCA_029574335.1. Lineage (NCBI taxonomy): Eukaryota > Metazoa > Chordata > Amphibia > Anura > Ranidae > Rana > Rana kukunoris. Next base: position 162,438,883 of record CM056059.1, read on the forward strand.
TAAGAATATTGTATTAGATTAATTTAAATTGTAAATTTTATATAAGCAAATAAAAAAATTAAAAAAAACATCTCCCGTGCCCTCCTTAGTGCCATCCTCCGTGCCCTCCTCCTTCTTTGTTCATCTAAAGTCAGTAGTATAGCTATGCGCGACGATGCCCCTGGCATGTTGGCATACAGATTGTTGGGCAACACGTGTGACTGCTGAACTCCTCACTAACAGTGTTGCTTTATCTGACAATTAGACTTTTTTTCAAAATTTAGACCAGCTTTTAGGTCCTCTAACTTTAGACAGAACATTTTGCTGTTGCGCACATCGCGTAGCCTGCGCAGCAACTGCGTTTTTTTGTGGATCCCCGTAACTCCCTCATTAGCATATTTGACTAGCAAATCAATGGTGTGTCTAGCGCAGTTTTGCACGAAGGGAAGCGAATGTCTAATTCAATTACGCCGGACCAAAAAACGTAGATTTCTGGCGTATATTGTTTTGTGAATCGCGTCCAACTATACGCACGCGCACATTTAGACTTACGCACGCGCAACAGCAGTTGCGCAGGCGTAATCGCTCTGTGAATCTGGGCCACTGACTCTGACCTTGACTTTGGACCCTGACCTTGACCCAAACACTAACCTTGGCACTGACCTAGATCAAACCTTGATCTAGGTATTTTTTATTATTATTATTATTATTATTTTTATTATAATATAATATATATATTATATAATAAATAAAATTAGGGCTGTGCAAATTAACTTTTAATTGATCGATTAATCTTTAATTTTTTTGATCGATTAAAATTCTTTTGATTGGTACTCACCTCTCCGCCGGCTTCAAACCTTTTCTCCCACTCTTTACACACTGATAGCAACATAGTACATAGTACATAGTTAGCTAGGTCAAAAAAAGACACAAGTCCATCCAGTTCAACCATAAAAAAAATAAAAAAAAAATAAAACACAGTACATCCCATACACCCAACTCCATACCCACAGTTGATCCAGAGGAAGGCAAAAAACCCCAGCAGAGCGATGATCCAATTTGCTACAGGAGGGGAAAAAATTCCTTCCTGATCCCCCGAGAGGTAATCGGATTTACCCCGGATCAACTTTACCTACAAATCTTAGTACTCAGTTATATTACGTGCATTTAGGAAATAATCCAGGCCTCTCTTAAAGCAATCTACTGAGCTGTCCAGAACCACCTCTGGAGGGAGTCTGTTCCACATTTTCACAGCTCTTTACGTATTTGGAGGTGAAATCTCTTTTCCTCCAGACGTAAAGAGTGCCCCCTTGTCCTCAGTGTTGACCTTAAAGCGGATCTCCACCCGCTGATCAGAACCCTCCCCCCCTCCGGTGTCACAATTGACACCTTTCAGGGGGTAGGGGGGTGCAGATACCTGTCTAAAGACAGGTATCTGCACCCACTTCCGGCCCGCAGTCTCGGGCAAAAGTCGGGTTTTTTGGCGACATCCCGTCGCCCCCCCCCGTTGTGTGCTGGGAACTCTCGGCTCCCAGCACACAGCGGGAGCCAATCGGCGGGTGCAGCGCGACTCGCGCATGCGCCGTAGGGAACCGGGCAGTGAAGCCGGAGCGCTTCACTTCCGGGTTCCCTCACCGTGGATAGAGGGGGGAACAGCAGAGAGACGAGCGAACGCTCATCCTCTGCTGCAGACGCCGCTGGACTCCAGGACAGGTAAGTGTCCTAATATAAAAAGTCAGCAGCTGCAATATCTGTAGCTGCTGGCTTTTAATATACTTTTTTAATGGGACATCCGCTTTAAAGTGAATAACTCAACACCAAGTTCACTATATGGACCTCTTATATATTTGTACATGTTGATCATATCCCCCTTATTCTCCTCTTCTCAAGAGTGAATAAATTCAGTTCCTCTAATCTTTCCTCAGAGCTGAGCTCCTCCATGCCTCTTATCAGTTTGGTTGCCCTTCTCTGCACTTTCTCCAGTTCTCCGATATCCTTTTTGAGAACTGGTGCCCAAAACTGGACTGCATATTCCAGATGAGGTCTTATGCCGCGTACACACGGTCGTTTTTTGTGATGAAAAAAAACGTCGTTTTTTAAAACGTCATTTAAATTGATTGTGTGTGGGCAAAACGTCGTTTTTTGTCTTAAAAAAAACGACCAAAAAAAAATTCCAACATGCTTGAATTTTTTGTGTCGTTTTTCAAAACGTCGTTTTTTGTTTCACTAAAAGTCACCGTGTGTAGCAAAAACGTCGTTTAAAACGACGTTTTTCAACCCGCGCATGCCCAGAAGCTAGTTATGAAGCGAGCTTCAATGGAAAAGTGTGGTGAACGTAACCTCGCTTTTTGTGAAAAAAACGATGGTGTGTATGCAACATCGTCTTTGAAAGTGACGTTTCAAAAACGTCGTTTTTTACCATCGCAAAAAACGACCGTGTGTACGCGGCATAACTAATGATTTGTACAGGGGCAAAATTATATCTCTATCTCTGGAGTCCATACCTCTCTTAATACAAGAAAGGACTTTGCTCGCTTTGGAAACCGCAGCTTGACATTGCATGTTATTATTGAGCTTATGATCAACTAAAACACCCAGATCCTTCTCCACTACAGATCCCCCCAGTTGAACTCCCCCTAGCATGTATGATGCATGCATATTCTTAGCCCCTAAGTGCATAACTTTACATTTATCAACATTAAACCTCATCTGCCACTTAGTCGCCCAATTAGACAGAGCATTGAGGTCGGCTTGTAAATTGGAGACATCCTGTAAGGACGTTATTCCACTGCATAGCTTGGTGTCATCTGCAAAGACAGAAATGTTACTTTGGATCTCAGACCCAATATCATTTATAAATATATTGAAAAGTAAGAGACCCAGCACCGAACCTTGGGGTACACCGCTGATAACCTTGGACCATTCAGAGTATGAATCATTAACCACAACTCTCTGAATCCTGTCTTTCAGGCAGTTTTCTATCCATTTACAAACTGATATATCTAGTCCTGTAGACCTTACCTTACACATGAGCCGTGTGTGGGGAACTGTATCGAACGCTTTTGCAAAATCCAAGTATACCACGTCCACTGCTATGCCTCTGTCCAGGGTTTTACTTACCTCTTCATAAAAGGAAATCAGGTTTGTCTGACAACTTCTGTCTTTCATGAATCCATGCTGTCTGCTGCTTAAATAGTTTGTTTCCAGCAAGAACTTATCCATGTGGTCTTTTATTGAATGTTCCAGTATCTTTCCAACTATAGAAGTTAAACTAACGGGTCTATAGTTACTTGGTAAAGACTTCGTTCCCTTTTTAAATATAGGCACCACATTGGCTCTACGCCAATCCAGTGGTACTATTCCTGTCATTAATGAGTCCCTAAATATTAGATACAGTGGCTTTGAAATTTCAGAGCTCAATTCTTTTAGGATCAGTGGGTGGATGCCATCTGGTCCAGGTGCTTTATCCACCTTTGTTCTGTCTAAATATTTCTGGACCATATCACTTTTGAGCCATTGTGGATTTGGGGCTGTGTCACTCCCACCCCCATTATGGACATGAGCTCCCCCATGCTCCATTGTATACACAGAGCTGAAGAAAGCATTTAATAAATTTGCCTTCTCTTTGTCCTCAGTCACCCACTCTAGATTATTTTGTAAAGGGCCTACATGCTCAGACTTGACCTTTTTACTATTAATATATTTAAATATTTTTTGGGGGTTTGTCCTACTATCTTTTGCAATCTGTCGTTCATTTTGAATTTTTGCATCCCTGATTTCCTTTTTACATATTCTATTATATTCTTTGTAACATTTAAACGACACTAGTGTTCCTTCATTTTTATATTTTTTAAAAGCTATTTTCTTATTGTTTATAGCTTTTTTAACTTTGACTGTGAGCCACATAGGTTTTATCTTTAGCCTTTTAAACGTATTGCCCATGGGAATATACTTTGCAGTGAGGTCCCAAAGAGTCTTTTTGAAGAATTCCCATTTCTGTTCTGTGTTCATCGGTGCCAATATTCCCTCCCAGTCCAAGTCCTGGAGAGCAGTCCTCATGCTTTGAAAATTTGTTCTCTTGAAATTAAGTGTTTTTATCTTTCCTGTATGTATTTCTTGCTTATAGTTAACCTCAAATGAAATCATGTTATGATCACTGCTACCCAGGTGTTCCTTTATCTGAACATTAGTAATAAGCTCTGCATGGTTTGAGATTACCAGGTCCAACAGAGCATCATTCCTAGTTGGGGCCTCAATAAACTTGACCATAAAATTGTCCTGCTATAGGTTTTTAAATTTGTGTCCTTTAACCACTTAAGGACCGCCTACTGCACATATACGTTGGCAGAATGGCACGGCTGGGCACATCAACGTATATATACTTTGATTTTAGTACCCAGCCGTGGGTCACGGGCGCGCGCCCGCGGCGCGCGCCCGTGACCCGGTCCAAAGCTCCAGGACCGGGACCGCGGGACTCGCGGCCCCGAATGCTGCTGCAGTGCGGCGATCTGTCCCTGGAGCTGAAGAACGGGGAGAGCCGTGTGTAAACACGGCTTCCCCGTGCTTCTCTGTGGCCGCAGCATCGATCGCGTCATCCCTGTTATAGGGGGACGCGATCGATGACGTCACACCTACAGCCACACCCCCCTACAGTTTTAAACACACACACAGGGAACACTCAAAGTCACAGCGCCCCCTGTGGTTAACTCCCAAACTGCAACTGTCATTTCCACAGTAAACAATGCAATTTAAATGCATTTTTTGCTGTGAAAATGACAATTGTCCCAAAAATGTGTCAAAATTGTCCGAAGTGTCCGCCATAATGTCGCAGTCATGAAAAAAATCGCTGATCGCCGCTATTAGTAGTAAAAAAAAAATTTAATAAAAATGCAATAAAACTATCCCTTATTTTGTAAACGCTGTAAATGTTGCGAAAACCAACCGATAAACGCTTATTGCGATTTTTTTTAACCAAAAATATGTAGAAGAATACGTATCGGCCTAAACTGAGGAAAAAAAATGTTTTTTTATATATTTTTGGGGGATATTTATTATAGCAAAAAGTTAAAAATATTGAATTTTTTTTTAAATTGTTGCTCTATTTTTGTTTATATCGCAAAAAATAAAAACCGCAGAGGTGATCAAATACCACCAAAAGAAAGCTCTATTTGTGGGGAAAAAAGGACGCCAATTTTGTTTGGGAGCCAGTTAAAACGATGCAGTGCCGAATCGCAAAAAGGGGCAAGGTCCTTTACCTGCATTTTGGTCCGGGTCTTAAGTGGTTAACTGTCCCAGAAATTCCATTATTCCAGTCAATTTCTAGGTAGTTAAAATCCCCCATTATTATCACTGTCCCAGCCCTTGCAGCCCTTTCCATCTGTGCAAGGAGCCGAGTCTCCACCTCCTCATTAACATTGGGTAGTTTATAACAAACTCCAATGATTAACTTTGAACTACGCACATCTGTATGCAGTTCCACCCATAATGCTTCAACTTCATCACACTCTCCATCAACCATGTCCTCTTTCACGCTTGCTCTGAGGTCACTTCTCACATAGAGACAGACCCATCCACCTTTCCTTTTTACCCTGTCTTTCCGAAAGAGAGCATAGCCAGGAATATTAATAGCCCAGTCATGTGAGGATTGAAGCCAAGTTTCAGCAATACCGATTACATCATAGCTCTCCTCATGCACCAGAGCTTCCAACTCACCTGTTTTGCTTGGCAGGCTTCTGGCATTGGTGAACAAACCCTTAAATGTATTGTTACATTTTTCGCTGGCGTTGCAACATGGGAACTTTCTTGTCACCTGCCATAACCCCACCTCCATCTATCCCCATTCCACTCTCCATTAATGTCTGACCCCTAACTGACCTGTGTGCCCGATGTAATTCTAGTTCACACCACAGGAGAAATGCTAGCACAGGCTTTCAGTATCCATAGTTTAAAACAAAAGTTGGATTCAAAATGGCTGACTTCAAAATGGCCGCCATGGTCACCACCCATCTTGAAAAGTTTCCCCCCTCACATATACTAATGTGCCACAAACAGGAAGTTAATATCACCAACCATTCCCATTTTTTTAAGGTGTATCCATATACATGGCCCACCCTGTATATATATATAGTTATATAGAAACATTTTTAAACAAACAATAAAGTAGAAAACATTTATAAATATGATTTATTTAGAAACATTTTTACAAACACATTTTTTTTCTTTCTGCAAGGAACGAGAAAAATACATTGCATTCACAGAAAATAAAAAACGAATGGGTGGGCTGTACAGTGACTGATCACTGTGGTAGTTAATCAGAGGCTACCAAAGCAGTGCCTGGACAAGGCCATCCAGCTCCCAGGGAAAATATGCCAAACTGTGCCCCCTCTTCCCTCAGCGTAAGGCCCCATTCACACCTGAGCATTGCGTTTTCAGGCAGAAAGTCGTGCAATTAGACATGTGCATTCGTTTTCGATAGAATCCATTTTCGTCCGAAAATCTGTTTTTTTCATTATCGTTTTAACAAACGATAACGAAAGTGCAAGAAACGAAAACCAAAAGATCCGACATAAAAAATGCTTTATTTTCGTTTTCGTTGCGGTAAAAATTCGATATAGAGAGATTCGACATTATAGGGAAAAGATTTGACACAATAGAAATAATAGATTCGACATTACAGAGAATAGATTTCGATGTATGAGACGTAAAGATTCGACGTTCCGTCGAATATTCTTTGATCTTTCACCACCAACCAAAAAGATTCGACGTTCCGTCGAATGTTCGTTTGACCATTCAACAGAAACCAAGTATTATTGGATTTTCGGACGAAAGCTATTCCCCAACGAAAAACGAAATAAATCAAAACGATTTTCGGGAGTAACTAAATACATTTATTTTCCAAACGAAAACGAAAAAATGAAACAAAATATTCCAGTCTGCACATGTCTACGTGCAATTTTACCACAATTTTGCCGTGATTTTTTCGGTGTTTTTTACCGCGTTTTGCCGCGATTTTGTACAGGTTAAAAGATCAACAATGTAAAAAGCAGAAAAAAAAACAAATCTGTTTTTTTTTTTTTTAAGTCTCAGAACTTGTTTGAGCTTCAGGCGTTTTCAAGCTTCTGGCTTCAGACATTTTGGAGTGGAGATGTGAACCATCTCCATAGAGAATAATAGATTTTTTTCCCCTCCAGCGTTTTGTAGCTTCAGGCTTCAAGTTTCAAAATGCTCAGGTGTGAATTGGGTCTTAGAGTCAGGGCTCCCCCATCCCTGCAATAAATCATTGTGCCCACGGCAGCTGTCCTTTCTGCCCACCTCTTGTCCGGGCCCTGTACCACAGTGATCAGGTGACCAGGAATTGAGACATCCGGGTCCCGATTGTTAGTACAGGGCCCAGGGCTCTCAGTGAGACCCTGCTCTCTGTGCTGGGAGTGTGCCACGTAGTGCACTCCCAGCACAAAGGGAGAAACAAATTTATGCGACCCCGCGTAAAAAAGCCCAGTGCAGCGAAGCCACATATGTGTGTTATGTCCGCTTGAAGGAGTTAAAAGTCTGTGAAGTTCTGTTTTAAGCATGCAAGGCTTTCATCATATAAGTATGAACCCCAGAAGCACCATTTTGGCGAGCTCCTCTGATTGCTATTAAAATAAACAGAATTTTATAGATCCTCTTGTAATTTCATGGATAATCTTATACAGACCTTAAAGGGTCACTAAAGGAAAAAACATTTTTTTGCAGAAATGACTGTTTACAGGGTATAGAGACATAAAAGTTAACTGATTCCTTTTCAAAATGATTAAAAATAGATAAAAATCAATCATATAATGTGCCTGCAGGTTAGTTTCACTTTTGAACTGGTTTCATGTTTCTACAAAGTAGAAATAGACACACAGAACAAAAACAAACAAATCTAGGGCAGTGTTTTGTTTTTAAAATGAATCTGATTGGTTCTGGGAAGTTTTAGACACACAGTAATGACAGCTTAAACCATCGTGAGAAAGCTCCCAGTATGGTGGTTATAAGGAAACAGACAAGCAGGAAGTGTGGAGAACAGAGCAGGATTACACTTCAAAGGAAAAAACGAACAATAAGGACATGAAACCAGTACTGCAGTAAGGTAAAGGAAGCTATTTAGCTAAAAAAAAAAATCCTTTAGTGATCCTTTAAGGCCTCGTACACACGATAGGACAGCCAGAGGACAACGGTCTAATGTACCATTTTCATCGGTCAAAACCGATCATGTGTGGGCCCCATAGGTTATTTAACCTTAGGCTAAAAAAAAGCCAACTTGCTTATACACACGATCAGTCCATCCGATGAGAACGGTCTGAAGGACCGTTGTCATAGGTTAACTGATGAAGCTGACTGATGGTCTGATGTGCCTACACACCATTAGTTAAAAAAACGATCGTGTCAGAACGCGGTGACGTAAAACAAAACGACGTGCTGAAAAAAAATGAAATTCAATGCTTCGAGGCATGATTTGACTTGATTCTGAGCATGCATGGACTTAACCAATGGTCATGCCTACTAACGATCGGTTTGACCTATCGGTTAGGAATCCATCGGTTACATTTAAAGCAAGTTGGATTTTTTTTTAACCTAAGGTTAAATAACCGATGGCGCCCACACACGATCGCTTTTGACGGATGAAAACGGTCCGTTGTCCTCTGGCTATCCTATTGTGTGTACAAGGCCTTAAATTAACCTATGGACTCCTAACCGATAGGTCAAAACCGATTGTTAGAAGGCACGACCATCGATTAAAAATCCACTCATGCTCAGAATGAAGTTGACGCATGCTTGGAAGCATTAAACTTTTTTCAGCACGTCGTCGTGTTTTACGTCACCGCATTCTGACACAATTGTTTTTTTAATTGATGGTGTGTAGGCACATCAGACCATCAGTCAGCTTCATCGGTTAACCAATGACAACGGTCCTTCAGACCGTTCTCATCGGATGGACTGATCGTGTGTATAAGGCTTAAAGAGGTTGTAAAGGTACAATTTGTTTTTCCTAAATAGCTTCCTTTACCTTAGTACAGTCCTCCTTCACTTACCTCATCCGTCCATTTTGCTTTTAAATGTCCTTATTTCTTCTGAGAAATCCTCACTTCCTGTTCTTCTGTCTGTAACTTCACACAGTAATGTGAGGCTTTCCCCCTGGTGTGGAGTGTCGTGCTCGCCCCCCTCCGCTCTCTAAGTTGCAGATAGAGAAAGGAGCTGTGTGTTAGTGTGTGTCCTGACTGTAGTCCAAGGGAGGGGGCGAGCACGACACTCCACACCAGGGAGAAAGCCCTGGTGTGGAGTGAAAAAGCCTTGCATTACTGTGGTGAGTTACAGACAGGAGAACAGGAAGTGAGGATTTCTCAGAAGAAATAAGGACATTTAAAAGCAAAAGGAAAGGATGAGGTAAGTGAAGGAGGACTGCACTGAGGTAAAGGAAGCTATTTAGGAAAAAAAATTGTACCTTTACAACCCTTTTAAGAGCCATGGATTTTTTTTTTTTTTACCCTCTAATATCCTTTTATTTTTACAGTAGACGGTCTATTATTTTCACAATTGGATTTTGATGGTTATATAAATCATGAGTATATATACCGGTATATAAAAAAAAAAACTTTCTAAATAAACATGTAATTCGCCTTTGCTTTGACTTGGTTTTAATTTACACTAGAGAGTCGAAGATTCTTTGGAAAAAAAGTACAATATGATCATTTTCTGACAGGTTATTTCAATGTTAATGGTCTGTAGAAATGAGAAAGTAGATTTGCAAAATTAACTTTTCATTCTAATGTCGCATTTAGAAAGCAAGAGCGGTTTCAGATGTATTAAAATAATTGAATAGCGTAATTAGGTAACGTTTTACTCTGCTAATATTTAGCAATATCTGTATTAAATGCACAAGAGGGGGGCTTTGTGAAATTAAAAATGTTTTTTTATTTATTATCCATTTTTATTATTTGTTTTCATTTTACAGCATATTAAAATTTGCATGTGGTTATAAATTCAACATGGGAAGTATAAATTATAAATATGAATAAAAAAAATGCCATAAGCGCAGAAAAATACCTGTTGATCTGCCAGAAATGTAATGAGCTCCTGACTTCCTGTTTGGGCTGACAACACATGGGGGTCGATTTACTGAAGCCTCGTACACACGACCGGGTTTCTCGGCACAAACCAGCAAGAAAACTGATTCTTGCCGAGATTCCCATGCGTGTGTACGAGGCATTCAGGTTTCTTGTCTGGAAATCTGGCCAGAATCTCGACGAGAAAAAAAGAGAACCTGCTCTCTATTTTTGCGTCGAGATTCTTGTCGGCCTGTTTACCGATGAGAAACCTGAGAGTGTGTATACTTACCTGTCGCCGTGGAAACCCGCGCATGCCCAAAATGTCTTTGAGGCATGCGCTGTAGCTTCCACGGCATAGGTAGGGTGAAGCAAGATGGCAGCGACGGCATTGAATGTGACGAGTGCATGTTTGTCATACGCGATGACGTCACCGCGTTCTTTCCTTTCAAGAGAACCGCAGTACTTTTGAAATGAAAGTCAGTACACTCGGGCAGCAAAAGTTTCTTGCCAAGAATCGTCAGGGAAAATTACAGGTTTTTCCAGACAAGATTCTGAGATGTGTGTACGAGGCCTAAAAGCAAGAAGACTGTGCACTTTTCAAAGTGTAATTGCACCCTGCCAGTGCAGTTGCTTCGGAGCTTAGTAAATGAGCTGCTGACCTCCATCATCCAATCATGTGCAAGCAAAAAAGCTTTTTTTTTTCCTTGCATGTGATTGGCTTTTCATTATTTACTAAGCTCTGGAGTCTATTTGCCTTTAGAAAATCAACCCCATTGCCTCTGCTGCACTGAAACCCCTACCAACAATATAAGGCCCACCTATTGGCCTATAGAACTCCCCCTAGCCTCGCACCTCTATATACCTCACCATAAGCATACGTTGATTTGTTTCCCAGCAAAACCACTCTGCTGCTTTGACCCCCAGGAGTCTGCTCACACATTAAGTGTAGGGAAAAGACTCTTGGAAGTTGTAGTTATGGGAGGCTTAACCACTAGCCAACCAGCCACCTTTATTATACTGGGGTCAGCTTATTCCCACAAATCGGTGTAGCTGTACGTTGGCTCTTTAAACGGCTATACCAGACACGTACGTGCCAGGGGAACTCGATGTGTGTGGCCAGTGGCCGCGTTGTCCACCCGCCACCCGGAGAGCCAGAATGGAGATTTGTGTGTGTATACACACTAATCCCTATTCTGACAGGAGAGGAGGGACAGATTGTCTGTTCCTAGTACTTAGAGCAGTGATCTGTCTCCTCCTCCAGTCAGTCCCCCCCCCACAGTTAGAAACACCTCCCAGGGAACACATTTAAGCCCCAAGTGTTAACCCCTTCCCTGCCAGTGACATTTATACAGTAATCAGTGCATATTTATAGCACTGATTGCTGTATGAATGTAACTGGACCAAAAAAAGTGTCAAAAGTGTCCAATCTGTCAGCCACAATGTCGCAGATCACCACCATTACTAGAAAAAACAAATTATAATAAAAATGCCATAAATATATTCCCTTTTTTGTAGACACTATAACTTTTGCGCAAACCAATCAATATACGCTTATTGTGATTTTTTTGCAAAAATTTATAGAAGAATATATATATTGGCCTAAAATGATGAAGACATTTATTTTTTTACATTTTTTTTTTATATTTATTATAGCGAAAAGTATAATTATAAGTATATTGTTGTTGTTATTTTTTAATAGTTGCTCTGTTTTTTAGTTTAAAGCGCAAAACATAAAAATCACAGAGGTGATCAAATACCACCAAAAGAAAGCTCTATTTGTGGGGAAAAAAGGACGTCAATTTTGTTTGGGCACAGTGTCGCACGACTGCACAATTGTCAGTTAAAGGAACGCAGTGTCATATCGCAAAAAATGGCCTGGTCATTAAGGGGGAAATTCTTCTGGGGCTGAAGTGGTTAAGCTTTATTAGTGCCTCCTCATCAGTGCCCACCAGTGCGAGCCGCAACAGATCCCATGAGTGACCATCAGTGCTGTCTTATCAGTGCCACCTCATCAGTGCCCACCAGTGCAGCTTCATCAGTGCCCCCTCATCAGTGCCCACCAGTGATGCCTTAACCACTTAAGACCCGGACCAAAATGCAAGTAAAGGACCTTGCCCCTTTTTGCGATTCGGCACTGCGTCGTTTTAACTGACAATTGCGCGGTCGTGCGACGTGGCTCCCAAACAAAATTGGCGTCCTTTTTTGCTTTTTTTTCGTGACTGCGACATTATGGCGGACACTTCGGACAATTTTGACACATTTTTGGGACAATTGTCATTTTCACAGCAAAAAATGCATTTAAATTGCATTGTTTACTGTGGAAATGACAGTTGCAGTTTGGGAGTTAACCACAGGTGGCGCTGTAGGGGATGTGTGACCTATGTGTTGTGTTTACAACTGTAGGGGGTGTGGCTGTAGGTGTGACGTCATCGATCGCGTCCCCCTATTACAGGGATGACGCGATCGATGCTACGGCCACAGAGAAGCACGGGGAAGCCGTGTGTACACATTGCTCTCCCCGTTCTTCCGCTCCAGGGTTGGATCGCCGCACTGCAGCGGCGATCGGGTCCGCGAATCCCGCGGTCCCGGTCCTGGAGCTTCGAACCGGTTCGCGACCCACGGCTGGGTACTAAAATCAACGTATATATACGTTGATGTGCCCAGCCGTGCCATTCTGCCGACGTAAATGTGCAGTAGGTGGTCCTTAAGTGGTTAACAGTGCCCATCAGTGACCATCAGTGCTGTCTTATCAGTGCCCACCAGTGCTGCCTCATCAGTGCCGCCTCATCAGTGCCCATCATTATGGCCTATAAGTGCCCATCAGTATGGCCTATAACTGCTCCTTCAGCATACATCAGTGAAGGAGAAAAATTACCTATTTGCAAAATTTTATAACAAACTTTTTAAAAAAAATTTTTGTTTATTTTGTTTATTTAGCAAAAAATAAAAACACTTTGGTAATTAAATTCACCCAGTGTGACAGCGCTAGAAGCTAAAACTTGGCCTGGGCAGGAAGGGAAGGAAGCAAGTGGTTAAAAGGGCATGATTTTGTGAGTGTGGTTAAAAGTGGGCATGACCAGTAGCGTGTCCCCGGTCTTAATTTAGAAAATCTGGTCACTATTTTATTTTGCTTTTAGGGTGGTGATACATTTGTTTCAAAATAACAACATGCAGTATAAGAATCAATTTAAAATATATTTAATGGTAAAATAATAAATCAGACTCTAAAAGTGACTGTTTTAAAAAACGTAGCAACAATATTTATCACCAAAAACAAAAGTCAAACTTAATGGGGAAAAAACATGAGAAATACTGTAGTTGGTTAAAAAAAAAGCAACATATTTGTGGAAGACAAATTAAGGACAAGTACAATGTGACTTTATATTTATAGGAGAAATCAATTGGACAGGATGCTTGTAGAAACACATTACTCACAAAATATGAGTCCTACAGGCTTCCTACATTCATTAACATATTAAATTCGAGTTTTTAGACTAGACTGCAGGACTGATTGTTAGCCAAGAGTCTTTGGCTGATAGTAAGCTCCCTTTCCGGATTTCTGAATATTTGCATATATTTACATTATAAATGCTTTCATTATTTACATATGAATATAAATATATGAAAACATGCAGGACCCCGTAAACAAGACTTATGATGAGCCAAGGATTAGTTGTGAATTCAAGTCTCACAGTTCTCATCTGATATGTAAAACAACAGTTTTATGATGGTGTAGGAGCACCGAACCTTGTGGTATGTGGTCCTTGAGGATGTTCACCAATAACTGTGGTGTCCTGCTTGACCTTGGGGAAGTGTTGAACCCCCGAAACAGGTTGTATCTTGTTTTTTTCTGGTGAGATCTTGCCATCAGAGAGAGTGTGCCAGCATGGGAGCCTAACCAAGCATGCAAACATGGGCACCTACAAACGCGTGCATGTAGACAAACGGGCGTGTCCATCACAGATATTGGCAACTAGTGGACTACTTAAACCTGGGCCATGCATGGGATCATTGCTGGATGCTTTCAGCTTGTATCTCCATTATCCTTGATCCTAAACCTGCTTCGCTGTTTTAATGACCCGGCTTTCACCTGACCTCTCCCTGGATTAACTCTTAACCTGGACTCTTGGTCAAGAATCTCCCTTTTTATCCTTTACCTCGTTGCCTGCATGATGCCTAACCTCAGCTTGTCTCTGAACTCGAACCTGCTTGTGATTTAGTGCCTTCATGCCTGTCTATTATCCAAGCCAGCTTCTTAACCAGCTCTGCTCTCTACTGGCCTAGGTGAAGTCAGTGTGCCCATGTTGTTGTGCTTCTGCTTACCTCACACCAGAGCTTCCAAGTTGAGTAATGCCAGCAGCCACAGCCCTGTCCACTGCCATTGTTATAGTTTGGAATAGTAAGGCAGCCACAGCCTGGGCCATTCTGGTATTGCTCTTCCATGGGGACAGCTGAGGTTTCTGGCAGCTGCAGAGTATTCACGGTAACCTCCGTGGCCATGCTGTCAGCCATATTGCCTGATTGTATGGATGGGGGCACGAGTTACGGACGGGAGGTCGTGATTGCAAGGACCACTTACCGATCCATGCTAAGGATCGCTATTTGGTGGAATTGACGGGTGTCGGCAAACAGTGTGAGGATGGCTTTGTATGTGGGAGATACGGAGCCACTGTAGCTTACTCCTTTCTCATGATGAGGCGTCGGAGAGACTTTGTTTGACAGTGGAGTTCACCTCTCTGTGGGATCCAGCCAGCTCTCCTTTTCCACTCCTCTCCCTTCCCCACAGTTTCCTGGCTGATCACTGGGAGGAGAATCGGCTCCAATTAAATCCCACCTGCTCCACACTCGTCTTCGGCTAATTTCCACTCGCCAAATGCAAGCAGGCAGTGGAAATTTCGAGGGATATATAAACTGTATATACTCGAGTATAAGCCGAGTTTTTCAGCACACTTTTTTTGTGCTGAAATAGCCCCCCTCGGATTATACTTCAGTCTCCCTGCCTCACTGTGCCTATCTGCAACCTCATGTACCTGATCTCTTGGCACTGTGACATGCAGTCTAGTCGGTGGCCATCCAGTGTAACAAAGTCCCGCCTTCTCCTCGTCCTTGTCCATGATAGGCTGAACACTGGCTCACTGCTGGGAAACTGAATCAGTGTTCCGTCACAGACGAGGACAAGGAGGAGGCAGGGCTTTGTTGCAGTAGATGGCTGCCGACTAGACTGCATGTCACAGCACCGGGAGATCAGGTACATGAGGCAGGGAGATGGGCACAGTGAGGCAGGGAGATGGGCACAGTGAGGCAGGGAGATGGGCACAGTGAGGCTAAGGCATGCAGATGGGAACATTGAGGCTGCAAATGGACACAGTGAGGCTACAAATGAGCACAGTGAGTCTGCAGATGAGCACAGGGAGGCTGTGGTGAGGTTTCAAATGGGCAAAGGGAGGCTGCAGATGGGCATTGTTGAACCTCTTTTCCACTTACACTAGCTGCTGCATTTCTTACCCTAGGCTTATACTCAAGTCAATAAGTGTTCCCATTTTTTGGTGGTAAAATTAGGTGCCTCAGCTTATATTCGGGTCGGCTTATACTCGAATATATATATATATATATATATATATATATATATATATATATATATATATATATATATATCTTTACTCAAGTAATGACAAGATTATTACCAAAGAGATACTCAGGTAAAAGAGCTGAAGTGGTTAATAGATACCAGTAAATCTTAAGTAAAATAATCTTTGCTCGTCTATGATACTTGAAACCAATCAATATGTAATATGCTATAAATTTTCAGTATAGAAAAAGCATGTTTTACTAAAGCAAGTACATCGGAATATATAATCGATAGAACTCAAAGGAAATGCTTAGTCCGGGTTTCAAGGCTTCTAAATGATTCATGTACATTTGTTCTAATATGTTTGAGTTGTAATCCATTCATCTCCTATCATAAATATTTAATTGAGAATAGTTACCAAAAAGTTCCCAGCTTTACACTGTACATGTATAAATATCATGTTTTAAGTGATATAAAATATAAAAGTAAAGTGCTTCTTTAACTGGCTAGAGCCACAAGTAAATCATGAATATCAGCCACAAATACATGTGAAAGCCTAATTTCAGGTTTCCTTTCACTTTAGGGGCCCATTCAAAATGCGCTGTCTTTGCTATCTATTATAGGTGCCAATACATTGTTAATGGTAGCCCCAAAAGCAGATTGCAAATGCCCATCAGATCACATGCCCCCCCAAATGGGTGTTCCACATGAGTTTCCCACAGTGCATTCCCATCATACTGCCTTTGAAAACTGTTCGCCAATACATTGTTAAAGCGGTAGTAAAGTTTGTAAAAAGAAAAAAAAAAGTACCCTGCAAGGCGATGGCGTAATGTGTTAGTATGCATCGCATATTAGCACATTATGAAAGACTTACCTTAAAACAAAGACCTCCAGTGGCCTGCTGTCACCCGTGCAGAAGCCTACACCTTCACCTGGTCTTCCTTTCAGGTTAATGGCCTCAGGCTGTCTGACCGGCCTGCTCAGTATGACATCACTTTCTTGCATTGTGCACGAAAGTCATGGTTTACAGCACATACCTCTGGAGTAAAGCCCCATCATGCCTTTCGTTCAGAGCAGTGCAGTGGTGATGTCCCCTCTCTTTACCCAACAATAAAGGAGCAGCAGTATAGTGATGAGGCTGTCCCTCTGCTCCCCCCCCCCCCCCCGTGAGCATTTTTACAGTGTGATACCGCATACACACGATCAAAATTTCTGACCATGTGTAGGTGTGTACACCATGTGTACACAATTCCGATGCACAAGATTCCATGCATGCTGTGAATCAAGCAGAAGAGCTGCACTGCCTATTGAACTTTATTTTTCTTGGCTCGTCGTACATCTTGTACATCACCGCGTTCTTGATCTTCAGAATTTCCGACAAAATTTATGTGACCGTGCGTATGTAAAACAAGTTTGAGCCTACATCCGTCTGAAAAAAAATCCATGGTTTTGTTGTCGGAATGTCCGATCATGTGTACACAGCATTAGATTGCAAAGTAACCAAGCTATATGTCACTATGAAGGGTTAGGCTTGAAAACCAGTAGCTATAACAATAGTGAGGCTCCCACCGACCATTTGGATAGGTCACCCTGGAGAATGATTAGGGTTCACCCGAGCTGTCGATTCCAAGTACTAAATGGTGTTCACCAGAGCTCCTGATGGTGGAGATGGGCTTTGTGGTGTATGAGTACCAGATTGCAATGCCCAACCAGGAGGTGAGCAAGTCTGGGTCCAGAAGCAGATATAGCAGTTTGGGATTATGCAGAAGCATAGTCGAGGAACAAGCCACAGCTCGGTAATGAGTGGTAGCGAAAATACGGACAGCAGCAGGAGTGACAAGAACGAGATATTGGTTGGAGTGAACACAATAATCTGGCAAACAGGAATAGCAAAAGCATGAGTTAAATAGGAAGTTCATGGGAGAAGAAAATGGTTTAAGCTTCACCAGAAACATGGTTAAAGGCAAGATTGTTCGATGAATTGTCCAAGGAGCTGTCCATATGGCTCAGCAGGGAGAGACACACTAGACACAGCAGAGGTTGCAGGTTCAGAGTAGGATCCTGACACTATGATTGGCACACAGAGCCAAGGTTGCCCAGTTCTGTTCTACATGCTCCTCTGAGGAAGGATTCTAGAAAGAACATAAAAGGACATATTTATATTTATAGTACCTAAATTGTATTTTTTTGTTTTGTTTTAAATAACTGGATCATTGGGGTTGATGGGGTCAGTTGAGTAAATGAATGAAGCCATTGGCACCAATAAGACAGAGCTTCTTTGGTATATATGAGTGTATTTAATAGCTTCAGCTCACACATTGTGTGAACCGGCAATGTGCTGTTTTGAAGTGACGGGTATATCTTTCCAGGTGAAAACAAAACATACATTGCAGTCCCAGGTGAACATTAGCAGTTCATTCCCCAATGAGTCCTATATAGAGAATAGTGGTTAATGATTCTTACTCTGAATGATCCAAGGTTATCAGTGGTGTACCCCAAGGCTCAGTGTTGGGACCCTTACTTTTTTAATATCTTTATAAATGATATTGGGTCTGGGAATAAAAGTACTATTTTAGTGTTTGCAGATGTCACCAAGCTATGCAGTGAAATAAAGTCCTTACAGGATGTCTCCAATTTACAAGCCGACCTCAATGCTCTGTCTATTGGGCAACTATGTGGCAGATGAGGTTTAATGTTGATAAATGTAAAGTTATGCACTTGGGGGCTAAGAATATGCATCATACATATTAGGAGGAGTACAACTGGTGGGATCCGTAGTGGAGAAGGATCTGGGGGTTTTGGTAGATCATAAGCTCAATAATGGCATGCAAAGCCAAGCTGCGGTTTCCAAAGCGAGCAAAGTCCTTTTTTGTATTAGGAGAGGTATGGACTCCAGAGAGAGAGTCCATTTTGCCCCCCCCCCCCCTGTACAAATCATTAGTAAGACCTCATCTGGAATATACAGTTCAGTTTTGGGCACCCGTTCTCAAAAAGGATATCGGGGAACTGGAGAAAGTGCAGAGAAGGGCAACCAAACTGATAAGAGGCATGGAGGAGCTCAGCTATGAGGAAAGATTAGAGGAACTGAATTTATTCTTTCTTCAGAGGAGGAGAATAAGGGGGGATAAGATCCACATGTACAAATATATAAGAGGTCCATATAGTGAACTTGGTGTTGAGTTATTCACTTTAAGGTCAACACAGAGGACAAGGGGGCACTCTTGACATCTAGAGGAAAAGAGATTTCATCTCCAAATATGGAAAGGTTTCTTCACAGTAAGAACAATGAAAATGTGGAATAGACTCCCTCCAGAGGTGGTTCTGGCCAGATCAGTAGATTGCTTTAAGAAAAGCCTGGATTGAATGGATTGTATTGGTTGTTTTTTATGGTTGAACCAAATCGGGCTTGTGTCTTTTTTCAACCTAACTAACTATGTAACTATGTATAACGGGGGGGCTAATAGAGTTCATAATAGTCCATAAAAAAAAGTCATGACGCTAAGCAGACAGCTCCACCCAAAGACAAGATTGGATTTCTGAAAGACAGCAGAACAACACAGGGAGGTGCCACTAAGTGCAGTATTACAAAAAACAACTTTAATGGAGCAGCCAATTAAACACTCACATAAATCCATGGGGGAATGCTTGTAAATGTAGTAACATCTGTGGAGGATTGTCAAGACTCAAGAGGGAAGCATGGGCAGCAGCTTGCAGCATGAGGAGATGAGCCCAGGAGCCGCTCGTCAGCTGAGGTGGAAAGGCATCCGGAACCACCCTGGAACGCGGAACTGAAAGTGATGTCACGTCGAGGGATGATCCTGTTGCCTTGGTAACGCGTTTCAGAGCACCAATCAGCTCCTTAAAGTTGTCTTTTACTACTGAACTTAGTCGTGTCCCCATGCATTGCTCTCACGTCTTTCCAGGTACATCATTCCATTATAGGGACTCTGTTGGGGATTCCACTCAACCACACCCAGCCTCCCTAATGTATTGCTTTTCTATAAACTTGCGTATCATTTGGATATAGGTAACCTTAAAACCTAACTGAATGACTATTTGTTTGTTAAAACCTTCCCGACTATCTTTGGCATCTCTTTAATAGATTCTTTATGCTGAGAGGGGATGGGAAGAACAGGACAGGGTGACAACACAGGAGAACAACTTGGGCAGGGCAGTATGTTGTCACCCCATAACAGGAATTGCCTGTACAATAATCTTTAGGAATTATTTCATATAAAGATGATGACTTGTAAGTATTAAAAATTACTAATAAGGTTTTAGTGGAAGGGTTTACATCTACTTTAACATGTTCCTGCCCGGCCTCCCCAGAGTAGTACAGTGTTGCTATGGTAACAACGTATTGCTTTGGCCACAGTGGGGTTCAATTACTTAAAGTGGAAGTAAACCCTTCTATCATTTTCAGCCAAGGAAGCTGCCATCTTGGCCTATGTTTAATCTTCAACTGCCGTGGTGCTGCACATGTGATCAGTTATGACACTAGCCATTGGATGGTTTGACAGTTTGGTTGAGAGCACAACCAATGTGACAGTTGGCAATCCCGGCATGCCAGAAATTTAACTGCTTTTTGAAACTGTTAAAACTTCCGCTTTAAGACAAAGGCCCGGATTCACAAAACACTTACGCCGACGTATCTCCAGATACGCTGACGTAAGTACAAATGTGCGCCGTCGTATCTATGCGCCAACCCACAATGCTAGATACGTCAAAAAATAGGCTTCATTCGACCGACGTAACTTGCCTACGCTGGCGTATAGTGGGCGCATAGTTACGCTTGACGCTTTTGGCACTTCCATTGATTTTCGATGCAAATATGCAAATGAGGGAGATACGCCGATTCACGAACGTACTTGCGCCTGGCGCATGTTTTAAGTGATTTGCGTAAGGGTTATGTCCGGCGTAAAGTTATTCCCCATATTGGAGGCGCAACTCATGCAAAGGCATGGACCAGGGAACGAACGCTGTAGAATTTTACGTTGTTTACGTCGTTTACGCATTAAGTGAATAGGGCTGGGCATAGGTTACGTTCACGTCGTAGGCAGTGATTCGACGTATCTTAGCCAGTTGTTTCGACGTGATTGTGAGCATGCGCACTGGGAAACATCCAAGGTACGACGCATGCGCAATTCATTTTAAGTACTTGTCTGAAGCTCAGGCCATCATTTGCATGGGGTCATGCTTCATTAAATGTATCACGCCCACTTCCAGCCCATTTTGACTTATGCTGCCTTACGCCTACGCTACGCCGACGCAACGTTGGGAGCATTTGCTTTGTGAATTCCATGCTTCTCTCCCTACGTTGCGCCGGCGTAGCGTAAAGAACATACGCTACGCCGGCATATATATACGCCGAGGTATGTGAATCCGGCTAAAAGAGTTTGTTTGTCTCACTTCTGCATAGAAACCAATCAGCTTCTAACCTCAGCTTGTTCAATTAAGCCTTGGCAATTAAATTAAATGCAGAAGTGTGCCTGATTTTGCACCCTCCATCTTTAGTAAATAAACCCCAGTATGTTAAAAAAAATCATAAAAAAGGGAAAAAATGTAATAAAAAATTATATATATATATATATATATATATATATATATATATATATATATATATATATATATATATATATATATATATATATATATATATATATATATATATATATATATATATTGGTATATATATATATATTTAATTTTTTTTTTACATGCTGTCACCAGTCACCAGTCAGTGTAACTGATCACCACCCTATCCCATTCTAGTGGGAGATGTGAGAAGTTTTCTGTAGGAGGGGGGAAAAAAAATGATCACCGCCACGCCAGTTATGTATGTAAAAAAAAAATTTTAAAAAATATTTCTTAATTTAAAAAACAAACAAAACAAAATTAATTTGAACTTCAAAAAACACCCATGCAGAAGATTATGGGGCAGATTCACATAGATGTAATCTTCCGCTGCGTAATCGAAATACGCTACGCTGCCGTCTATCACCAGACTCTACGCCGAATTCAGGTAGTTTTTTTGCGCGTACGCTATTGTATCGTATTTTTTTTCCGCCGCGCAATCGAAATACGTGAGTAGGGGGCGTGAAGCATTTAAATTAAGCGCGTCCCCGCGACGATCGAACTGCGCATGCTCTGTTCAGGAATTTCCCGCCGTGCATTGCGCGAAATCACGTCGTGACGTCATTCGTTGTTTGAGTAGCGGCGTTTACGAACATTCCTATTCCCGGACGACTTACGTTAAAAATAATAAAAGAAATCGAAAAACGTTGAAATTCGACGCGGGAACGACGGCCATACTTAACATGGGCTGTCTAATATTAGACCAGCAAAAAGCTGGTATAGTGAAACGGAAAAAAAAGATGACTAAAGGTGCCGTAAGAGATTGCGTTTGAAGAGCGAAATTTTGTGGATTCCAGGCAAAAGCTCATTAGCATACCATGAAGGTGAAAAACAACAGGAAGTCCGCCCAGTGGCCGCAATTTTCAGGCAGCGTAGATCTGAAGGCGTACTAACACGTAATAAAGTCGAAATTTAGCACGCAGGTGTCTTTTCATGGTTTGAGGATTTCGACTAGCGTAAAAACGCTCGTAAATCGAAATTACTCCTGTCTAACAACATTTACACAGGCGTAATCGCTTTGTGAATCTAGGCCTATATTTCTAGGGGACATTTCTATGCCAGTCATATACAGAACACCTCCAGGTTGCCGCGTTGCATTTTCTAGAAAAACACAGTGGCTGCAGATCCAAAAGGAAAGGTCATTTTTAATAACATTAAAATACAACATGGCTTGTGTAGCAATTGCATATGATATATTGTTTTTTTTTTATTATTATTTGCTTTAAGTGTATGATGGTTATCATATCAAATATGACCAGTTCTAAAATGTAACAGCTCTTCATCCATTTCCTATTAGAGTGTGATCTTACAGTGCAAGCTAAGCGATAAAGCTAATCTCAAAAGTTATCTTTGAATTAAAAATGTAAAAAAAAAAAATATTTTAATTTAATTTTAATTTATATTATAATGTATCAAAGGATTAAAACGGAATCACTATCTTGATAGTATTATACAATAGTGTCCCTTTTGTTTTCGCAGTCACATTACATTGTAGCTACCCACATTTCCTCTCAGTTTCCTCCAAACAGCTGAAGTTATTATCATTTACTCACCTTGCTAATCTGATAACTGATGAATAATACGCATACATTAATGGAAGAAAACTGAGATCTAATTATCATCATGCCAGGATATGTGAATTATCATTTTATAAATGTTGCACTTTTAATTTTTTTTTTCTAACTCAAGCGCTCTCGTTAATTACATTGAAACACCACATTTTGTGTAAAAAATCTCTGTAGGTCAATTATACACACTGCAAGGACTTTAGCAAAATTAATTGCAGATGCCTGCTAGTTCTTCAGGAATAACTAAAGACAAAACTTTTTTTTAATTATTATTATTTTAGATAGAGCAAGGAAGGGTTATATGCCCTATCATTTTTGTTTTTGGCATCTATGCTCCTTTGAGAATAAAGGATGAGGCAAGTGGGGGCTGGTGTTTTTTTTGGGGGGGAAGGGCGGCATACAACCCCCCGGCTGCGGTTGGAGCAGCACTAGCCCCCCCCCCCCCACCACACTAGCACACTAACCACCCAATGCCCTTACCCTGGATGCAGGCAGTGAGAGCAGCGGTAGTAGCTGGTGCTGCAGTCTTCCAGCATGGCCGGCTTAGGAAAAGCTGCTCCGGTGTCCTCTTCTGGAGCAGCTTCCATGATGCGTCTCCTTTCTGCTCCTCCCGGCGCTAGGCGTCCAATAGGTTTGCCTGACGTATTGGCCAATCTGGAAATGGGTTTCATACCTGCTTCCCGATTGGCCGGGAGGAGGATCAGTGTTGCAACAGTGAATATTCATTTTCTGTTGCAACACATCTGGGTGGGCTATGGATGCACCCTCTCCTATTTTGAAGCTTTTTAGAGCCTCTGGCCCTAATCATGTGCTGGACACATGAAAAGGGGGCAGCCGCAGCAGCCGTGGTAGGTTCATACTGCATGATTCTATCCACTGCATATCTGGGGTTGGCCTGTAGAGAAGGGAAGGCGCCTGGGCGCTCCTAATTAGCTTAGCCAATTATGTTGCAAATTTGTACAATGCATAATTGTTCCAGTTGGTGTTGGTGGATCATGAGAAGGAAGGGTTAACACACACACCCACACGGGTTGAACTGAATGGACTAGTGTCTTTATTCAATCTTGCCAACTATGTAACAATGTAACACTGCTGGTCAAGTTTTCACGCTCTTTTTAGAAGGTTTACCACCCCCTGCAGGTGATAAAATAGGTGATACAATAGGGGCTTATTGGTCCCCAGGGGGTGAAATTTAGAGAGGAGAGGCCTGGATGTAGCTATTATGTTGCCTATCTTAACCACCCCTTGGGTAGAGCCCAGTCAGGGTTTCCAGTGGGGACTGGAACCTATGGACTTATATGGACTTGTTCTACCTAAAAGTGGATGTAAACCTGATTCATGACATTTGAGCTGGGCACATATATCTACATTGGTAAATTATTGTTTGGGTTGTGTTGTGAAAATCGTGATTCAATATACAGAAGCACACCAACCAAGTGGAAGTTCACTACCGTATTCGGACGAGCCCTGAATAATTTGAAGCTGTTTGGAAGCCATCCCCACAATGTCCAGTTCTGGAGCCTATGACCGATCCGCATGTAGAGTATTTGGAAAAGATTTCCTAAGGGCAGGTCGGCCCAGTATTGAGCCCAGTACCAACATCTATCTGGTAAGCGGCCATTTACTTATCAGTTGAAAATCGCATGTGATTGTATGATATCAACCAGTCTATTAGCTACGTTCTGTTTCATATGAGAATATCTTCACAGCAACATTGTGCACCATATGGCAATCTATTGCTTATAGCTTTTTCATTTATAGGACTTATATTGCATATAGTCTCTTTGGGTACATTATTTATTGTTTGGTGTTTTTTTCACACACACACACACACACACACACACATATATATATATATTTGTGTGTGTGAATTATAGTTGATGACATATTATTATTTATTGCCACTTCCAGTATCAAGTACTTTTAGTATCACTATTTTTGGGTTGCACATTTTTTTATTTCTTTTTACCACATATATCTACATTTTTGTTATTTGTCTTCAAAGCACTATGTCCTGTAGCTGTCTCCTGCCCTGTTCTTCTGTTATCAGCCTGATACCTCCTGACAAGTTTTCCGTCACATATGATAAAAGCAGCCTGAGTTTTGTGTTGTGGAGGATGCTATAAATAAATTATCAGAGCCCTGAACTATTCACAGATCAGCTCTGAAAGTCTCTACCTATGAGGAGAGGGGTGTGTACCTTTCCTCAAATCAGCTGTCTTGGCTGTATGCCCAGACTTCACTGCAGAGCTAACCAGGAAGAGAAATTCTCCTAACATGAAGAGCACTTTTTAAACAGTAGATAAATCTGAAGACAGCAGATATACATGTAAAACTTATGTGGGGAGATTTTTTTTTCATCTCTGTATATCATCTGAGGATGTTCACTTCACTGGGTATAGGAGAGGGTTTACATCCACTTTAAGCTGGACCCTGTTATGGACTATTGCTACCTATTGTGGATTTGCTGCCTATTATGGGCTCTTACTTTGAGAAGGACTCTTTATGGATTTAGCCATATGTCTAAGGTATACTGCAAATACCCCATGGGGCACTATTCAAGGGCATTAGAGTGTAGGAAAGTATATGGAAGATGTCTTTGAGAACTGGTACGTGTTACCTGTAACTACCTTAGTAAAAAATATTTAATTGTTCATCTAAACTGCCTGGTCTGAAGTTTCTAAAGGGGTGTGTGTAAGGCGTATCAAAAGAACACTTGGCTTACAACAAGGGGACTGAAGAGAAGTTAGGGACTATACAGTACAGTGGTCTAATGCTTTCCAGAGGAAGCTAGATTACCATAGCTACTGTAATGACTTCATTTGCTAAAGCAACCAAGCAGCCAGGAAACGGTTGATATGACCGATGTGACATTCTTTGTTAGTAAAAGGGTATTATGCTTGACCCTTTCACTATTGGCCGGCTTCCACATATACTGGAACCGACGTTAAAGCACAGAGTACTTAGGGACCAAGCCTGGGAGTCACAGAGGGAGATGAAATAGTGAGGCATTGGGAGGAGAACCAGCATAGCACTATGGAGAAGTGCGTTTCCTGTATACAGTAGTAACATTCAGTACAGAAAATTATCACTGGGAAAGAGGTGAAGGGACTGCTGAGTTGGTGGGGCCAGTAGAAGCTCTGCGGTACCGGCTCAGAAATGCTACAAACCTACTATAGAGGGAGAGGTGTTCTCTAAAAAGAAGTAGTACCACAAAGTTACAAAGTGTTAACTGTGCAAGTGCTCTGCTCACTAAGCCACCCCCACAAGCTTTAAAGCCCAAATACAGCCAAAACTTCCCACTTAATTTTTGGGTAGAGAGACTTCCTTTTAGGACAGACTATGAAGGCCCCCCCCCCCCACCAGTGTTTCCAACCGTCCATATTTTTACGGACAGTCTGTAAAAACATGCACTTTTTTCCCCCGTTCCTAAATGTCTGTGGTTGCGGGTATGTGCCAGTAAAAATAGCA
Organism: Rana kukunoris; assembly: GCA_029574335.1. Taxonomy (NCBI): domain Eukaryota; kingdom Metazoa; phylum Chordata; class Amphibia; order Anura; family Ranidae; genus Rana; species Rana kukunoris. The sequence goes on from CM056059.1 coordinate 162,465,174, forward strand.
GAGATCGGTTTGGCTTGGAACTGCGCATGGAGATTGGAGGCAGGGGGTGATTGGAGGCAGGGGGTGATGGTGGCTGTAGTGGCACTGCAGAGGGGGATGGAGGCAGGGGGTAATGGAGGCACGGGGAGATTGGAGGCAGGGGGTGTTAGCGACAGGGGGTGATTGGAGGCATGTTGGTGGCACTGCAGAGGGTGGGGGGTGGAGACAGGGGTTGTTGATGGAGGCAGGGGATGATGGAGGCAGGGGTTGATTGGAGGCAGGGGGCCTGGGGTTGATTGGAGGCAGAGGGAGATTACAGGCAGAGGGAGATTAGATGCAGGGGGAGATTGTGGCACCGCAGAGGGGGGTGAAGGCAGGGGGTGTTGGTGGCAGAGGGGGGTGGAGGCAAGGGGTGATGTGACTAAATAATTTGCCCTTATTATATTGAAAATAACAAAAATATGTTATGTCGTGCCAGTAAATTTGAATCTGGTAGGTTGGCAACATTGCCCCCCACGTGGGAAAGACAGGGAGTGGTAGTAGATCTCTACAATAAGTGAAACATTAGAGAATGTCAGAAATTAAATTAAATTTAAATTATACCCTTAAGAAGTTTTGCAATTTTCCAACAGATACATAGAGCTGGATCATAACATTTGCAAAGGGAAATATTAAACACAGAGAAAGCCCAACACCCTACAATGGGAACTAAATGAATGCTTTAGACGCTAATTTGTATGTGATACAATATATAGATTTAATGCTATTGCCATGATTTATTATAATTTTTACTCACTATATAATTCAAAACATAAATACTGTATTCCCCTTCACAATGACTTCTCCAAATGGCAGCCAAGAAACATCGAGCCTGACGGGTATCTGAATCAGCGCCAGCAGTTGGCGAGCAGCCCGGGAGGCACATAAAGTGGACCACTAGGGCCGCTCAAAGCCCTGAGCTAAAATGGATAAACCATTGCAGCTGAATTTATATCAATAATCTAAAATAAATTTCCTGTAACAAGCAGAATCTTAAAAGTATGTCCTTCCAACAATGCTTACTGTATTTAGTTTCTACAGGAAAAGTCGACAGCAAGAAGGAAGAATAATGCAGATTGGTGTATATCAGGGCTATTGGAAGAAGCCTTCTAAAATAAAAGTTTGTAATGGAAGATATCCAGTAAGATATTACATTGTCATGTGGCCATATACTGTAGCAAGTCCTGCTGTGGAATTTTGTGTTTTTTATGTCCAACTTATTTATTTACTTGGAGGTGAAAGCTATAGTCATCTAAGGGCTATTTAAAGTCTGCAGATGGAAAAAAAAATCTGGTCCCAACATCCTCTCCTACCATTTCCTATATAAATAAAAAAACACCTTCACACCAAAGGTACGGTTCTAAGTAACGCTCACAAAAGCAAGTAACCCTCAAGAAAGCCTCTTCTTGGATCCATCTCATATCCGTGAAGGTCAGGGGTCAGGCTCTGAGACCAGTAGCCAGAACAGTAGAGAGGATCCTTACAACCAACAGGATAAGTACACAAGCAGATCACCTTGGCGGATGACACGGGCGCATCCAAGGTGCAGGGTCTAAGAACTAACTGCCATTTACTAGAGCTCCTGATGAGGGAGATGGGTTTTTCTACATGTTATCACCTGTGACAGACTCACCAGGGACATCACTGGACCCTCTTATGTCTAAAATCATCCTATGTCCACTAGGGGCATAGGATTACTGAGAAATGATATCTTGGACTACCTGAGCCAGGATATCTGTAAAGAACTATTTTGATTCTGAACTCAACGGGTTAATTGTAAGAGTGACTCCTTCATACTGATAGATGCTAATGTCCTTGCCTCCAGCCATCTCTATGTTCTCTGTGCTAATTGACCCTGCTATTTTGTAAAGATGTCCTGTGTTTACACTTATGATAACGTGTATTGTATAGCAGGTGAGAGGAGACGGGACGTCTACTTTGAAAGGTCATATCTCAGAGTCACCTCGTCTGGGTACATGATTAGTTAATTAGCTCATGTTAATTTATGTTCTGGTTACCTCCTCTTTAAACTATATAAGGTTGTATTCTTGGTTCTATTAAACACTCCATGTTTAGCACACAAACAAGTCTCGTCTGGTTGTGTGTTGAGGGCAGCTGGAATATCTGATATCTAGACTGATAGTAAGCGGTATATAACGGAAGCACTCCAGCTGAGTGTGGGACGTTCCGTTACAGTACCCATTTAGCTGCCTTCAGAATGACCCCACCAAGAGGTGAGCAAACAGGGGTCCAGTAGCAGATATAGCAGGTAGGGATCAAGCAGAAGTGAGCAAGCAGGGGTCCAGTAGCAGATATAGCAGGTAGGGATCAAGCAGAGGTGAGCAAGCAGGAGTCCAGTAGCAGATATAACAGGTAGGGATCAAGCAGAGGTGAGCAAGCAGGAGTCCAGTAGCAGATATAGCAGGTAGGGATCAAGCAGAGGTGAGCAAGCAGGGGTCCAGTAGCAGATATAGCAGGTAGGGATCAAGTAGAAATGTAGTCAGTAAACAAGTAGAAGGTTGGTAACAAGTGGTGGTTGGGATCAAGTGGAAGCATATTCAAGGAACAAGCCAAAGGTCGATTATGAGTGGTGGTGGAGAGAAGGACAGCTGCAGGCATGCAAAGGAGCAAGATATCGGCTGGAGAGAGTACAATAATTTGGCAGATAGGAAGTGCAGAGACATGGCTTAAATCAGGATGTTCAAGGGAGGATCAACAAGTTCAAGGTTCACCAAGGTTAACCTATTTGGTAGACGCTATAAATTTTGCACAAACCAATCAATAAACGATTATTTTGATTTTTTTACCAAAAATATGTAGAAGAATACGTATCGGCCTAAACTGAGGGAAAAAATTGTTTTAGATATATTTTTTGGTGATATTTATTATAGCAAAATTGCCGCTCTATTTTTGTTTATAGCGCAAAACATAAAAAACACAGAGGTGATCAAATACCACCAAAAGAAAGCTCTATTTGTGGGGAAAAAAAGGACGCCAATTTTATTTAAGAGCCACTTCACACGACCACGCAATTGTCAGTTAAAGCGATGCAGTGCCGAATCGCAAAAAGTGGCCAGGTCTTTAAGCTGCATAATGGTCCGGGTCTTAAGTGGTTAATGTTGCTTCTGCCTCATTACAGAGGAAGATAAATAGCAGAAAAGTAGGACAGCACTGAACATCAGCAATGGTTTTGAACCCAAGGGAGAGTTTCCTTGGTTTTCTGCCTAGAGAAAGTAAGATATCGATAAACTAAGGAAAAAAAAAAAGATGAAAAGCTAGCTTTAAAGCTTAACAATTCTACCTATTTGTTTACATATATTTATATCCAGCTACAATTTATGTTGACATGTCCATTTAAACAGCAGTTAACATGTTAACAGGTCAAGAGGTCACTGTTAGTTGTTGGGGAAGGTTGGAGGTCAAGGCAAATGGTCACTTTCAGCTTATTTATATGGCTTTAAAAATGAGAAGGCCACAGCTGAGCTCAGGGAAAAGACCCGTCATGATAGAGGACACAACACATTAACTAAAAAGTAATTTAGGTTAATAGAAAACATCAGGCTTTCAAGTAACAAATTACATCTCAGCCGGTCGCTCGCCTGAGAAATCTCCACGTTTTACGCGTTGCCAGGAAGAAAAATTTGTTAATTGAACACATTCTTGTCAACAGTGGTAACACACCGATAAAAGAGGACTAATCACTTGGAAATGAGGACCAGAGAAAGGATTCAACAGCAGATCTTTGCTTAACCACTTCATTATCAGCAATGTTACTGCAAATTTACCACCAAATCGGTTTGCAGTGGCGTCGCCCCCTCTCGCTCCTGCACCGCCACTGAAAAACGATACATAGATTCATGCATTGCATGAATGTATTGTCGCCACTGCCCACTATTCAGATGGCCAGCCCCCTGGTGAGCAGCTGGTTGGCTTTGGAAGTGTCTATCAGAGCCAGTGGCCTAAGGGCTGTAATCTGCTTCCAAATAGTTAACCAGGTTCCCTAATTCCCTGGTTAACACCGACAGGCGTCTCAGCCAATTAGGTTCACCAGTTCTGTTACCGGTAACCTGATTGGCTGAAGCGACATCAAGGGCGGGACTCCTTCAAGGAATCGTGGGGGAAAATCTGAGAATGGCTGACCGAGAAAGATAAGTGCCAGGTGGGGGGGCAATCTGGTGATATTTTACAGGCAAACTGGCGACAAAGTCATGGCACAGTCGTGACAATGGCATGGCACAGTGGCGACAATTGATGGGCACAGTGGTGACAATGGCATGGCACAGTGGTGACAATGGCATGGCACAGTGGCTGTGTTTGGAATGGCACAGTGGCGACAATTGATGGGCACAGTGGCGAAAATGACATGGCACAGTGGCTGCGTTTGGCATGGCACAGTGGCGACAATTGATGGCACAGTGGCTGCATTTTTGGCATGGCACAGTGGTGACAATTGATGGGCACAGTGGCAACAATTTATGGCACAGTGGCTGCGTTTGATGGCATGGCACAGTGGCTGCATTTTATGGCATGGCACAGTGGCGACCATTGATGGGCGCAGTGGCTGCGTTTGATGGCATGGCACAGTGGCTGCGTTTGATGGGCACAGTGAGGCTGCAATTGATGGTTTTTTTTTCGTTTGTTTGCGCCCCCCAAAAATTTTTAGCACCAGCCGCCACTGATTGAGAAGTATATCTAAAAAGGATAAATATTCCATTGAAAGTGTTTTCCACCAATTAGGGCACGTGCAGAGGTGGCTCTCTAATTAGACAAATTAGGCGACCGCCTAAGGCCTCGCACTCACAGGGGCCTCTTGGCCACCTAATTTACCTGTGCTCGATCACTAATGCGGACTGACCAACTGGCTCCAGGGGCCATCTGTAAAAGGCGCACTGGGCGGGCCGCAAGTCCATGTGGGGCCCTAAAACAGCTGAGCTGCTCGTTCAGCCTGCCCTGCTCACCTGGCCTCTCCACGTCTGGTCGGCTGCCTATTCGGGTCAGGAGTCGGGCCAGGTGGCAGAAACTATCCAGCTGCCCTATGACTGTCTGTGAAGGGGAAGGAGGAGCTCCGGTGGATGGATCCCATCCCAGCACCTGCTGCAGCCTGGTAGACCGTCCAGAGAGAAAGTGAGTGCCCAGCCGTGCAGCCCTCCTGTGTGCCTGGATAGGAAGAGTGGGGCCTTGTGTCTATATTTTGCCTAAGGCCTCACAAAGCCTAGAGCCGCCTCTGGGCACGTGTAATAGGGATCCAATGAACTCTCTGTTTTAATAAAAATGGAGCAAAATAAAGTGCATGTGCTTGTTTAAAACCCAGGTTCGGCCAAGTTACCTCCAATGAAGCTGTCTGCATCCAACAGACCGGCTCCGATTGACACTTCAGGGTACCTTAGCATCCTTAGCGTCCTGTGTAGAGCAAACGTCACTTCCGGGATAACGTCGGGACCACACCTGATGCGTTTCGTCACTTCCGGACTTCGCTTCAGACGATTGTGAGTAACGTAGTTAATGAGCATTTCACAATATGAGAACTGTATTTAAAAAAACTTGTGACTTGATTTGTGAGTGTTGTCTTGCAAAACTAGCACTATTCAGGCCAAAGAGGTGTGCAGTACCGCTTTTGGTCTGAGTTGGGGGGGCTCGAGCAGAGCCGAACGTTGTTGTTCGGAAATGCACGGAAAGGCCCGAGGACAGCGCGGCTGACCTTGGCAAATTTAGGGTAGGAGGTCTTTTTAAGCTTTGGATTACGAGCATTCTCCTGGAACGGATTATGCTTGAGGTTCCACTCTACATAAAATCTCCAGGTAACTGGAGACATTTTTACCTGTCAGCGGGGGAGAGATGATGGTTTGTCATCCATGGAGGAGCTCAAAAACATGGCCAAGGTCAACCAGGAGCAGGTTTTAGAGCCCAAGCTTATTTGAGCAAGCTGAAGTTAGACGTTGATTAGTTACTATGCACAGATGCACCAGATTCTGTGTGCCATGGTCTCTCCCTAAGAGCCTATTCACACAGGGGCAACACGACTTCTAGCACGACTTTGGGAGGCAACTTGGACACGACTTGAGTATGAATCATCAGGCAACTTACAAGGCAACTTTGAGTTGCCTCCAGGACAGTACAAGGCAACTTCAAATCAAACAACAATCAGCTCTGTGGGAGGGAGGGGTTTGCCTGATAAATGTATGTTATCTACTGTATTGTTGCTTCAGTTAAGACAGTGATTAGACTTCTGAGGCGACTTCCATTGAAATCAATGGGTACAAGTTGCCTATAAGTTGCCTCGGATTAAAGTAGTACAGGAACCTTTTCTGAAGTCAGAGCGACTTCAGTAGTGTACATTAAGATGCCTCCCATTCATTTCCATTCATTTTCTGGACCGGGGCAACTTGGGGCGACTTGAAGTCAGATCCCAGGTCGCCCCAGTGTGAACCGGCTCTAAGATTAACCACTTGCGGACCACCGCATTTACATTTACCTCGGCAGAATGGCACGTACAGACACATTGGTGTACCTGTACGTCCCTGCCTAGACGTGCGGCGGTCCCCGTGGCTTCAGGAGCGATCCGGGATGAGGGGGCGGATGTTCATTTTTGTCCGCCCCCTCCGGATCGCTCCCAGCCAATCCGCGCGCTTTCCCTGAGTGTCACTTCCTCCTCCTGTGTAAACACAGGAAGGGGGAAGTGATGTTATCTCTCCTCTCAGCGGTATTTTCAACCGCCGCTGAGGAGAGAAGACAACACACAGGGAGTGGCACCAACACTACACTGACACCAGGACACACATGCACATTAACCCCTTGCAATCACCCCCCCCCCCACCCCCCTGTCACAGTGTCACTGAATGCAGTGATCATATATGTACTGATCACTGCATTTAGTGTGACAAGCAGTGTGACAGGCAGTTAGGTTCAGGGTAGCCCCCATACCCCCCTAATATAGTTTTAACCCCTTGATCACTGCCCTAGTTAACCTTTTCACTGCCGATTGCCAGTGTCACTAAGCGATCATTTTTCTGATCGCTGTATTAGTGTCGCTGTTCCCGCTAGGTAGCTTTTTTTTTATTGTGATTTTTTTTACTAAAGACATGTGGCTGAATACATTTTGGCTTAAATGTTTGATTACATTTAGTTTATTTGATTTTTCTTATAACAAAAAGTAAAGAAATATTGATTTATTTTCAAAATTGTCGCTCTATTTTTGTATATAGCGCAAAAAAAAAAATCGCAGAGGCGATCAAATACCACCAAAAGAAAGCTCTATTTGTGGGAAGAAAAGGACGCAAATTTTGTTTGTGAGCCACGTCGCACGACCGCGCAATTGTCTGTTAAAGCGACGCAGTGCCGAATTGTAAAAACCCCTTGGGTCATTTAGCAGCATATTGGTCCGGTCCTTAAGTGGTTAAGGCTGGTTTCACACACAGAAGTTCAATCAGGACTGCCTATCAGTTTTTCAGGTGGACATGATCGGACCAGCCATTGTTTTCTATGGAGCGGCCGAAGTCAGTGGCTAACCACCGGCACCCGATCTAATCCTGTCTGCCAAAAACAGACCGCTGGGGGATCCATTTCCCATCATCTGGTGTATCAGATGACAGTGGGATGGAAACATTCTAGTGGTTCGTTTCCATCTGGCCACCCTATGTAGAACAGAAGGGCTGTGTCTGTGTCCGCTCTGCATAGCGGGGTGGACACAGACCTGTCATCCACCTGCTCAGCAGGGATCAGCAGAGAGATCTCCTGCTGAGCAGTTGGATGTGCATTATGCAGTCTGCTCTGTGTTATGTAGTATTTAGGGTATTTAGATTTATTTTTTATTTTATATTGCTCCATGGAGGGGCTTGGCCCCCTACTGTTTATGCTTGTGTGTGTGTGCCTTGGGGGCTGGCCCTAATACAACTTTAATAAAACAGATCCTTCAACCTAAAAATGCGGAAAAGGACTGCACTGAGAAAAAAAAAATGATAATTTCTAACAGATAATTATCTTGTCTCTTCAGCACATTTGGACGTGTTTATTAATATTTCAGAGCTGTGAATTGAAAGCAGAAAGTGTTTCCATGTTGGAGGAGGAAGAATGCGATGCGTTCTTGGGTTTCACCAGGTGGAATAAATTCCTCCACACTTACTGTGTCTGAGTAATGTTAAGAAGAAGATGAGAGCAAAAATGGGCCACGTCCCAGGAGGAGCGCCGACATGGACTCACTCAGGAATACACAAACTGGATTTTCTATATTACCCAGCTAAAAACTGGGTCTTCACATCCCATTTTTCTTCTACTGTCAGAATATAATTGGCATCATGAAGGACATTTATCAAGTTGTCTTTATGCACTCCAAGCCTCATATATTAAAAAAGAAACGAAGGGGAAACTTTGCCTATGATGACAACCAGAAATTAGCCAACAGGAACTGGAAGGGGGAACAACTGTGATTTGATTGGCTGATAATTAAATACACACGTGGGAAGTACATAACGAATAAATAAAAGGGTTAATTAGTTAAAGAGAATTTGTTTTAATAATTATTATACAGGGCTTTTTTTCAGCGGGAACGTGGGGGAACGCAGTTCCGGCACCTCCTGGACTGACTGTATGTAATTGCAAGGGGTGCTGGAGTGTGTTGCAGGGTATTGCTGCTCACTGCTGGGGATCTATTTTTGCAGGGGGGGTCTATTTTTGCTGGGGAGGTCTATTGTTGCTGGGGGGGGGGTCAGTTGTGGCTGAAAGAGATCTACTGTTGGGAGAGGGGTCTATTGTCGATGACAGCCAGAGAGTCTATTAATGCTGGCTGTTCGGAGATCTGATTCTGCCACGAGTCTATTGTTGCTGGGGGGAAATTTTGTTTTGGGTGGTCCATTTTTATTAGGGGGGTCTATTGTTGCTGGCTGCTGGGGATCTATTTTACTGTTTTTCTTGATATCATTACCAAATTCCATACAAATTACTTAGCACCACAAAATGATACTTGGTTCTATATTGTCTAAAGGGGTCGGTACTGGGAGGAGGGTAGGGGCGGAGAAAGGGGGTGACTTAGAAAGGGGGAGTTCCTGCACCTATTGTCTGAGAAAAAAAAGCCCTGTTTTTATATATTTTTTTAATGTTTTATATACAATCATTTATTTTACAAATCAGCATTTAACTCATCTGTGATACATAATTTGCAAAGCATGTTTTTTTTTGTTTTTAATGACTCGTTGTTAGGGAACTATGGAAACTGCCATTGCAGGCCCAATGTCCAAAAAAAAGTCTCACTTGTTGATTTTTATAGTTTATTGATTAAGATTGATTAAGATAAAAGTTATACACGTAAATCCAACATGTTTCAGGGAATGGCATCCCCCTTCTTCAGGGCTGTATTTCTTGGAGAATGTTGATACGGTTATATATCCGATCGGGGGCTCTGCAGTATGCCGGTGTTGTGAAGCATAGGCAGCCCTTGCGTTAGCTTTGCTTGTATACTTTTATCTTTAATAATTTATAAAAAGTCAACAAATTAGACTTTTTCTTTGGACATTGGGCGCAACTCTCCAATCACCTAAGTGTTCCCTGTGGTAACGCCCCTATTTTCATTATAAGAAAAGTAACAACTATAGACCCCAATGCAGTGGCGTCACTAGGGTTGGTGTCACCCAGTGTGGAAAAACATGGTGTCATCCCCCACCAACTCTAGTACAGGCCTCCCTCCACTAAGTACATACCCCCTAATATCAGTATAGACCCCCCTCAGTGCAGACCCCCTCTATCAGTATAGACCCCCCTCAGTGCCAACCTTCTCTCCCCCTCTATCAGTATAGACCCCCCTCAGTTCAGACCCCCTCTATCTTGTATAGACCCCCCTTAGTTCAGACCCCCTCTATCTTGTATAGACCCCCCTCAGTTCAGACCCCCTCTATCAGTATAGACCCCCCTCAGTGCAGACCACCTCTCCTTCTCTATCAGTATAGACCCCCTCAGTGCAGACCCCCTCTCCCCCTCTATGAGTATAGACTACCCCCTCAGTGCAGACCCCCTCCATTAGTATAGACCCCCCTCTCTACTTGTGTTAGTGGATCCCCCTCTCCTCTCCCATAGCGCCCCCCAGAACATGTCCTCTTAACCCCCCTCATCACTCCTCCATTGTTTTGCCCCCCATTCCTGGTCACTGTCTTTCTCCTCTGTCCTCCACATACATTACAATAATCAGTACAGACCTTTGAACAGCACAGTGTGTGTCCCTCAGACTCCCTCCTCCTCCTGTGTAGATGTAAACAGAGAGAAAGGGGCTCTGTGAGACAGGGAGATAGTCAGCGGGGGGACATGCAGATCAGTTGGGATGCGGCGGTGTTAGCGGTGCCGCTGTCCACAGGTGTCACACGGGTGTGGCCCACACCCCATGCCCCCCTAGCAATCTTTCCTACCACCAAGAAGCAGGCAGACCCTCCTAACTGGTCCACCAATTATTCCCAACCAGTATCAATTTTAATATCTTTTTTTTCCGAGGAATAGGCCAATTTAAATAGGAAAAAGAGACAAAGTCCCATTTTCTTTGTTTCCATTGCTCCGATGCATGTCCTGAATGTCTTAGCAACAATACAAAAACGTATACAATTCTATTTCACAAGTCCAAAGTCCCAAGGGCACTGTAAAAACATTTTCATAAACATTAATCTTTACAGTGCTGGCAATGCAAGAGGGGAAGGGTGGTAACGCTCACAAATAACAGTCACCCTAGGTCACATCAGTGATGTTTCCATTATATTCCATCTTAAGAGGTCTTGTTTTTCAAGGCTTTTCCCCGTCTGTAAGGTCCTGTCTTTTCTCTGTCTTTCCTATTAAGAACACCTTGACTCCTCCCACCAGGTCATTTTATCTTCTTCTAAAGAGCATGGATGAAGGACATAAAGCCTACCTGTCGAGCAGGAAAGGTCAAGAAAAACCTGTTGGCAGCAGAGGTGTCTATTAACATATGTTTAAGAATAGGTTGAAGTCATCGGCCCGGATTCAGAAAGGCTTTTCGCTGGCGTATCAAAAGATACGCCGTCATAAGTACAAATATGCACCGTCGCATCTTTGCACCGATTCACAAAGCAAGATACGCCGAAAAACATGGCTTCAGTCATCCGACGTAACTTGCCTACGCCGGTGTATCGTGGGCGCATAGTTACGCTGGACGCATTCGGCGTTCCCATTTTAAATATGCAAATGAGTAAGATACGCCGATTTACGAACTTAGATGCGCCCGGCCACTTCATATACGTGCTTTGCGTAAGGCTTACGTCCGGCGTAAAGTTACCCCTGCTATATAAGGCGCAGATAATGCAAAGGTATGGGCCAGGGAACGACGCCGTCAAAATTTATGTTGTTTATGCCATTTATGTAGTACGTGAATAGGGCTGGGCGTAGGTTACGTTCACACGTCGTAGGCATTGCGCCAACGTCTCTTTAGGGAGTATATGCGACATGATTCTGAGCATGCGCGCGCATGCCCAGTTCGACCGGCCATTCATTAGCATGGCGTCACGCTTAATTTAAATAGATGCCGCCCACCTCCTTCCTACTTTGAATTAGGCGGGCTTACACCAGCCAATTTATGCTACGCCGCCGCAACTTACAGAGCAAGTACTTTGTGAATACTGCACTTGCCTCTGTAAGTTGAACATAAAGGTTTGGGACCCCAATGGCACCAATAGGTTATGATTAAGCATAACGTTTTTTGTGAAATGTGTTAACTAGCAACAGGTTCTTTGTGTTCTGGCTGTGGTATTTGTACTTGAAGATTACACAATAAATCGTTTAAGGACTAGCCGTGGTGTGCAATCATTCTTGTTTCCATCAAGAGTGACCTCCATTATCCTGCCATAGGGACAGGGTTATCTCTACCTGTGCCTATGGAAGGTTGCATGTCAATGCATTATTTTTCTTTCTGTAGTGCTCACCCTAAAAGGGACAGTTGAATTTCTTCTACCACCAGTTTAGCGGCTGACAGGCAAACAGCAACATTTAGGGTGGGTTCACACTACCTTTCGCACAGGGCCACCCATCAGGGGGTACAGGCAGTGCAGCCTCATCAGTGCCCTTCAGTGCCGCCTATCAGTGCCTATGAGTGAAGGAGAAAAGTTACCTATTTGCAAAATTGTATAATAAACTATGAACGTTTTTTTTTTTTGTTTTTTTTCAATATTTAGCAAAAACAATAAAAACCCAGTGGTGATTAAATACCACTAAAATAAGGCTTTCTTTGTGTTAAAAAAAATATATATATTAGGGCTGTGCAAATTAACTTTTAATTACTTGATTAATCTTTAGTTTTTATGATCGATCAAAATCTTTTCGATCGATTAAAATTCTTTTGATTGGTACTCACCTCTCCGCCAGCTTCTGGGCCTTTAAGGAGTTCCGTCGGAGATCTGGTAACGTCACGGACACCGGAGGGGCTTGCCGTGTCCATCTGTCACTTCACTCTATCAACCTGGGATTCTACAGCCATTCATTGGGAGTTGTTATAGTTCCCTTCAGGGGACATCTTCAATGCCGACGGACTGATGTTAACCTCTCCTCATCTGGATTCAGCAGTGGTATCATTGTACACATTTTTATACCAGTATCGTACTTAGTTACGTATATGTTTTTATTACTGCTTTTGGTACCGTTTGGTATTACTCGCACCATTTGTACAGTTTATGTAGCTACATCGATTTTATCTCCAGTGCAATATTTATTTGGTTACCTACTTGAAGACTATAAAAGTTTTAATGCTATTCCTATCGAGCGCCTTTGTGTGTTTTTTGTATCCTGCTACCCATGTTTCCAGTGGTTGGTAGCTGGGAATCAGCCTGCAAGGAGAACAGCTAAAAGTAGTTGGATCTGTATGTGCATTATAATTAATCAAAATTAGTCGAAAAAAAAAAAATGATTAATCGAACACAAAAATTTTGATCAGTAACAGCCCTAATATATATATATATATATGAATTAAGTATGGTTACAGTGTCGCATGACCGCGCAATTGTCATTTTATTATTATATAAAGTGCGACAGCGCTGAAAGCTGAGAACTGGCCGGGGCAGGAAGGGGTAGAAAGTGCTCAGTGGGCAAGTGGTTAAATTACATATCAATCATAAAAAGTATGTGCCTGGGTGTTATAAGCAGGGGGCTGTGGAAAGTTTTTTTCTTTCTTCAAATTAGGGTGTGTGTTATACACCTGTGCGTGTTATATGCTGATAAAAACGATATTTATTTTTTTCATACTTATTTTGGAAAGTATTCAAAATAAAATATTAGTAACCCGTAATATTACTAGACGCAACATGAAAAATACAAAATACCCGCACGACGTCCAATCAGCCAGCGTGTTTTCACTGCTCCGGCTGAATCAGTTACTAGACATTTCCATCAGTCTTTGTTCTGCTCTACAGCATTTATTTTGTTTTTTGTTTTCCCATTTTTAAACCTCCGTCTGCAGCATTTCCTTGTGGTCAATAATAGTAAAACTGCAGAGATTTATTTCTGTTTATCAGAGATGCCCACTCTACATGATTTGTGGACAGAAAACAGCTGGAGGGGTAATGACAAGGCTCACTGAGCAAGAGGCTTCCAACACAGCGCAAAACACAATGACAAGTCACGCTGTAAAAGTACGATGCTCAAATGGAAGTGCCAGGAATGAGTCATATTGTATATAATGCAACCGCTTCTGATTCCGCTAAGCCGGGGTGTGAAGGACTTCTGTCTGCAGGAACATCGGGAATGGCTCTCAGCTAACGCTATCAGGCAGGGCTGTCTTAATGAGAGGGCACACCTGGGCACTTCCCAGGGTCCCCAGCTGCATGGGGGCCCCTGCACTTTCCCCAAAGCAGCTGGTCTTTAAGCCCATGCTGCCCCGAAATTGGGGGCCCCATGATGGCCCTGAGAGTGGTGGATACACAGGGAAGGCAGTCTGCCTCTTACCTACTTGATGTCTGTTTACCTGCACTGTCATCGTTGTAGGGGCCCCAGAGCATTTCTTTGCCCAAGGGCCCATGATGCTATTAAGACGGCCCTGCTATCAGGTGCGTAAGAGTGACTACGGGGTGGAGGTAATTGATTGGTGCATTTAAAGCACACCTCCTCCTTAATCAAGCCGATTACAGCACAGCAATGTTAATTAGAAAATCAATAAACTTATTAAAGGTTATTTGTATTCAGTACTGCGCCCCCTATATGTGAACCCCCCCTACAGCCCACCAGTTAACCACTTGCTCTCCAGGGCAAATTTTGTATTTTTCACACTTTAAAATCTGCTTTTTTTTGCTAGAAAATGACTGAGGACCCACCAAAATGATGTATTTTCTGAAAGCAGAGGCCCTGAAGAATAAAATGGTGACTGTTGGAATTTTTTTAATGCCACATAATTTTTGTGCAGCTGTTTATCAAATGCAATTTTTTTTGAAAAATGCACTAAACTGCACTTTTGTGCGCACAAACGCTATGTATAAAAGATAGGGTTGCAACAAGTACCGTATTTATCAGTGTATAACACGGGTGCGTGTTATACACCAAGAGTGCACCTCAGACTCGGAGGGAAACGAGTGCCACTGGAATACATCATCTTCCGTTAACTCCGCTTTGACGTCACACACACAGTCCTGCCTCCACCACCGGCAATGGACCAGTGTTCTGTCAATCACAGGAGCTGGTCCAATGCTGATGGCGGAGGAGGAGGAGGAGATGGTGAGTCTGCAGAGGGACACACAGGCTGCAGAGGGACACACAGGCTGCAGAGGGACACACAGACTGCAGAGGGACACTGACCATTATTTTGCTTCTAAGTGGTTTATTTTTTTAGTTTTTTTTCCTGAAACTTCTCTCTTAAATTGGGGTGCGTTTTATACGCCGGTGCGTGTTATATGCCGATAAATATGGTAAATAGATACCAAACATGGCAGGATTCAAACATTTCATCTACTATTTTTTTTTTACCACCCCTCCCACGACACGATTATGTGGCACCACTCCCCCCACTGAGGCCAATAATGGGGAACTACTTCTCCCACCGATTGGCCACGAAGATGCACCATTCCTCCCACCAACATCGACAATGGGGCACTACTCCCCCCTCTCACACCAATGATAGGGGAAACTATTCCTCCCGCCAACACCAGCGATGCGGCACCATTCCTCCCACCAACGATGGGGCACCCCTCATCCCACCGACGCCAACAATGGGGCACCCCCCCACCGACACCGACGATTGGGGCAAGACTCCATTCCCTAGTAACCACAGACGCCATGCAACTTCTTCAATCTCATCGATATTGGGCACCCTCAACTCCTTTTACTACTAATTTTACAATAATAATAATGGTACTACTACTTATAATAACAATAATATTAAACATTATTATTATTATTATTATTGTTATTATTATTACTACTATTATTATTGTCATTAGTAGTAGTAGTAGTAGTAGTGGTTGTAGTAGTTGTGGTAATACTATTATTTATGTATTATTATTTTTGTTATTATTATTATTATTACGTATATTATATGTTACATCCGCCTCCATTGTCTGGAATTACTTTTTTTTTTTCTTTTGCTTATTTCTTTTTTCCTCTGACGATAAAAAAACCTGACAGCCGGAGTCAGGAAAGTTAACTGTGTGTAATACGTAGCAGAACTGAAGAGCGTAACAGCTGCGCTAAGAAAATCCAATGCACATTACACTCATTACAGGAAAGATGAACCATATAGAAACTCAATTAACAAGTAGATGAAAAAGAAAATTAAAGAAACTGAGTCAGTGTATAGAAAACGACGGTGGGGACTGGCAGCACCAAGTCTCATCTGTCACCGAGGAAATCAGTCCATGCAAAGCTTCACAACTACATCTGTTGGACTAATCAGAGCAAAATCCACTGTGCCCACCATTGTCTGACTGAAAGAAACATTCTTCCCAAAAGGTCTACCGGGAGACGGAGAAACTTTCTTATTGTTGGGAAATTCAAGAAAGTTCTAATTCCTGCCAACCCTTTCATGGTCACACTTCCCGAGAAAACATATGTTGGGACCGATCTTGTTTAACTTCTTTGACGAGCCACCGGCTGACAAATTTACACGAGAATCCGTTAAAATCTGGTTCTCTTCGCTGTTTTAAGAATGTAATATTTATTTCTGAAAATCTGATCAATGGACATTGAATTCCGGATTATGGCTGGGCGTTATTAATGACGTAAACAGTGGCAGCCAATTCAAACGGGGCGTAGGGGCGCCGCCCCCTAATCCATGTGCCCGGCCACCTCTACATGCAGGGCACCGGACACCTGGATTCCAATGTGTTTTTTTTGTAAGCACATGATTTGAGCCTGAGGCTCCAATTGGCTTAAAAAAGGGTGGGCTCGGGCGCAGAGCTCTGTGCCCCAAGCCCACCCAGTTGTGTGACAATAGCAAATTTATGTTTGTCTTAGGACTCCCTGGTCAATCGTGTTTTACGACACACTTCCTGTTCGCCCATGAAAGAGAATCTACAGCCCAGCTCTTCATTCACCCTGACTCCAAAGAAAATGCCCTGAACGCCGCTATTCTGTCTGTCTCCCGCATGGGGGGGAGGGGGGGGGTCAATCGTTACATTCCCGTCCATGTCCCACTGGTGGCGGGGGGATTAGATTGCCACATATTCACGTCTACCCCTGGGACGTGAATATGTGTTTGTTATAAAAAAAAAAAAAAAGGACCTTTACAATCACTTTAACTGCTTGCAAACCAGCCGCCATACTTATACGTTGGCAGGTCGGCTCTCCTGCGCGAACTGATGTACCTGTACGCCGCTCTGTGCAAGTAAGATTGCTAAAAGTGGCTGATCGCTGCCATTACCAGTAAAAAAATAAAAATAAAAGTCCATAAATATATCCTCTATTTTGTAGATGCAATAACTTTTGCGCAAACCAATCAATATATAGGTTTATTTGGATTTTTTAAACCAAAAATATGTAAAAGAATACATATTGTCCTAAACTGATGAAACAATTAGTTTATATATATATATATTTGGATACTGTATGTATTATAGCAAAAAAAAAAATGTTATTTTTTTCAAAATTGTCGCTCTATTTTTGTTTATAGAGCAAAAATTTAAACCGCAGAGGTGATCAATAGACATGTGCACAACAAAAATTTTCGTTTATTTCTGTTTCGTTTCTGTTCGTTTATCGTGATTCGTAACGAGTCGTAATTTCGTAAGACGTTAGTTATCGTATTCGTACTCTTTAGTATTTTCGTAACACTTTTTTTTCCGTTTCCGTTTTTTTATGTTAGTTTATTTTTCGTTGATTCGAGATGACTATTTTTGTTAAATGTTGTATTCTGCCTCGTTCGTATTTTTACAATGAATTTATTCGTTCATTCGTTTTTACGTTGGTTTATTTTTCGTTGTTTTGATATTCGTATTTACATTATATTTTCCATCATGCCGCGTTTGTATTTTCGTAAGAAATAAATCTTCGTTGCTTTATGATCATTCGTATTTTCGTGTCTAATTTCATTTGATTGTAACAACGTTCTTTTGTAGATTTTTTGCATTCGTAATTCTGTTAAAATACATTTTACGTTTATTCGACACACTACTCGTCGTAATTTTGTAAAACATCGTAATTTACTGCGATTGACTTGACAGATCCACAAAACCGGTGCAACCTACCCAAACACACCCTGGACTCTGGATGGAATGCACTGCAGTCTAACACAGATAAAGACACAAGGTCAAGGAGCCACTAGGTAATAAGAAAGAAGCTCATTGGGGCAGTACTAATGAAAGTGAATTTAAGTTATTTCATTTCCGTTTTCCGAAGATTCGTAATTTATTTTTCGTTAGTTTTGCTTTTCGTTTATTATTCTTTGTTCAGCATTTCGGTTGTTTTCTTTTCGTTCTTCGAATATTAGTAAGTTTGCATTTTCGTTTATTTTTCGTAATTATGATTTTTTTTTTGTGTTCAGTATTTTCGTTATTTCTATGTTTTCATTTCTTTTTTCTTTCGTTGTGTTGTTCTTTTACATTTAGTAGTTTTGTTTCTTCGTAGTTTTCCATATTCGTTATTTTTGGAAATATCGTTATTCGTTATTATTTGCGCTAAACCATTTGTTTATTCGTAGGTTAACGAATCAACGAAAATAACGAATAATGACGGAAAACGTATTCGTAACGAAAAAAATTGCACATGTCTAGTGATCAAATACCACCAAAGAAAGCTCTATTTGTGGGGGAAAAAATACATCAATTTTGTTTGTGTACAACATTGCTTGGCCGCACAATTGTCAGTTAACCACTTAACCACTTAAGACCCGGACCAATATGCTGCCAAATGACCAAAGGGGTTTTTGCGATTCGGCACTGCGTCGCTTTAACAATTGCGCGGTCGTGCGACGTGGCTCCCAAACAAAATTGGCGTCCTTTTTTTCCCACAAATAGAGCTTTCTTTTGGTGGTATTTGATCACCTCTGCGATTTTTATTTTTTGCGCTATATACAAAAATAGAGCGACATTTTTGAAAAAAAAACAATATTTTTTACTTTTTGTTATAAGAAAAGTCAAATAAACTAATTTTAGTCAAACATGTAGGCCAAAATGTATTTAGCCACATGTCTTTAGTAAAAAAAAATAGCAATAAAAAAAAAATTAGCTACCTAGCGGGAACAGCGACACTAATACAGCGATCAGAAAAATGATCGCTTAGTGACGCTGGCAATAGGGAGTGAAAGGGTTAACTAGGGCAGTGATCAAGGGGTTAAAACTTTATTAGGGGGGGGGTACAGGGCTACCCTGAACCTAACACTAACTGACTTTTACACTGCCTGTCACACTGACACTAAATACAGTAATCATACATGTATGATTACTGCATTCAGTGACACTGTGACAGGGGGGAGGGGGGGGGCGATTGCGGGGGTTAAATGTGTTTTTTGTGTAGTGTAGGTGCAGTGTAGTGTTGTGCAGACTTACTTGTGTTGTGATCTCTCCTCAGCGGTGGTTGAAAAAACCACCGAGGGAAAGATCACGTCGCTTCCTCCTTCCTGTGTTTACACAGGAGGAGGAAGTGCACTGCAGGGGGAGCGCGCGCATTGGCTGAGAGCGATCCGGAGGGGGCGGACAAAAACGTGCGGACCACCGCATGTACGGGGGGGAGGTCCGATCGGACCCCCCAACCCCCCCAAAGCACCAACGTATATATACGTTGATGTGCCTGTCGGTGCCATTCTGCCGACGTAAATGTACATGCGGCGGTCCTTAAGTGGTTAAGAACCGCCTCCTGCACATATACGTTGGCAGAATGGCACGGCTGGGCACAGGCACGTAGAGGTACGTCGCCTTTAAGAGCCCAGCCGTGGGGCGCACGCAAGCGACCCGGTCCAAAGCTCCATGAACGCAGCAGCAGGACCCGCAGCCCCGATCGCCACTGGTGTTCTGCAATCGGTTACATGAGCTAAAGAACGGGGAGAGGTGAGTGTAAACACACCTTCCCGTTCTTCATTGTGGCAATGTCAGTGATCGTCTGTTTCCTGATATAGGGAAAGACGATCAATGACGTCACACATCCAGCCCCGTCCCCTACAGTTAGAAACACATATGAGATCACACTTGACCCCTACAGTGCCCCCTAGTGGTTAACTCCTAAACTGCAATTGTCATTTTCACAGTAATCAATGCATTTTTATAATGAACAAGTGAGAAAGTGCGCTTAGGAAGAAATGTATTAAGGACTGCAGCCCCCCAGAAAAAGATACCTCACGAGTGAAGTACCTGAATAAATGGTATGTGTGAAAGGGGTAGTGGCGCTGTCCCACACCCTATAGGTCAAAAGGGTATAAGTGTCAGTGTATTGACTAGTGAGATAGGTACTCCAAATTATAAATATACAATAGAGTGCAACAATATTATAACAACATTGAATAAATGGTATGTGTGAAAGGGGTAGTGGCGCTGTCCCACACCCTATGGGTCAAAAGGGTATAAGTGTCAGTGTATTGACTAGTGAGATAGGTACTCCAAATTATAAATATACAATAGAGTGCAACAATACTAAATAATAAACATTTGGTGATAAAGTGCAAAGTGCAAACTTAGTAATAAAAAGTACAGTCCATGAAATTACAAAAATCCAAACATATATCACGTTGATAGATGTGCAGTAATCTTAGATGTAGATTTCCATCAAAAAAGGTGTAAGTTGGTGGTAACGCTGTGGTCCGGTGCTCCCCCACCAGGTTCCCCACTCACTAGAACTAATCACCCCTGCAGGGGTATTAGACGTGTAGTCACAGATGGGTCCCAGCTTCCTCCAGTGGCGCCACCCGTCCAGGGAAGATGTGTCCTTTAGATTAGTCAGATCCTCATTCCACCGGAAAAAAGGAAGAAATACGCTCCCATAGTGTAGTAAAAAAGGAGGTTTGTTTATTATGCACAATCCAGGTGCATTACATAAATGAAATGATAATGGGTACAAAATGCATGTCCAATGATAAAAAGATTAGCAATGTGGTATGAAAGGGAACAAACACCACAATCAGCAAGGTAAAAAATGATAAAATGAAAAATAAAAACAAAAATAGGTGTCCTGTCAGAGGCTCCCAGCACGCTGCATCAGTTTCCTCCGTCGGGAGTGGAAGCGCTAGCGTGCGTTCCAAACAGCCCAGACAGCAAACCGGAAGCCTGCGGGTGCGTCTCTAGAAAAAGTTCTTGAAAAAGTTCATTACGAAACGTACGTCGAGCGTGAGCATAGTGACGCACGTCAGCACGCTAGAGACGCACCCGCAGGCTTCCGGTTTGCTGTCTGGGCTGTTTGGAACGCACGCTATCGCTTCCACTTCCGACGGAGGAAACTGATGCAGCGTGCTGGGAGCCTCTGACAGGACACCTATTTTTGTTTTTATTTTTCATTTTATCATTTTTTACCTTGCTGATTGTGGTGTTTGTTCCCTTTCATACCACATTGCTAATCTTTTTATCATTGGACATGCATTTTGTACCCATTATCATTTCATTTATGTAATGCACCTGGATTGTGCATAATAAACAAACCTCCTTTTTTACTACACTATGGGAGCGTATTTCTTCCTTTTTTCCGGTGGAATGAGGATCTGACTAATCTAAAGGACACATCTTCCCTGGATGGATCGCACCACTGGAGGAAGCTGGGACCCATCTGTGACTACACGCCTAATACCCCTGCAGGGGTGATTAGTTCTGGTGAGTGGGGAACCTGGTGGGGGAGCACCAGACCACAGCGTTACCACCAACTTACACCTTTTTTGATGGAAATCTACATCTAAGATTACTGCACATCTATCAACGTGATATATGTTTGGATTTTTGCAATTTCATGGACTGTACTTTTTATTACTAAGTTTGCACTTTGCACTTTATCACCAAATGTTTATTATTTAGTATTGTTGCACTCTATTGTATATTTAAAATTTGCAGTACCTATCTCACTAGTCAATACACTGACACTTATACCCTTTTGACCTATAGGGTGTGGGACAGCGCCACTACCCCTTTCACACATACTATTTATTCAATGTTGTTATAATATTGTTGCACTCTATTGTATATTTATAATTTGGAGTACCTATCTCACTAGTCAATACACTGACACTTATACCCTTTTGACCTATAGGGTGTGGGACAGCGCCACTACCCCTTTCACACATACCAATGCATTTTTATAGTACTTTTTGCTGTGAAAATGACAATGGTCCCAAAAATGTGTCAAAGTTGTCCGATGTGTCCGCCATAATGTCGCAGTCATGAAAAAAATCGCTGATCGCCGCCATTAGTAGTAAAAAAAAAACTATGCCCTATTTTGTAAACGCTATAAATTTGCACAAACCAATCGTTAAACGTTTATTGCAGTTTTTTTTTTACCAAAAATAGGTAGAAGAATATGTATCGGGAAATACAGGAATGAGGGAAAATAAATGTTTTTTTTTATATCTTATTTGGGGATATTTATTATAGCAAAAAGTAAAAGCTCTATTTTTGTTTATAGCGCAAACAAATAAAAACCGCAGAGGTGATCAAATACCACCAAAAGAAAGCTCTATTTGTGGGAAAAAAGGACGTACATTTTGTTTGGGAGCCACGTCGCACGACCGCGTAACTGTCAGTTAAAGCGACGCAGTGCCGAATCGCAAAAAAGGGCAAGGTCCTTAACCTGCATATTGGTCCGGGTCTTAAGTGGTTAAAGCGACGCAGCGCCGTATCGCAAAAAATTGCCCCGGTCATTAAAGCGGATGTCATATAGTCTTTTTCCATGTGATCCAGCATACTGGCGTCAGTGCCAGTATGCTGTTTTTTTTTTTTTAATGCCCCACTTACTGTCTAATCTTCAATTTTGATTTAGCTCCCCCGTGGTGGATGGCGCCTGTATAGCCTGTCACTGGTTCCGAAAATACCCGATTTAGGACTCGGGTATTTCCGGCGCAATACGGCGCCTGCGCACAGACCTAGGAGCTGACTGCGCAGGCGCCGTATTTCTCCGAGTCCTATTTCGGAGAAATACGGCGCCTGCGCTGGGGAGATAAATCAAAATTGAAGATTAGACAGTAAGTGGGGCATTAAAAAAAAAAAAAAAAAAAAACAGCATACTGGCGCTGACGCCAGTATGCTGGATCACATGGAAAAGCGTATATTTAGGGTGAACCTCCTCTTTAAGGGGGAAAAATCCTTAACCTGAAGTGGCAATAAAAGCTGGAAGCTGATTGGTTCCTATGCAGATCTTCATCAGATTTTTGCTCCTCGGCTTTAGTGAATCAATCCCATTGTTCTGTTGTTAAAATACCTCCCTATAGGATTCAATCATTTAAAAACAATACTTTATTGTAATAAAAAAAAAAAGACTACTGATGTTCCAATAACCAATAACATCCAAAACCATGATTACTAAAGGCGTGTGTGTCCGTTTAGCTACAGTATGTATTGATCCAGGGAAATGAATATTGAAATATATTGATCCAGGGAATTAACCACTTCAAACCCGCATCACGTCCAAAGACGTGAACAGCGCAGACCTGAGGCGCCGGGTTGACGTCTTTGGACGTGATTTGCTTGTAATTCCCCGCGCGCGCCACAGGGTGGCGCGCGGCGGGGAAAAACAGTCCCGACGCATCACCGAGGATACGATGCGTGTACCCGGCGGCCGCGATGTCCGTCAGGTACACGCGATCGTCGGTGAGACAGCAGGGATGTGGAGCTCTGAGTGTAAACACAGAGCTTCACGTCCTGTCAGTGAGGTGACAGATGCTGTGTCTCTTGTACATAGGGAGACAGCATCGGTCACCTCCCCCAGTCACCCCCCTCCCCCCATACAGTTAGAACACACCCAGGCAATACATTTAACCCCTTCCTCACCCCCTAGTGTTAACCCCTTCAATGCCAGTCACATTTATACAGTAATTAGTGCATTTTTATAGCACTGGTCGCTGTATAAATGTGAATGGCGCCAAAAATGTGTCAAAAGTGTCCGATGTGTCCGTCGCAATATCGCAGTCCCAATAAAAATCGCAGATCGCCGCCATTACTAGTAAAAAAAAAATATAAAAAAAAAATCATAATTATGTCCCCTATTTTGTAGGTGCTATAACTTTTGCGCAAAGCAGTCACTTATTGTGATTTTTTTTTTTTTTTTTTTACAAAAATACGTAGAAGAATACGTATCGGCCTTAACTGAGAAAAATAAATATAAAAAAAAAAAAAAAAATGGGATATTTATTATAGCAACAAGTAAAAAATATATATATATTTTTAAATTGTCGCTCTTTTTTTCATTATAACGCAAAAAATAAAAACCGCACGGGCGATCAAATACCACCAAAAGAAAGCTCTATTTGTGGGGAAAAAAGGGACGCCAATTTTGTTTGGGTGCCACGTCGCACTACCGCGCAATTGTCAGTTAAAGCGACGCAGTGCCGGAAGCTGAAATTTCGCCTGGGCACGAAGGGGGTTTATGTGCCCAGTAAGCAAGTGGTTAATCCAACTGACCTTGGAGGGGGGGTGTATTTTCCTCCTATGTGGTTAAATAGATGTTCAAAGAGGTTTTTGTTTTGCGCTTTTCTGGACCAAAACCACAAAAAAAATAAAAGAATGAATGCATTGACTACCATACTTTACCGTGTATATGCAGGGGAGGGGGACTGACCATTTGGGCACTCGGGCACTGCCCGAGGGCCCCATGCCACTAGGGGGCCCCATCAGGGTTGACAGCCTCAG
This sequence comes from Rana kukunoris, assembly GCA_029574335.1. NCBI lineage: Eukaryota > Metazoa > Chordata > Amphibia > Anura > Ranidae > Rana > Rana kukunoris. The sequence continues at coordinate 162,489,398 of CM056059.1, forward strand.
TAAAACCTCCTCTCCAGTACCTTTTCAGTGTGTGTATGTGTATTCTGTTAGTATGTATACTGTGTGTGTATATTGTGTGGGGGCCCCATAACCTCCTATTGCCTGGGGGCCCCATGAGTTGTCAGTCCACCCCTGCGTATATGTATTTATGACCCAAATGCTGCATTTGGGTCATAAATCCAACAACAAATGTTCAATGGAAGCTTATGGTCGGAAAATCCGACCGTGTGTAGGCTCCATCGGACGTTTGCTGTCCGAAATTCCGACAACACATGTTTGAGAGCTGGTTCTCAATTTTTAAGACAACAAAAGTTCTTGTCGGAAATTCTGAAAGTGTGTAGCCAATTACGGCGCACAAAAATCCTATGCATGCTCCGAATCAATTTGACGCATGCTCGGAATCATTGAACTTAATTTTTCACAGTGTTTTACGTCACCGCGTTCCTGACGTTCAGAATTTCCGACAACATTTGTGTGACGGTGTGTATACAAGACAAGTTTGAGCCAACATTCCGTCGGAAAAAAATCCACGGTTTTGATGTCGGAATTTCGGAATGTCTGATCGTCTGTACGCGGCATTACAGTACCAATCACATACTACAATGTCCTGTACTTTTACTTATATTGGTTTATTTTTACTTATTATTGTTAAATTTTACTAATACATTTACTATAAATAAATATAACCTGTGATGTGACCTTCCATGTCCTGCAGAGCTAGTGAAATATACTTATCTATGGCCCCTTGAACAGAAGCAGAGACCTGGAGGTCATGATGGTCTTCTGCTTGACATTTCAGAGTGTAGAAAACTCCAGTGAAGCACGTACGGCTTAATTAGAATTAGCAGGGATATTGTCAAGGTAAATGATGCAGGGACAATGCTTTCTACATGTCACTGGACGCATTCGACCAACTGCCTTTTATCCCGCTCATTGACAATAATCCCAACGGCAACCAGAACAATGAGTGATACCTACAATTACACACTGGTTTCCAGTATGAAAACTCCACACAAGCTACATTCTTTAATTCTAACCTATCAAATATATCTATGTAAAGGATATATATATATATATATATATATATATATGTACATTATATTATTCAGATCATTGGGGTGCCAGCCTTTACACACACACATGAACTTTAACCACTTAAGACCCGGACCAAAATGCAGGTAAAGGACCCGGCCAGGTTTTGCGATTCGGCACTGCGTCGCTTTAACTGACAATTGCCCGGTTGTACGACGTGGCTCCCAAACAAAATTGGAGTCCTTTTTTTTCTCACAAATAGAGCTTTCTTTTGGTGGTATTTGATCACCTCTGCGGTTTTTATTTTTTGCGCTATAAACAAAAATAGAGCGCCAATTTTGAAAAAAATGCAATATTTTTTCCTTTTTGCTATAATAAATATCCCCCAAAATATATTAAAAAAAACGTTTTTTTTACTCAGTTTAGCCAGATACGTATTCTTCTACATATTTTGGTAAAAAAAAATCACAATAAGCGTTTATCGGTTGGTTTGCGCAAAATTTATAGTGTTTACAAAATAGGGGATAGTTTTATTGCATTTTTATTAATAATTTTTTATACTACTAATGGTGGCGATCAGTGATTTTCTTTCGTGACCGCAACATTATGGCAGACACATCGGACAATTTTGACACATTTTTTGGACAATTGTTATTTTCACAGCAAAAAATGCTATATAAATGCATTGTTTACTGTGAAAATGACAATTGCAGTTTGGGAGTTACCACTAGGGGGCGCTGTAGGGGTTAAGTGTGATCTCATATGTGTTTCTAACTGTAGGGGGGCGGGGCTGGACGTGTGACATCATTGATTGTGTTTCTCTATATCAGGGAACACACAATCAATGACAGTGCCACAGTGAAGAACGGGGAAGCTGTGTTTACACACCAGCTCTCCTCGTTCTTCAGCTCTTGGGACCAATCGTGGGGCTCCATCGGCAATCAGGTCCGTGGCCGGGCACTTAAAGAGGACGTACCTGTACGTGCTTGTGCCCAGCCGTGCCATTCTGCTGACGTATATGTGCAGGAGGCGGTCCTTAAGTGGTTAATGACATCCCAGTCTTAGTCCATAGGGTTTACTATTGAGTTGGCCCACCCTTTGCTGTTATAACAACTTCAACTCTTCTGGGAAGGCTGTCCACAAGGTTTAGGAGTGTATCTATGCCAGGGGACTCAAACTGGTGGCCCTCCAGCTGTGGCAAATCTACAAGTCCCATCATGGCTCTGCTTGTGGGAGTCATGCTTGTAACTGTCAGCATTGCTATGCCTGATGGGACTTGTAGTTTTGCAACAGCTGGGGGGCCACCCGTTTGAGTCAGGCACTGATGTTGAACGAGAAGGCCTGGCTCGCAGTCTCCACTCTAATTCATCCCAAAGTTGTTCCATCGGGTTGAGGTCAGAACTTTGTGCAGTCCAGTCAAGTTCCTCCACCCCAAACTCGCACATCAATGTGTTAATGGACCTTGCTTTGTGCACTGGTGTGCAGTCATGTTGGAACAGGAAGGGGCCGTCCCCAAACTGTTCTCACAAAGTTGGGAGCATGAAATTGTCCAAAATGTCTTGGTATGCTGACGCCTTAAGAGTTCCCTTCACTGGAACTAAGGGGCCAAACCCAACCCCTGAAAAATATGTAGAAGAATACGTATCGGCCTAGACTGAGAAAACATTTTTTTTTTTTTTTTAAATTGGGCTATTTATTATAGCAACAAGTTTCAAAATTGTCGCTCTATTTTTGTTTATAGCGCAAAAAATAAATACCCCAGAGGTGATCAAATACCACCAAAAGAAAGCTCTATTTGTGGGGAAAAAAGGACTTCAGTTTTGTTTGGGAGCCACGTGGCACGACCACGCACTTGTCAGTTAAATTGACGCAGTGCCGGAAGATGAAATTTCACCTGGGCAGGAGGGGGGTATATGTGCCCAGTAAGCAAGTGGTTAATGATAAATACTTTGTTTGGTCTCAGTTCCCTTGTTTAGCTTTCCTTGTCTGGTCTCCTAAGCCGCTGACCCTGACACAGTGAAATGTCAGCGCAGCTTCCTGTGAGTGTATGGGTGCTTGCAGCAAAACATTTCCCTTTACCGATAATTAATGGTAGAAATGCAGCTTCTCAAGGTGCCCTCTAGATGTTACTTTCCTTCTTTTCTTTTTTTTTTGGTGCCATATGTTTTCCCCGACTGCGTTCTTCTGCGTTACATAATTGTGTTCAGCATTCTGAGTACAAAGCTTGAACATACACTTTTTATGGCGGTGATTTTGCTTTAATCCTGCCGGGTAATTTCTCTTCTGTTTTATGGAAAATGTTATTCATACCATTTCCTCCACACATAAAAAAAAGGAACGAAAATGTGAGTAACAAAACAGGAAAAGTAATGAGGACATTATAAGCTTGGAAAATAAAATGCATTGAAAAGAAAAGCTGACTAGAAAGTTAAAAGCTAAAAGAGAAACAAGCAAAAAAATAAAAAACACAAGAACCTGCAAAAGTTTCTGGTCCACAATTTTTCATACCCTGGCAGAGGTAACTAGCATAATTACTACGGCCTCATACACACAACCGTTTTCCTCAACAAAATCCATCAAGAAAAATGCTGGCAGAGCTTTTTTGCCGAGGAAAACGGTTGTGTGTGTTTTTCGTCAAGAAAACTGTCGTGGATCTCGACGAGAAAAAAAAAGAACATGTTCTCTTTTTTCTCATCGGGAGTCTCAATTTCCTCGTCGTGTTTCTTGTTGGGCTGGTTTACGACGAGAAACACATTTGTGTGTATGCTTAGAAACCCGCAAATGCTCAGAATAACGTATGAGACGGGAAAAAATAACGGTAAAAGTAGCGTTCGTAATGGAGATAACACATTCATCACGCTGTAACAGACTGAAAAGCGCGAATCGTCTCTCACCAAACTTAACACGCGGTAACATGAGATTAGCAAAAGCAGCCCCAAGGGTGGCACCAGTGGAATGGAACTTCCCCTTTATAGTGCCGTCGTACGTGTTGTACGTCACCACGTTTGAGAACGATGAGATTTTTTCTTGACAGTGTGTATGCAAAGAAAGCTTGACAAGATTCTCGACAAGCCTGACAAGAAACTCGTTGAGGAAAACAATGTTTCTTTAACGTTGAGATTTTCGATCGTGTGTACGAGGCCTACCCCAGCCATCACCATAATTAGCTTTATAAGGATAGGCATCAGTCTGAAACCCACAAACTACAGAGCTATAGCAACCCACTTCCTATTTGCTGCTAGAATAACAGGAACTAACTTGATTTATAGGGGCAAAAAGGCTGTTCAACGTGGAAGGGAATTTTCCTAAAGCACTTAGTGAGGTTGGTTCACACCTCTGATGGATGCGGCTCGCAGCAGGGTTCCAGTGCTTTAGTACATCAACCTTAATTCTTTAGTAAATCAGTCCCTAATTGACAGTTGGTCTTCACCAGAGCTCCTGATGGTGGCAATAGGCTGGAACCCTTAGTGGCTCTGTCTCTGTACTGTAAGCTGCCACCAGGTTGTGGCCCATAGGAACACCCCACTAAAGGGGGAACTGGAACCAAACTGCTACGGTGTGGGGCTGTACATGGGGAGTAGCCTGGCCTATGTAGATTTCATAGGCAGGTGGCAGCCAAGAGAATAGTCAGGTCCAAGCATAGGTCATGGGCAGGTGGCAAACAAGAGAGTAATCAGGCCCAAGCAGAGGTGGTAGGCAAGTGGGAGGTAAAAGAGTAGTTAGGCCCAAGCAAAGGTCATAGGCAGGTGGAAGGAGAGAGTAATAAGGTCCAAGCAGAGGTTGTGGACAGGTGACAAGAAAATAGTCAGGTCCAAGCATAAGTTTGTGCCACATAACAGAAAAGATAGTTGTTAAGTTGAAGCAAAGGTAATGGGGATCTGATAGGAAAGAGAGCAGTCAGGTCCAATCAGAGGTTATGGGTAGGCGGAAGCCCACGAATAGCAATGTCCAGGCAGAGGTCATGGGTGGGTGATAAGCAAGACAGTAATCAGGTCCAAGCAGAGGTGGTGGGCAAGTGGAAGGCAAACTAGTAGTCAGACCCAAGCAAAGGTCCTATGCTGGAGGAGGGCGAGAGTAATCAGGTCCATAAATAGTTCCTGGGCAAGTGGAAGGCAATAGAGTAGTCTAGCCGAAGCAGAGATTGTGGGCAGGTGACATGAAAGAGAATAGTCAGGTCCAAGCTAAGGTCATGTGGCAGGTGAAAGGAAAGAGTGTAGTCAAATCCAAGCAGAAGTTGTTGCAGAGGATAAAAAAGAGAGTAGTCAGGTCAAGCAGAGGTTATGGGCAGGTGACAGGAGATAGAGTAGTCAGGTCAAAGCAGGAGAGTAGTCAACTCCAAGCAGAGGTCATAGGCAGGTGGCAGCAACGAGAGTAGTCAGATCCAAGTAGAGGTCATGGGCAGATGGAAAGCAAGAAGAGTAGTCAGTATAATCCAGGTAAGCAACAAGCAAGATAATCAGGAAATAGTGTATAATAGCTCCTTCGCACAAAGGGTAGCTGGCAAAAGGACACAGCTCCAGTCACTTAAACGACTGGTGTTTAACTGGCCTTTTGATCAGAGGACACATTCAGTGTCCTTTCAGGGAATGACCTTGATCCCTTGTGCTTGGAGCTTGGGGAGTGAAAGGGGTGTTATAGTATTCTTGCACTTGTCCAGCACCTTTTTTCCTGAGGGCCAACTTACTTCAAGTAAGTTTGTGTACTATATACTGTACCTTGCTACTCAAGCTGTATGGATCATACTGTCCTTTCTATTTCATAGAGTTGGAAGATGACCACACAGCACTAAAGTCCAGGGGGGGAGGCATCTGCTGAGCAGGAGGGCCGGCTGCACAAACAGACAACCCGTCCTTCTGGGAAAATGTATGGAGCACAAGGTGATGTCAGCACATCGCTCCGCCCTACATCTGTTTCATAATAACGAAATGGCCCGTGCCCTTGGACGAAGTAAGTTCTTACGAAACGGACATAGGGTGGAGCGACGTGCTGACGTCACCTTGTGCTCCATACATTTTCCCAGAAGGACGGGTTGTCTGTTTGTCCACCGGCCAGCACATCAGACTCAAGGCTTCTTTTAAACTTTGTAAGTGTATTATTTTGTTTTTTTTAAAATACATTTTAATACGGTAATACACTATATGGAGCATTTATATTTTCTATGTACAGCGTGCATTTACTGATGGTTCATTGGGTACTACTAAGGACCCCTGATTGTGTTTGCTGTTTCTTGGAGTTAAGCTGTGATTGATTACATGCATCCTTTGATCCTCTGTCATGGGGGATCGTGGCAAGCTGGTAAGAAGTAATTTCTGCTGATTGGTGGTGAATTCAACACATTTTTTTCTGGATACGACATCTCACAACTGTATGGACTTTTTTTTCACAGAGCACCGGTGTACAGTTATTTTATTTTTTTAGTTTTTTTTCCCCACATTTTATTATAGAATTATGTTTTGTTTTTTTATTCATGGACACAATTTTTTTGGACTTCACCAACCAACACATTTGTGGATTCTCTTTATATATTGATTAATTTGTTACAATATTAATTTGTGTATGGAACATTTTTCAATATTTTTAATATTGGTGGTTTAATCATCACTTATATTCCATTATATAAATATTTAACATTGAATGATCACAGGATTAGTGCGATTTATTTCTTCTTCTGAAAATATGTAATGTGATAATGATTCTAGTGTGTTTATTGTGAAAATATGTGATATGTGTGGGTTGGAGGGAGCGGGTTCTTGTCGGGTATGGGGCCCCATGATTCTAACAGCAGCCCTGTTTGCCATAAGTAAATGAATACACACACCGTTCTAAAAAAACGTTTTTTTTTTTTTTAATGTCATTAAAAACGAACGTGTGTGGGCTCCAGAGGATTTTTCACGCTCTAAAAAATGGGCATTAAAAATTTCGAACGTGCTCTAATTTTTCACAACGTTTTTAACATTGTCGTTTTTAAGGTTGTAAAAAATGGTTGTGTGTGGGCTTTAACAACGTGAAAAAAACTGTGCATGCTCAGAAGCAAGTTATGGGACGGGAGCCCTCGTTCTGGTAAAAATAGCATTCATAAGCACATTCATCACGCTGTAAAAGACTGAAAAGCGCAAATCATCTTTTAGTAACACACAATCAGCAAAAGCAGCCCAAGGGTGGCGCCATCCGCATGGAACTTGTGCATTTATAGTGCCGTCGTACGTGTTGTACGTCACCGCGCTTTGCTAGAGCATTTTTTTTTTTTCACGATCGTGTGTAGGCGAGGCCGTTTTAATGATCGGGTTTTTTAGAACCCGAAAAACGGTCGTTTGTATGCGGCATTAGACTCAGCATCTCAGGTGAGTGACATCATCGGTGTGCGACCTTCATTTCCTGTGTGGATATATTTCATATTGTGCAAGATGTGAGAAGAAAGGAACACTGCATGAATTAACAACAATCCTGATACACTTGTGGTAGCACCTCAGAACAGACTGAAGAATTCTCTGTATTGATAAGAAAGGAACAGCAGTGCATTAGAGCAACTTTAAAGGGGTTGTAAAGCTTCCCTTTTTTTCAAATAACAAACATGTTAGTTTTGCACAGAGTGGTCCCGGTCCACGTCTTCTGGGGTCCCTGAGTGGCAGTCTCGGCTCCTCCCCACATCAGCTAACCCCCGTTCTGGGAAGCGCTCTCACTTGGGGGTTAGCTTGCGGGCGTGCTCCTGTGATACAGTCGGCGGCTATAGACCCCGACTGTATCACTCAGCCCCGCCCCCGGTGAGCCGTGTCATTGATTTGATTGACAGAAGCGGGAGCCAATGGCTGCACTTCTATCAATCATCCAATGACTGAGCCGAGAGGAGCCAAAAAGCCCGGTCAAGAAGCCTGTGTGTTCACGATGCAAGACTTTCAAGGGCTCATGAAAGTAAACGGGGGGCTGGGGGCCCACTAATTGTTGTCGGATGTTTTTTCACCTTAATGCATAGAATGCATTAAGGTGAGAAAACATGAACCTTTAAATCCCCTTTAATGATAAAAAGACAATAAACAACTCAAAAAGGTAGCAAAATAGGGCACCTGTCCTAAGCGTATCCTAGTACAGATCCCATGTGATCACTCTATTCCAGAAAACAGCCTCAACGTCTCTGGCCAGGTGGAAGAACTGGAAAAACAGGGATCTCGGTGGAGGGCTGGTGGGACTGGAAGTGATATCAGAGGTATCCGAGGAGGGCAAAAAGGGGTGTGGCTATGATCATTAATTATTAATAATAATAATTATAATAATAAAAAGTAATGTGTTACATTCCATTCGTTTAGATACAGCATTTGTTCTTTCGGATAATTGTGTATACATTATGTTCACTAACAGCCAAATTTAAAAAGGAAATTCCAATACCCATAATTTAACAGTTAGTAATAGTAAAGGTTATTATTAGTTAGTTATTATTTCAAATTTTCTAAATTTCGGGTTTTGGAACTTTCCATTCTTATTTTCAGATTTTTCATTCTTTTGAATTATCAAATTTTCATTCTTAGGCCTCGTACACACGAGGGGATATGTCCGCTGAAAACGGTCCGATGGACCGTTTCAGCAGACATCTCCGATCGTGTGTATGGGCTAGCGGACAGATTTGTCCACCCGACAGATTTCAAAGCATGCTTTGAAATCTATCCGGTGGGAATCTGTCCGCCCGACATGTCTGCTGGTTAGTACACTTACCAGCAGACATGTCGTCCCGCACCGCCGCCGCGCCACCGCCGAATGGATTCGGCGCATGCGCGGAAGTGTTTTACTTCCTGGTGCGGTGACGTGGCGGTGACGTGGCGGCGTCAACGTCACCGCCGCGTCACCGACACGTCACCGCGCCGTCAGCCGGCGGGGAATTTGATCCGATGGTGTGTACACGCCATCGGATCAAACTCCAGATCGGACATATCCGATGGAAATGGTCCGCGGACCGTTTTCATCGGATATGTCCGATCGTGTGTACGAGGCCTTATTTTTGGATTTTTAAATTCTCTAATTTACGAATTTTCTAATTTTATGAATTTTCAGATTTTCAAATTTCTGAAATTTTGAAATTTCGAATGTTCGAATTTTCACATTTCCAAATTTTTGAATATTGTCTTCATTCATTTGTATTGACAAATTCGTTGAAATTCATAAAAATAAAAAAATTGTCACTAAACAAATTGCACATGTCTAGTGTTACAACCACTTAAGACCTACTATTACATATTTTAAAGTCATATATTGTTGAAATAGTATTGGGTTTCCCATAATGATTTATTTTATAACACTGAGACAGCATTATTCGTATTAACTAATGATTATTTGTATTGATATTTAAGTGAACTCCAGACAGCTATAAAATATCATTTAATCCAGTTATGTATTCATTATAAAATCATTAAATATACGTTTACATACAATTATTATAAGGACCCGAATCTATCTTAATAGCAGCCTCTTGACATCTGCTGAAAGTAACGCGGTTAACAAGCGTTTCACAATAGGAGCACTGTGTTTTTAAAAATCGTAACGGTTTGCGAGTCTTGTTTCGCAAAACGAGCACGGTTTAGGCCAAAGCGGTGTGCAGTGCCGCATTTGGCCTGAGGTGGGGGGCGCCGGTGCCAATCGCAGTCGATCAGCGCCATTCGGAAATGCACAGAAATTCCCGAGGACAGCTCGGCCGACCTCGGCTAACCTCGGAAACTGAGTCTTTCCGAGGTTTGCCAAGGTCAGCCAAGGTGACCTCGGGCCTTTCTAGATGTTTCCAAAGGCTCTCCGGTGCCCCCCACCTCTGGCCGCATGCGGTATTGCATGCCATTGAAGTTAACGCAGAACAAATTATTTTTGTTTCTATTGACTTCAATAGGGAAACTTGTTTTGATACTTACTTTGGATTACAAGCATTCTTCTGGAAGGGATTATATTCATAATCCGAGGTTCCACTGTACTCCCCTAGTACATTTATATACTTATCAGAGCAGGGCCGACCCAAGTTCACAGATGCCTGGGTGAAGAAATATTTCTGGCGCCCCCATGTGGGAGTGGTCATCTTAACAACTCCTCCCCTTTACAAATGTTTCTATGGCAATGACTCAAACACAGAGATGCTCCCCTAACACGGACAAAGAGAACACGTTAGGCACGGACCACCCCCCAGCGACGTCACTGCATGGCTGGTCTCTATCCTCACAGAGACAGCCGCTGCTTTAATCTCCTCTTCTGACAGGAGGAGGGAGGGTGGAAGGGCTTGGGCAGGAAACACAGTGGCGGCGGCGGTGGTGAGAGAGCCGCCTCTGGACAAGGAGAGGAGGAGGGAGGGGAGCACTCTAGTGCTTCAGTGCCCACACCTTTGTGGCACCTGAGTGCACTGCACCCCACGCACCTGCCTAGGATCAGCCCTGTATCCCAGCATTTAACTAATGCCTGGTAAGCTTTGGCATAAAAAGATTTGTCAGTACGCCTGCACCATCCTAGGACAGCCTGCTTCACTTGTGGTCCCTGTTCCCACAGAAATATTTGTCTCTTGGGCAATTTCACGAATGGTTATACATCGATTGTCCAAGATCAGGCGGTCCATTACTTTCGGCACAGCCCTCGTATTTTAGCTCTTGCTGGAGTGTAATTATGTATTCTCCATAAGCAGTATTCTGTGTTATTGGATAGAATAACATGCCATAATGGCTATAGTTGTCTACCGCTCATTAATTTTTGAGGGTGGCAGGGCCGCGTCATCCTGTCTTCATCTTTGGTTGACTTCTGTATGATAATTCTCCTTCAAACATTAATTAATACATGGTCTTCTCAGGGGTTATACGTTATTCCAGGGGGGTCGTTTTTAATTGGAATTATTTGCTCAGCTTGCAATCCTAGCTCTTGCGTGGCCTGATAATGCTTTTCCCTTTCAATGTTGTTACACGTTTGACACTAATGGGTTGATTTGTTAAAGGCAAATAGACTGCTCGCTTTGCAAAGGGAAGTTTTTCTTTGCAGGGGAATAGGGATAAGCTTTATGTTCGGATCGAACATGAGTTTGACTCGAACTTTGGCTATTCGCCGAATAGCGAACAATTTGGGGTGTTTGCGGCAAATTCGAAAAGCCACGGAACACCCTTTAAAAGTCCATGGGAGAAATCAAAAGTGGTCTTTTTAAAGGTTAAGATATTATCATAAAAAGTGTTTGGGGACCCGGATCCTGCCCCAGGGGACATGTATCAATGCAATTTTTTTTTAATGGCTGAAATATTCCTTTAAATTTCGTACCTGGGGGGTGTGTATAGTATGCCTGTAAAGTAGTGCATGTTTCCCGTGTCTATAACAGTCCCTGCACAAAATGACATTTCTAAAAGAAAAAATGTCATTTAAAACTACTCTCAGCTGTAATGAATAGTCGGGTCCCGGCAATACAGATAAAAGTAATTGAAAAAAGACGGCATGGTCCCCCCCCCCCCCCATCCATTAACAGGCCCTTTGGGTCTGGCATGAATATTAAGGGGAACCCCAAACCAAAATTAAAAAAAGAAATGCATGGGGGTCCCCCCAATTTTCATATCAGGCCTTTCAGATCTGGTATGGGGAACCCTGTACCATTTTTTTTAAATGCTTTGGGGTCCCCCTCGAAATCCATACCAGAGTAAGGTCTGGTATGGATTTTAAGGGGAACCCCACACCAAAATAAAAAAAATGGTTGGGGTTCCCCCAAAAAAATCAGGTTTAAATGACTTTGTTTCCTTTAGAAATTTAATTTTGTTCAGGGACTGTTATAAACACAGCAAACATGCGCTACTTTACAGGCATACTATAGACACCCCCCAGGTGCAATATAAAAAAAAAAAAGGAATATTTCACTTTTATTGTTTTACTTTAAGCATTATTAAAATCACTGCTCTCGAAAAAACTTAACTTTTTTTGCATTGATACACCTTTTATGACAATAACTGGCATATTACACTTGAAAATTAGTACTTTTGATTTTTCATGTTCGTGTCTCATAGACTTTAACATTGTTCGCATGTTCAAACAAATTTTTTGCCTGTTCGCATGTTCAGCTGCGAACCGAACCGGGGGGGGGGGGGTGTTCGTCTCATCCCTACAGGGGAATTTACCTAAGGTTTATTTCACAGAAGTGGCGGCCCCTCCATACGGGATGCAGGGGCCACCCCCCCCTATCCATGCGTCTGGCCCCTAATCTACATACAGGGCACCGGACGCATGGATTTCAACTGTTTTCTTTTTGTTTCTAAACACGTTATTAGTGCCTGAGGCTCTAATTGGCTTCAATAAAGGGTGGGCTTAGGGCGCACTGCACTCCGAGGCCACCCAGTTGTGGACAGTAGACGTGTGCATTGCCAAAAAAATAAAACAATTTTGTTTCATTCAGGTTTTTTTTCGTTATTAGAATTAGAAAATAAGAACGAAAACTCAAAAATTACAAAATCCAAAATAATAACTAAACAATAATAACTATTAAATCATAGGTATTGGAATTTCCTTTCAAATTTGGCTGTTAGTGAACGGAACAAATACTAATTTATCCGAAGTTACGAATTATCCGAAATAACGAATGCCACATCTAAATGAAAGGAATGTAATGAATTAAAAATAATAATAAATATTAATAATAAATACTTTCTATTAATATTATTATTTATTATTATTAATTCATTCCGATCCATTCATTTAGATTAATTCTGTTCCATTCATTCAACAAATTAAAAATAATAAATAAAACAAATAAAACGTTTTTATTATTATTATTTATTATTATTAACCACTTTAGCCCCGGAGGATTTGGCTGCCAAATGACCAGGCCACTTTTTGCGATTCGGCACTGTGTCGCTTTAACTGACAATAATAATAATAATTTGGTGTGACTAATAATCACACCAAACACAGAAAAACCCAAGTTATAGGCTAAACAGAAAACCTCAATGCTAAAAATAATAACTACAACATTTTTTTTTTCCATACTTATGATTTTTTTTTATCATTGAGGTGGCCTCTTGAGCCCATAACGTGGTTATTTCTGTGTTCGGCGTTAGTTCCATCATCCAATCATGTGCAATCAAAAATGACCTTTTTTTTCCTTGCACATGATTAGTTTATTCTTTTCAAAGTGAGATTTCACCACATTTACTTAGCTCTGGGGAAAATGCCAATGTAAATGGCATCTTTCTTTGCAAAGTGAACAGCCTATTTGAGTTTAGGAAAACCAACCCCTGAATGTGAAATACAGTCTAGAATACTTTGGGGTTGATTTACGGCAAACGACAAATAGAATGTTTACTTTGCAAGGTAAGTTGCCCCAAAGATTAGTGATTCATATGCAAAAAAACAAACAAAAAAATAAACAAAAACAAAGCCAAAAAATATTTAAAACAAATACAAAAACATGTATAAATGAATAAATAATAATAATAATAATAATAATAATAATAATAATAATTAAAAATGATGGACCGTTTGATCTTTTTTCTGCTATCGCTTTTCTATGTTTCTTGCAAGCAATAATGCTGTATTTTATCTTTCCTTGCATGTAATTGGGTATTCTTTACAAAATAAAAGTTCACCACATTCACTAAGCTCTAGGGAAAATTCCTTTGCAAAGGGAACAGCCTTATTGCCTTTAGTAAATCAACCCCTAAGAATCTAGCTTTAGTTCTTTTTTACTGTAATGCCCCTTTCACACTGACAGCTATACCGCCTGAAAAAATCGTGCCCTGCAGTCTTCAGTGTGAAAGCCCAAAGGACCGCTCCAAAGGTCCTGCTAGTCACATGATTGGAGCGGTATAGAAGCGGGGTGTTTACCGCTCCTACACCGCTCTTTCGCATTGAAATCAATGGGAAACCGCGGTAATACCGCCCGCCATGCGGTTTTAATCCCTCTTTCGGCCGATAGCGGTGGTTAAAACAGCACCGCTATTGGCCGAATATCACGGTAAATATGACGGCAAAGCGGCGCTAAAAATTGTGCCGCTATACCGCCAGCGCACCTCCCGTGCCCAGTGTGAAAGGAGCCTAATAGTGTTGAGGAATTACTTTAGACCGTAGAGTTTTACTGCTACAGGGGAGGGGGCAGCACCTGCATGCCGGATCATACACATATATATAAATAAATATATATATATATATATATATATATATATATATACTGTACGTGATCCGGCTCTTCCGGGTAGGGGGTGTCGCCAAGCAGCTTGCTTTCGCTGTGTACAAAGCTGTCATACACAGCAGGGAGTACCACATGCTTGATTTCCGTCTGGACCTGCCGATGATCAAAGAGAGAGGCAGAATGGTGGTTCTGGGGGCCCAAGGCACCCTCCATGTAGTCGCGCTGCTCGTTCCCACTGGTCCCTGCTGTCCTCTGGGACCTGTGTGTCTCCCAAAAGACATGGGGGAGACGGAGTAGGCACCAGACGTGGAGGAAGTGGGAGCAAATACCTGGATTACACAGGTAACTGCTCCCTCCTCCCCCCTGAAAGATGTCAAATTTGACACCGGGGGGGGGGGGGTGATTTCCAAAAAGCGGAAGTTCCGATTTTGTGTGGAACTCCACTTTAAAGGAGTTGTGAAGGAAAAAAATGTTTTGCCTAAAATTAATGTCTGCAAGGTAGACAGACAGAATAGTGTAATGATTCTGTTAAAAAAAGAGCAAATACCTATTAAATTCCTTCATGTCACCTCCGGTCTCTCATTCACTTCCTGGTTTGCGGCGCTCGTTCATGTAAGAACTACATTTCCCAGTATGCATTGTGGCACGCCCAGTAATTCACACCTCCTTGAAGTCTCTAACACGTAGAGAGCGTCCTGCCACACAGATGTAGTTCCCAGGAGGGGGCGAGCACGTCACTGACCACCGCAGTAAAGTCTCCCTTCACGGTGGTGAGTAACAATCAGACAAGCAGGAAGTGAACAGAACAGAGAAGAAATAGAGCAACTTCTGAGCAAAAACGAACAATGAGGAAGTGAAAAGAGGAATGTCTGCAGGTAAAGGATGCTTATTATGAAAAAAAAAAAATTCCTCTACAACCCCTTTAACCTCCCTGGCGGTATGATTCTTTCAGATTTTAGGTGCTGAAAGCGGTACCATTATTTTGCATGGAAATTTGGCGTTTTATACTGTAGGCTTGTAATTCTTATGAATAACTCACTTAAATCTGAACAAACAAGAGTCTAATAGGCATCCCGGGTATGAAATTTTTTTTAAAATGTCTTTTATAAATTATAATATAATAAATAATTATAAATAATTATAACAAATAATAATATAATTATAGTAAAAATTATTTAATAATGTAATCAAATCAAAATCACTGAAATTTGCTCAGTTGCAGAATTGTCGCTGTCATTTTTTGTTTTTATGACGAATTTCCCCACAAATCGCTATCGCTAAATTCTGCAAGTGATTATAATTTATTATCGCTGTTTTTTAGCTGATCTAAAACCATTTTTGACATAAAGGGACACTTTTGGTTGCTATGGACAATCTACAGTTTGCAGGCAGAAAGAACAGTTTTTATTATATAAAAGTACATGTAGTGCACTGGGCAGACCACTAGGGACAAGGGGTGTGTGTATTTTTTACATACAGTACTGTAATCTATAAGATTACAGTATACTGCATGTAATGTGTTTGTTTACATTTTTGAATATGGCGCCGTTCTCCGCTCCCGTGACTCGCGGACCCGATCGCTGCTGGAGTCCTGCGATCGGCCCCCGGAGCTGAAGAACGGAGAGAGCTGTGTGTAAACACAGGTTCCCCGTTCTTCACTGTGGCGCCGTGATTGAACGTGTGATTCCATTTATAGGGATACACAATCGATGACATCACACCTACAGCCACACCCCCCTACAGTTAGAAACACAGATGAGGTCATACATAACCCCTTCAGCGCCCCCTTGTGGTTAACTCCCAAACTTCAATTGTCATTTTCACAGTAAACAATGCATTTTTATAGCACTTTTTGTGTCAAAATTGTCCGATGTATCGCCATAATGTCGCAGTCATGAAAAAAACGCTGATCGCCGCCATTAGTAGTAAAAAAAATTTTTTTTATAAAAATGCAATAAAACTATCCCCTATTTTGTAAACGCTATAAATTTTGCGCAAACCAACCGATAAACGCTTATTGCGATTTTTTTTTACCAAAAATATGTAGAAGAATACGTATCGGCCTAAACTGAGGGAAAAAAGTATTTTTTTATATATTTTTGGGGGATATTTATTATAGCAAATGTAAAAAATATACAATTTTTTTCAAAATTGTTGCTCTATTTTTGTTTATAGCACAAAAAATAAAAACCACAGAGGTGATCAAATACCACCAAAAGAAAGCTCTATTTGTGGGGGAAAAAAAAGATGCCAATTTTGTTTGGGAGCCACGTCGCACGACCGCGCAATTGTCTGTTAAAGCGACGCAGTGTCGAATCGCAAAACCTGGCCGGGTCCTTTAGCTGCCTAAAGGTCTGGGTCTTTAGTGGTTAAACACTAATATTTTGTTGCAAGTTGTTGTTAAAAAAATAAATAAAAAAAGACTCAAAACAACAAAAATATTTCCGGAAAATTCCAGTCATTTCTTTTGCCCGTTTAATAGTCTTTTTCATCTTGAAACTCCTCTTTTCATGAATTCAATGCACATGACAAGCTGAGATTAGCACAATAAACATTTGAACTTTTATCTCTAAAGAAAAAAAACAAAAACAAAAACACATATGTAACTTTGAAAAGCAAAATAAAAAATTGTATTTCAGCTTAGCGCGAGCATTAGCAAATTATTTTTAGCCGCATAAAAGCTCGGGAATTTGTTCTGTCTTTTGGAATAACAGATATATGTGTTTATCTAGACCTTTTGTTTCCTTTGTTCCTACGGAATAATAATAATAAAAAAAAAAAAAAAAATGTGAGTGATAAAGTATGCCATTCAGATGCACCCAATGTAATCGCTTCTTTTATTAATAGCAAAAAAAAAGCGTTCATTGCTGATTTCTCACAGAAAAGGCATTAATGTACCGGAAACGTTTGCATATTAATAACAACCCACTGAAGGGAGTCCGTTACCTCAATAAGAGAACTTTGACATGCGGCAATCCAACAATTAGAAGAAAACGTTTTTTAAAAATAAATAAATATTAAAAGTCAGCAGCTACTAACACTGTAGCTGCTGACTTTTAATAAGGAGACTTACCTGCCCAGGGTGCCCACGATGACGGCAGCATTTTTGATATTTTTTTTCTTGGTGGAGCTCCGCTTTAAAGGGGCTGTAAAGGAAAAAACAAATTCACCTTAACCACTTAAGACCCATACCATTATGCAGCTAAAAGACTGCGTCGCTTTAACTGACAATTGCACAGTCATGCGACGTGGCTCCCAAACAAAATTGGCGTCCTTTTTTCCCAACAAATAGAGCTTTCTTTTGGTGGTATTTGATCACCCCTGCGTTTTTTATGTTTTGCTCTATAAACAAAAATAGAGCGACTATTTTGAAAAAAATGCAATATTTTTTACTTTTTGCTATAATAAATATCCCCAAAAAAGATATACATTTTTTTTTCCTCAGTTTAGGCCGATACGTATTCTTCTACCTATTTTTGGTATTAAAAAATCGCAATAAGTGCTTATCAATTGGTTTGTGCAAAATTTATAGCGTTTAAAAAATAGGGGATAGTTTTATTGCATTTTTATTAATATTTTTGTTTTACTACTAATGGTGGCGATCAGCGTTTTTTTTCATGACCGCGACATTATGGCGGACACATCGGACAATTTTGACACATTTTTGGGACCAAAAAGTGCTATAAAAATACACTGATTACTGTGAAAATGACAATTGCAGTTTGGGAGTTATCCACTAGCGGCGCTGAAGGGGTTACGTGTGACCTAATATGTGTTTCTAACTGTAGGGGGGCGGGGCGGGGCTGGACGTGTGACGTCATTGATCGTCTTTCCCTATATCTCCCCATTCTTCAGCTCCTGTGATCGATCGCGGGACACCGGCCGCGATCGGGTCTGCGGGTCCCGTGGTCACGGAGCTTTGGACTGGGTCGCGGGTGCGCGCACAACCCACGGCTGGGCACTTAAAAGCGACGTACCCATACGCGATTGTGCCCAGCCATGCCATTCTGTCGACGTATATTGGCGTGAAGGGGTCCTTAAGTGGTTAATGCATTCTATGCTGAAAAAAAAAAGGAATGGAGAGACCCCACATCGGAATTCCCAATCGTGTGTACGCGGCATAACTGTTGTCCATTGTCTTATCCCTTTAGGTGAATTTAGCTGAACCTTGTTTAGAGTCCCGAAGAAAGGAAATAATACAAGTCTATTGTTTCTGCTTATTTCATCAGACCACACACTGCGCTAATCAGTACTGACCGGGAAACCTGTGATTGCAATCTTCACGCGCAGGGTGAGCACACGTCTGCATTTCCACGCTGCTCTTTAGTGCTGGAAAATTATGGATTGAAGCGTGAACAAACGATCATATTCAAATATTTTGTCTACAGCCTTACTGAACTTTGTTATGCTCGGCATCGTCTGCATCTCAAATACTGCACAGTGGATTGACACTCAATGCAATTATCTGACGTTCCCCCTCAACAAAGCTCACTGATAACCTTCTTTTATTTCATTATATCAGCAGGTCACCCGCAGGATGATTCCTACCCTAATTAAGTGGCATTAAGGGAAAACTATATATGTATTTTCGGAGGATACACATCCTTAAGTGTCTATATGCAGCTTTTCGGAGCAGCAATTTGCATAATAGAGTTACTGCAGTGAAAAAAATAAATACATTACATAACCAAACATAGGAACAGCTTCCACTGTCATGCGCACACAAAAAAAAATCATTATATATATAGATATATATACAGAGAGAGATAGATAGAGAGATAGATGGCTTGCAAGATAGAGAGAGAGAGATAGAGAGAGAGAGTGAGAGAGAGAGAGAGATAGAGAGAGAGAGAGAGAGAGAGAGAGAGAGAGAGAGAGAGAGAGAGAGAGAGATAGATAGATAGATAGATAGATAGATAGATAGATAGATAGATAGATAGATAGATATAGATATCTACATATATGTATATATACATATATAAATATGCATCTATCTATCTATCTATCTATCTATCTATCTATCTATCTATCTATATATATATATTAGGGCTGTTACTGATCAAAACTTTTGTGTTCGATTAATCTTTTTTTTTTTTTTATCGATTAATCGACTAATTTCGATTAATTATAACGCACATACAGATCCAACTACTTTTAGCTGATCTCCTTGCAGGCCGATTCCCAGTGCAGCTACCAACACCTGGAAAAATGTATAGCAGGATACAAAAAACACACAAAGGCAGCACTCAATGGGAATAGCATTAAAACTTTTATGGTCTTCAAGTAGGTAACCAAATAAATATTGCACTGGAGATAAAATCGATGTACCTACATAAACTGTACAAATGGTGCGAGTAATACCAAACGGTAGCAAAAGCAGTCATAAAAACATGTAGCCAAGTATTATACTGGTATATAAATGTGTACAACGATACCACTGCTAAATCCAGATGAGGAGGGGTTAACATCAGTCTGTCAGCATGTAGATGTCCCGTGAAGGGAACTATCACAACTCCCAGTGGATGGCTGTAGAATCCCAGGTTGATAGAGGGAAGTGATAGAGGGAAGTGATAGAGAGAAGTGATAGAGGGAAGTGCAACAGCCCTTGCGTGTGGCAGATAGGAAGGTCCCACCGGCATGCAGATATGAAGGCACAGCAAAGGAGCCCTTCAGATGGACACGGCAAGCCCCGCCAGTGTCTGTGACATTACAGGATGTCCGATGGAACTCCCTGAAGGCCCAGAAGCCGGCGGAGAGGTGAGTACCAATCAAAAGAATTTTAATCGATCAAAAAGATTTTGATCGATCAAAAAAATTAAAGATTAATCGATGAATTAAAAGTTAATTTGCACAGCCCTATATATATAGACATAGATATATATATAGACATATATATATCTACATATATATATATATATATATATATATATATATATATATAGATAGATAGATAGATATAGATAGATAGATAGATATAGATAGATAGATAGATCTATCTATCTATCTATCTATCTATCTATCTATCTATCTATCTATCTCTCTCTCTCTCTCTCTCTCTCTCTCTATATATATATATATATATATATATATATATATATATAAATAAATATAATTTATGCTTTGTTCTATATTAATATTATTTTTGTTTTATTTTACTTAGATCTCTGTTGTATTTATGGTTAGGGTTTTAGGGTTCCATTTAATAGAGAAACTTGTTTTTTTTCTTTTTCCTATTAACCTCCCTGGCGGTCTTCCCGTGTGTGGCACGGGGTGAGATTTTAAAGCTACGATCGGTAACCCCGTGCCACACACGCGCTTACCTCGCTGGATGCAGAAAAAAGTTTACTTACCTTTTCTCTGCGATCCAGCGATGAATCCCCGCAGTACTCGGCGGCAGGATGTCCGCCTGATTCTGTGTGTTCCGCCGATTCCCTTCCCTGCGAGCGTCGCGACGTAGGGGGGGAACGGCGCCAAATTTAAAAATGTAAACAAACACTATACATACAGTACACTGTAATCTTATAGATTACAGTACTGTATGTAAAAAATACACACCCCCCATGTCCCTAGTGGACTGCCCTGTACACTACATGTAATTTTATATAATAAAAACTGTTCTTTCTCCCTGCAAACTGTAGATTGCCCATAGCAACCAAAAGTGTCCCTTTATGGCAAAAATTGTTTTAGAGCAGCTAAAAAACAGCGATAATAAATCAGAATCACTTGCAGAATTTAGCGATAGCGATTTATGGGGAAATTCGTCATAAAAAAAAAAAATAATGACAGCAAAAATTCTGCAACTGAGCAAATTTCAGTGATTTTGATTTGATTACATTATTGAATAATTTTTACTATAATTATATTATTATTTGTTATAATTTTTTATAATTATTTATTATATTATAATT
Source organism: Rana kukunoris (assembly GCA_029574335.1). Classification (NCBI taxonomy): domain Eukaryota; kingdom Metazoa; phylum Chordata; class Amphibia; order Anura; family Ranidae; genus Rana; species Rana kukunoris. The sequence goes on from CM056059.1 coordinate 162,510,443, forward strand.
TTTAATAAGAAAAAAAAAAATCATACCCAGGATGCCTATTAGACTCTTGTTTGGATAGATTTCAGTGAGTTATTCCTAAGAATTACAAGCCTACAGTATAAAACGCCAAATTCCCTTGCAAATAATGGTACCGCTTTTAGCACCTAAAATCTGAAAGAATCATACCGCCAGGGAGGTTAATGGATCCTCAGCCTATTCTGGCATGATGATCCACCACTAAAGGATCCAAGATAGCTCAGAAAAAATCCTTTTGGCTCTCATTAGACCTGGAAGACTGACAAAATCTAGTAGCAGAAATCAATAGACATGTGCGTTCCCGTTCGTAACGAATGGATTTTCGTACGAATTTGTTAGTATTCGTACATTCGGGTCAATTCGAACATCCGAAAAGCTGAAAGAACCAATATACAAAAATCACGGAATTACGAATAAGCAAAATAACGAACAAGCAAAAATACGAACGTACGATTGGACAATTTTACTAAAATACGCAACACCGAAAAAGCAAAAGAACGAAAATGACATCTATAACAAACAATTTGCATTCCGTATTTTAAATCCTTTGTCTGTTCGTATTTTCATTCGTATGTTCGTATTTTCATGTGTGTGTTTTGTAAATCCGTTTCTTTGTCTGTTGGTAAATTTGTGTACTTGTATCGTTCTTTCAAATGGGCACTGAGCAGTGTAGTTAGTGAGTGATGTATCTTACTTAATATCTTAGCCAATCAGCTTATCTCTTTTGTGCTGAGTCACATTGTACAGTGTAAAGCCTCGTACACGCGATCGGACTTCAAACAAACTTTTCCGTGGATTTTTGCCTGAATGGAGTTGGTCGGACTTTTGAAACCGAAAAAGTTTGTCCGATAGAGCGTACACACGGTCTGATTTTTTGGAAAATGCAAATTTTGACGTTTGTTGGCAAAAAGTCAGACCGTGTGTAGGGGGCTTAAGAGAAAGTCTATCTTAATATGGATTAGCCGCGTGTTGCAATGTATTTACGAAAGTACAAAATTACGAATCCATTAAATGAAAATGATTATCTAACAAAATTACGAATTTTAAATCAACTAAAATTAATTAGACAGAATTACGAATCATTCAGTATAAACAAAAATAAAACTGTTATGAAAATACGAACGGGTCCGAATAGGAAAACTTGCGTCTTACGAAATACGAACGGGTCCAAATAGGAAAACTTGCGTCTTACGAAATTATGAATCTTTACGAATCTACGGGAACGAGATAAAACGGAACAAAAAAATAAGAAATTTTTTGTTGTGCACATGTCTAGAAATCAAATGTACTATGCAAGACTGCGTCATATTTTAACGTGAGTATTGCAGCAAAAGTTATTTTTTTTATAGGCCCATTTATTTATTTTAAAAAAAATTCTTGGAGTTCTGTCTTAAAGCCTATCTCTGGGCACCTTTCCTCCCCCACCCAGTCCTTCCCACCCATCCAATTCTATCCTTTTACAATAAAATAAAATGTGAAAAAATTAATTAAAAATTGCAACACTTTTGTAAGGCACCTCCGATAAAGTAGGTTATGAAATGCGTCAGACGGTTATGACAGGCTTTAAAGTGCCATATTTGAGTTTGTTTTACATAAAATGAAGGTACTATAGAATGATGCTATTTTACTGAGCTACTTATGGAAGGTAGATGGAATTTCCCTTTGGCTCACTGGATTGCCACTTGTATGACAGGAAGGATAAAAGGCGAGTTGAAAAGTATTCATGGGTTAAAAATTATGTAGCTGATGCCTTTTAACAAAAAGGTACTTATCAGCCCACGGAGTCAAGTGCTATCTTCACTGGTGACAATTTTGCATCCCATCCATGCCATCTTGGATGTGGGAGGCAACTGAGATTTTCTGTCTTTCCAGTGTATGCAGTGTAAGGCACAGCAGAAATGTGTAACTGGTCCCTCCTGATATGTGTGACATGTGTTGTCAGCCAAGTTGACATAATTCCTGCCTGCAGGGCTGGGATAAGGGGGGAGCCGGAGGGGAGGCTGCTCCGGGCACTGTGGTATCATGTGAGATGGGATTCAACAAGGAGATTTGTGTTGGGGGGGGGGGATTTGGGGAGCAGCAGGCATAAGAATTGTTCTAGAATGGAACATTTAGGGTGGATGTTTGGGTTTGTGGTGTTTTAGGGGGATTTGTGTTGACAGGGATGGGAAAAGTGGATTTGCGCTAGGAGAAGGAGTTGGGGGGGGGGCTAGAAGAAGTGATATGATTGAGGGGGAAGGGAAATGGTGCTAGGAGGGGATTTTTTGGGGGGTAAGGGGGGTAGAATTTAGTGTGTAGGAGTATTTATACTAGGATGGGAAATTTGTTGGGGGGGGGATTTGTGCTAGGAGGGGGATTTGTGTTGGAAGTGGGGATGTTAAGTGGGGGGGTGTAATGATATTTTGAGGGATTAGAAGGGTAGAGGATCTGTAGAGGTGATTTACTTGTGGTGGTGGGGGGGGGGGGTATTTGTGCAGGGGGATTTCAGCAAGGGTAGCGGATTGGTAATGACATGAGGGGAAATGTATGCTTAGAGGGAAAACATGCAGATTAGTGGAAATGTTTTTTTTTTGGGAGGGGGATCCTAACACATAATGCTCATACATCTTGGGGGGCACAGTTTGTCATTTTAGCCCTGGGCTCTAGATGACCTTGTCCTGGCATTGTCTGCCTGTTCTTGACAGGCATCATCTCAAAAGGATCATCTCAAAAGTCCATAAACCATGGTTGCTGGCAATGTACCAACAGTGGTGGCCAAAATGCTTTGAGGGTCAACTAACAATCAACCCCTTCATCAGAGCTTGGGCTTATTGTCAAAGTTTCTCCGTCAACCTCTATAAGAGCTACTGGGGGGCATTCACTCGCAGAAGAAGCAACCATGCCATAACAGAGTGCCAAATGATCATCTCAAGAGTCTATAATCCTTTATTGTTAAAGATAACATTCTAAAAAGAAGAACAACCATAGCCAACATGTTTTAGAGGCCAAGTAAATCTCCTTCTAAGGGCTTGGGCTTAATGTCTATATTTTTTATATGGAATCTCCTGAAGGGCAATATCTTTCAGAAGGAGTAACCATGCCATCTCAATTGGCTTGTATTTGATTCTAGTGTCTGCTTGCTTGGGGGGGGGGGGGGGTCTGACACATAATGCTCATACAACTTGGGGGGGACAGTTTGGAATGCTCGCCATGGGCTTTAGATGACCTTGTCCTGGCACTGTCTGCCTGTTCTTGACAGGGAGTGTCAAAGGATCATTCCAAAAGTCCATAAACCATTGTTGCTGGCAATGTACCAACAGGAAGAACAGTGGTGGCCAATAGGGTGAACTAACCATCACCCCTGTCATGGATATGCAGTATGTCTGGCAGCTTACCTTCTCTCCATGTGTTCATTAGAGGCCAGACTCCCTTATCTGGCTGCCTTTATCATCTCTCCTCCCTGCATGGCTCCACCCCAGGCCATCCCAGGAACTCTATATTAACCACTGCACTGCAGGTCTGCTTTGCTGATCAATGTTGTTTGTTAAGCATTGTGTGTTTGGTTTCCTGCTTGCCGTGTGCTATGTTATCACTGTGTACCGACTTTGGTTTGTCTCTAACTTTGTCTCTAACTACTTCTGTTGCCTGTGGCCCTGACTCTTGGCCTGTCCCTTGGTTAATCCTCATCTGCTTGTTGCCCGACCTCAGCTTACCATCCACTATCGCTTGCATTCTGTGTGCTGCTTTCCCTCTCTCCCTGCGAAGCGTGACCCAGGGGACTCCAGAGGCTGTGACCTGGATCCAGCTGCAGCGAAGGACATCCTCACCACTAGAGGCCCTGGTGAACACCAGCTGGGTCTTAGACTCTGCGCCCTGGGGAATCTTGGGCTCAATGTGCCTGTAGGATCCCTGTTTGTGCCCCAGCGAACCTCTCCTCCACATCCACTTTGTGGTCCATCCGCAGCAGTCGGCTATAGGGTTCACTACCCCATGGTGCACCCCTGACTCCACCGGGGTGCACTTGTCATCTGGCCACAGGTGACCTGACAACCCCCTTCATCAGAGCTTGGGCTTATTGTCAAAACTTCTTTGATGACCTCTATAGGAGCTACTGGAGGAAATTCCCTTTCAGAAGAAGCAACGATGCCATAACAGAGTGCCAAAGGATCATCTCAAGAGTCTATAATCCTTTATTGTTAAAGGCAATATTCCATAAAGAAGAAGAACCATGTTTTGTTGGCCAAGTAAATCTCCTTTATCGAGGCTTGGGCTTTATGTCTATGTTTTTCATATGGAATCTCCTGAAGGGCAATATCTTGCAGAATAAGTAACCATGCCATCACAATTGGCTTGCATTTGATTCTGGTGTCTGCTTGCCCTTGAACATTGTGGCATTTTACTGCTTGTATTGTGCAACACATTTTGACGAGAGGAAACAGCCCATTGTTTCTATTCTCAGCAAAGGAATAATCAGCCCAATTGCATGCTCTAAAATCTCTATGAAAGTTAATGATCTCCTCTGACAGTTACATTTCTCATTACCCTTCCCTACAGTAGTCCTAAAGAACTTGAGCCATCAAATCATTTCACAATATTTTTTGTTCTTCATTTAAAATAATAAAAAAAAAACTGGTGGGATTAATTATGGGTAGATCAGCAGATTAGAAACCCAGCAGGTCGGATCATGAGAGCAGATTGATGCGAACTGCAAGCAGAGCAGATGTTTAGTTATTGGCTCATCTCTATTCATATGTAATATTGGGAAAAAACACAGAGTTGGATGGCTTGTCCCTAAAGGTGGCTGGTTGCAGCTTTTTTGAAAGAGAAATTCCCCTGACTGTGCCACTGGACTTATTGACACAAGCAAAGCTATAGGTGCATAGGTTTAGCCACCTTGTACACATATATGCCAGTACTTGCTTGAACGCCGCTGATGACCTGCACATAGAGGGTCCAAAAGTCCTATGTGATTTCTGCCATGAAAGGGTTACTCTTCAACAGGACCACAACACTGCTGCTCTCTCAACCAGCTGGAAATTTCAAGCACACAAACAGAAAAATCTTAACGTTTAGCGTTTTGCAAGACAGCACTCACTTCCTCAGGAGAGATACATATAGATGTCTGAAATCAGGGGTCCCAGCATGATACTATTTTAAAACCCATGGGTTTAAAACGGTATCACGACAGGCCCCCTCCTTGGCGAATCCCCTATCTCTGAGTGATTTCAGTTCCAGTGTTCGCTCTAGAACATGGCTGGATTTCACAGAGGTCTTTTGAAAATAAATCCTTCATTAACTGTAAGACCAGGAATATTGTTTACTTAATAACATGTAAAGCATGTGCACTCCAATATGTTGGTCGTACAACTAGAAGATTCTGTGATCATTTGCATGATCACGTCTATGACACTGAGAAGGAACATAACACCAATGTGGATAGACAATTTAAAGAGTTTGTAAAGGATATTTTTTTATCTTAATAGCTTCCTTTACCTTAATGCAGTGCTGTTTTCATGTCCTCATTGTTCGTTTTTTGCTCTCAAGTTGCTGTAATTCTTCTCTGATCTTCACACTTCCTGGTTGTCTGTTTCCTGATAACCACAGTACTGGGAGCTTTCCCTCTGTGGTCACTAATTAGGAGGTGTGATTACTGTGTGTCTAAAACCCCACAGCACCAATCAGTTTCGTTTTCCAAACCATCACTGCCCTGTATTGGCCTTGTGGCTCTGTACAGCACAGGCAGGAAACAACATGCAAATACTAAAATAGAAACTACAGGTACATTATATGATTGATTTTTATCTATTTTTAATCATTTTTAAAATAAATCAGTTAACTATTATGTCTCTATACCCTGTAAACAGTCATTTCAGCAAAACATTTTTTTTTCTCCTTTAACCACTTCCATACCAGGCACTTACGCACCTTCCCGCCCAAGCCAATTTTCAGCTTTCAGCACTGTCGCAATTTGAATGACAATTGCGCGGTCATGCTACACTGCACCCAAACAAAATTGGCGTCCTTTTTTCCCCACAAATAGAGCTTTCTTTTGGTGGTATTTGATCACCTCTGCGTTTTTTTTTTTTTTGTGCAACAACTAAAAATAGAGCGAAGATTTTGAAAAAAAAATAAAGTTTTTATTTTTTTCTGTTAATTTTTTTGTAAATGAGTATGTTTTCTCTTTCAATTATGGGCACTGATATGGTGGCACTGATGGGCACCGATGAGGTGGCACTGATGGGCACCAATGAGGTAGTTCTGATGGGCACCGATTAGGTAGCACTGATGGGCACTGATAGGCGGCGCTGGTATTGGGCACTGATGGGCACTCATGGGCGGCACTGATGGGCACTCATGGGCGGCACTGATGGGCACTCATAGGCAGCACTGGGCACTCATAGGCAGCACAGATGGGCACTCATAGGCGGCACAGGTGGGCACTCATAGGCGGCACAGGTGGGCACTGATAGGCGGCACAGGTGGGCACTGATAGGCGGCACAGGTGGGCACTGATAGGCGGCACAGGTGGGCACTGATAGGTGGCACAGGTGGGCACTGGTAGGTGGGCACTGGGCATGGATTGGCACTGTGGGGTGGCACTGACAGACACTGGGGTGGCACTGATGATCACTGAGGGGTGGCACTGATGGATCAATGTTGCCAATCAGTGCCCATGTGTGGGCACTGATTGGCATCATTTTTTTTTACTGCCACCCCTTTTTTTTTTTTGTCTTTTTTTTTTTTTTGTCATTTTTTTGTGTCTTTTATTTGTATTTTTTTTATTGTCCTGGTGGTCTAGTGTGGCGATCCGAGGGGGGGCTGCGCTGATAAACAATCAGCGCGAACCCCCCCTGTCAGGAGAGCCGCTGATCGGCTCTCCTCTACATGCGTCTGTCAGACGCGAGTGAGGAAGAGCCGTCGGCGGCTCTTCCTGTTTACATCGTGATCAGCCGTGATTGGACACGGCTGATCACGTGGTAACGAGGCTCCGCCGGAGACTCGTTACCGAGATCGGAGGTGCAGGGTGTCAGACTGACACCCCGCATCACCGATCGCCGCGCTGCGCGCCCGCACGGGCGCGTGCGGCATGAAATCGTGCTAGACGTTTGAGAACGTCTAGTCACGATTTCATAACCACTTCCCTGCCGTAAATCGGCTATTGGCCGGGCGGGAAGTGGTTAATGGAACTCATGGGGGTGATACCTCTTTGATACAGATTCATGGCATTGAGAAGTTCGCCACCCCTAGGGTGGGGGACGGGTTTAGGCTCCTGTGCAAACATGAGGGTCAAACAGGTTGGTCTCTTACCAGAGAGCCTGGACCCTTTATTACAAATGGGTCAAACAGGCTTAATGAATATGTCCCAGTAGGGGGTCATTAGCAGGGGATGTACAAAGGTACCACATCCTCTGCTGATGACCCCTACCGGGACATATTCATCAAGCCTGTTTGACCCATTTGTAATAAAGGGTCCAGGCTCTCTGGTAAGAGGCCAACCTTTTGTGGTGGTGGTGGTGGCGGCGTGTTCACTTGGTGAAGGAATTGGATAACCTTATCCACAGTTGAATAATGGAGTTTGCCATTTGACCATTATGGTCCATTTGTGATAATGATTTTCATAGACTGTTTATTTATTTATAATTGTTTTTTTTATTTTTTATATATCAATCACTGTAGCGCAACACACCCTTGTTTTGTTTAAGCCTTTTTATAGGCTCACCTATAGGTGCAAGTTCAAAAGTGGTGTTTACCTCCACTTTAAAGCTTGAAATATCTCCTAAACCGTGCAATAGAAACGGGCGCCAATGTCAAAACGGCACAGGCGCACTGTAGAAACCTTTAAAAACGGCGATTGTGCAGTTTCTAAAAGGAGATAGTGCCGTTAATGGTGGCTCCCACGGCTCCGGCCAATCACAGCGCCGGAGACGCCGGAGCGGTGAAACAAAGAAGAAGACTGTACAAGACATGGCGGCTGAGGGGACTGAGGAGGACTTCGGGGGCTTCGATCTCAGGTAAGTCAATCATAATGAGCTAGTATGCTATGCTATGCATACTAGCTCATTATGACTTTCTCTTGCAGGTTTTTTTTATTTTTATTTACTTCCTCTTTAACCACTTAAGGACCGCCTCCTGCACATATACGTTGGCAGAATGGCACGGCTGAACACAAGCACGTACCTGTACGTCCTCTTTAAGTGCCCAGCCGTGGGTCGGGGGCACGCCCCTGCGACCCGGTCCGTAGCTCTGAGACCGTGGCCGCAGGACCCGCGGACCCGATCGCCGCTGGAGTCCCGTGATCGGTCCCCGGAGCTGAAGAATGGGGAGAGATGTGTGTAAACACAGCTTCCCCGTTCTTCACTGTGGGGCTGTCATTGATCGTGTGTTCCCTGATATAGGGAAACATAATCAATGATGTCACACATACAGCCCCGCCCCCTACAGTTAGAAACACATATGAGGTCACACTTAACCCCTTCAGTGCCCCCTAGTGGTTAACTCCCAAGCTGCAATTGTCATTTTCACAGTAATCAGTGCATTTTTATAGCATTTTTTGCTGTGAAAATGACAATTGTCCCAAAAATGTGTCAAAATTGTCCGATGTGTCCGCCATAATGTCACGGTCATGAAAAAAAATAGGTAGAAGAATACGTACCGGCCTAAACTGAGGAAAAAAATTATTTTCTTATATATTTTTGGGGGATATTTATTATAACAAAAAGGAAAAAAATATTGCATTTTTTTCAAAATTGTAGCTCTATTTTTGTTTATAGCGCAAAAAATAAAAACCGCAGAGATGAAATACCACCAAAAGAAAGCTCTATTTGTGGGAAAAAAAGGACGGCAATTTTGTTTAGGAGCCACATCGCACGACCGCGCAATTGTCAGTGCCGAATCGCAAAAACTGGCCAGGTCCTTTACCTGCATTTTGATCCGGGTCTTAAGTGGTTAACTCATGCTATCCAGACCTAGAAAAAAAATAGAAATGTACAAAAGCAGTAATATTAGACACCAAAGGGTGCAATCTATCCTACGCACTGTTCATCTTCAATACTTTGCTTCTATTACAGCTTTACTTTAGCTATGACACAGTTCAAACTCCTGATTTTCAAACTGACCTTGCAGTATCATATCTTATTACTGCAATGAAATCCGTATGACCTTGAGTAAAACATTTGTGTATCCGTTACTGGATACATATTTGTACAGGAGCTTGTGAGCAAGGACATCTGCAATCAAACAGCTATATGCACCATTAAAACATACACATTAACCTTTTTACTATCTAAAAAGCTCATAAAGCAACACTGTTGCTCAGCCCCACCTCTTGCCCGCAATTTGAACTACTAATATTCCAAATAGCATCTAATGAGGGTTACTTGTACCTAAGGTGACCACATTTCCAAACTACCATTCAGGGACACCCTCCCTTCCCAAAAATAAGCTTGCGCTGTAACGAATCACAGCTCAGTGGTTGGACACAAGAGGCGGGATTTAGGATTTCTCCAATCACAAGCAGGGGGTGGGGACTGTGCTCCTCCAGGCATTCCCGGCCAGGACAAGTACTGTCAGTGAGTAAAGTCGTGATGTGGTGGCCTTTTTTGGGGACATTAGTTTGGCTTGGGGGGTGGCTGTGTCAGTTCCATTCTGGGACACTGTATTGTCCTGGAATAAAGGTGCCTGGGACAGACCTGCAAAATGCGGGACTGTCCCGGGCAATCCGGGACATGTGGTCACCCTGCTTGTACCATTGAACTTTAATCCATTAAGACCATGGACATCACTAAAAACAAAGATCAGGGCTTTCTGAGATGATGATATCTCTGGACTCCCCAAAAATGTAGTGACCGAGGAAGTTCATGGCCCAGAACTCATTATGCGGTCATGAATTAATTGAAACTGGGGCCACCAAGACATTATTGAGTGTCTAACCAGCATGGCAGAACCTGCTTATTCAACCAACAGAATCCCATCACCCTTGCAGTGTTTATTTCCACATTTTCTCACATACAGTATCTCCTTTCGAGTGCTAGCCATCAGCTGAGGGTTAATGAGTCTTCTCAGGCTTCTAGCTGCTTCCATCAGCCGCAGGGTAATAAGTGTAGTCACACATATCCTAGCTGTATTGGTCCTGAGTACAGGAGGTGCCCTTATTTAAATCTCACTAGCCTGTGCCTCCGTGCTTAAAGGAGTTGTAAAGGAAAACGTGTGTTTTGCTGAAATGACTGTTTACAGGGTATAGAGACATAATAGTTAACTGATTCCTTTTAAAAACGATTAAAAATAGATAAAAATCAATCATATAATGTACCTTCAGTTTCTAGTTTTGTTTTTGCATGTTGTTTCCTGCCTCTGTGCTGTACAGAGCCACAGAGCCAATAGAGGGCAGTGATGGTTTAGAAAACGAAAGTGATTGGTGCTGAGGGGTTTTAGACACACATTAATCACACCTCCTTGGTTAGTGACCACAGAGAGAAAGCTCCCAGTACTGTGGTTATCAGGAACAGACAACCAGGAAGTGTGGAGATCAGAGAAGAATTACAGCAACTTGAGAGCAAAAACTAACAATGAGGACATGAAAACAGCACTGCATTAAGGTAAAGGAAGCTATTAAGATAAAAAAAAATATTTCCTTTACAACCCCTTTAAGTTAGCATTTGCTTCCCGCCTACCGGTTTGTTTCCCCGCTTGACCACTGCCGTTATCTGGGATTCTCTTGTTGCCAACCTTTGCATTGTCCCCAGATTACTCTTTGGATTGCCGCCTATAGATTTATAGATAGATAGATATACATACACACACATATATATATATATATATGTATATATATATGAAATATATGCTGCCTATTTAGGAATCATTGTTAGATTTAGCGCCGCTAATTAATATAATGTTAAATCAAAATATTGTAAAACATTTTTCGAATAAATACAATTATTTTAAGAAAAAAAAATCAATTAAAATTTAAAATTCAAAGTTGGCCAATTATCTTTACCAGTAGAGAGAACTGGACCTATGAATGGGTACAGAAAGGGAACATTAATATATTATATATATCTATCTATAGATATATATCTACATACATAGATATATATGTCCTATCTATCTATCTATCTATCTATCTATCTATCTATCTATCTATCTATCTATCTATCTATCTATCTATCTATCTATCAGTTCAACCATAAAAAAATAAACAAACAAAATAAAAAAATACAGTACATCACATATACCCAACTCCATACCCACAGTTGATCCAGAGGAAGGCAAAAAACCCAGCAGTGCATGATCCCATTTGCTACAGCAGGGGACAAAAAGTTCTTCCTGATCCCGCGAGAGGCGATCGGATTTACCCTGGATCAACTTACCTACACATCTTAGTACTCAGTTATATTATGTACATTTAGGAAAGAATCCAGGCCTTTCTTAAAGCAATCTACTGATCTGGCCAGAACCACGTCTGGAGGGAGTCTTTTCCAAATTTTTTACAGCTCTTACTGTGAAGAAACCTTTCCGTATTTGGAGATGAAATCTCTTTTCCTCCAGATGTAAAGAGTGCCCCCTTGTCCTCAGTGTTGACCGTAAAGTGAATAACTCAACACCAAGTTCACTATATGGACCTCTTATATATTTGTACATGTTGATCATATCCCCCCTTATTCTCCCTTTCTCAAGAGTGAATACATTTAGTTCTTCTAATGTTTCCTCATAGCTGAGCTCCTCCATGCCTCTTATCAATTTGGTTGCCCTTCTCTGCACTTTCTCCAGTTCTCCGATATCCTTTTTGAGAACTGGTGCCCAAAACTGGACTGCAAATTCCAGATGAGGTCTTACTAATGATTTGTACAGGGGGGGGAATGATATCTCTCTCTGGAGTGCATACCTCTCCTAATACAAGCAAGGACTTTGCTTGCTTTGGAAACCGCAGCTTGGCATTGCATGTTATTATTGAGCTTATGATCAACTAAAACCCCCAGATCCTTTTCCACTACAGATCCCCCAGTTGTACTCCCCCTTATATGTATGATGTATGCATATCCTAAGTGCATAACTTTACATTTATCAACATTAAACCTCATCTGCCACTTAGTCGCCCAATTAGTAGGACGTTATTCCACTGCATAGCTTGGTGTCATCTGAAATGTTACTTTTGATCTCAGACCCAATATTATTTATAAATATGATAAAAAGTAAGGGTCCCAGCACTGAACCTTGGGGTACACCACTGATAACACTGAACCTTGAGGTACACCGCTGATAACCTTGGACCATTCAGAGTAAGAATCATTAACCACAACTCTCTGAATTCTGTCTTTCAGCCAGTTTTCTATCCATTTACAAACTGCTATATCCAATCCTGTAGACCTTACCTTACACATGAGCCGTGTGTAGGGAACTGTACAGTATCGAATGCTTTTGCAAAATCCAAGTATACCACGTCCACTGCCACGCCTCTGTCCAGGGTTTTACTTACCTCTTCATAAAAAGAAATCAGGTTTGTCTGGCAACTTCTGTCTTTCATGAATTCATGCTGTCTGCTGCTTAAATAGTTTGTTTCCAGCAAGAACTCATCCATGTGGTCTTTTATTGAATGTTCCAGTATCTTCCCAACTATAGAAGTTAAACTAACAGGTCTATAGTTACTTGGTAAAGACTTTGTTTCCTTTTTAAATATAGACACCACATTGGCTCTACGCCAATCCAGTGGTACTATTCCTGTCATTAATGAGTCCCTAAAAAATAGATACAGTGGCTTTGAAATTTCAGAGCTCAATTCTTTTAGGATCCGTGGGTGGATGCCATCTGGTCCAGGTGCTTTATCCACCTTTGTTCTGTCTAAATATTTCTGGACCATATCACTTTTGAGCCATTGTGGATTTGGGGGTGTGTCACTCCCACCCCCATTATGGACATGAGCTCCCCCATGCTCCATTGTATACACATAGCTGAAGAAAGCATTTAATACATTTGCCTTCTCTTTGTCCTCAGTCACCCACTCTAGATTATTTTGTAAAGGGCCTACATGCTCAGACTTCACCTTTTTACTATTAATATATTTGAAAGAATTTTTTGGGGTTTGTCCTACTATCTTATATATTTTTGCATCCTTGATTTTCTTTTTACATATTCTATTATATTCTTTGTAACATTTAAACGACACTAGTGTTCTTTCATGTTTATATTTTTTAAAAGCTATTTTCTTATTGTGTATAGCTTTTTTAACTTTGACTGTGAACCACATTTTATTTTTAGCCTTTTAAAACTTATTGCCCATGGGAATATACTTTGCAGTGAGGTTCCAGATAGTCTTTTTGAAGAATTTCCATTTCTGTTCTGTGTTTATCGGTGCCAATATTCCCTCTCAGTCCAAGTCCTGGAGAGCAGCCCTCATCCTTGGAAAATTTGCTCTTTTGAAATTAAGTGTTTTTATCTTTCCTGTATGTATTTTTTTCTTACAGCTAACATCAAATGAAATCAAGTTATGATCACTGCTACCCAGGTTTTCTTTTATCTGAACATTAGTAATAAGCTCTGCATGGTTTGAGATTACCAGGTCCAACAGAGCATCATTCCTAGTTGGGGCCTCAATAAGCTGCACCATAAAATTGTCCTGCAATAGGTTTTAAATTGTTTTCCCTTTAAGTGTCCCAGCATTGCCATTACTCCAGTAAATTTCTGGGTAGTTAAAATTCCCCATTAGTTTCACCATCCCAGCCCTTGTAGCCCTTTCCATCTGTGCAAGGAGCCGAATCTTCACCTCAGCGTTAACATTGGGTGGTCTATAACAAACTCCAATGATTAGCTTTGAACTACGCACATCTGTATGCAGTTCCACCCATAATGCTTCAACTTCATCACACTCTCCATCAACCAGGTGCTCTTTCATGCTTGCTTTGAGGTCACTTCTCACATAGAGACAGACCCGCCACCTTTCCTTTTTACCCTATCTTTCTGAAAGAGAGCATAGCCAGGAATATTAATAGCCCAGTCATGTGAGGATTGAAGCCAAGTTTCAGCAATACTGATTACATCATAGCTCTCCTTATGCACCAGAGCTGCCAACTCACCTGTTTTGCTTGGCAGACTTCTGGCATTGGTGAACAAACACTTAACTGCATTAATATATTCTGACCGGTCACATACTATCCTCTTGGGTGTTCCGAGATTGCAACTAGGACCTGCTACTCTACTTACCTTGGGTTTATGTGCCTTGGTTACCCTACCTCTAATACTACCATCTTGAATATGTTCCACACTGACTATCTATCTCTGGACCCTCTATCTATAGATAGACATATAGATAGATAGATATCTATAGATAGATATCTAGATATATACATATATATCTAGATATCTATCTATCTGATAGACATATAGATAGATAGATATCTATAGATAGATATCTATATATATATATATATATATATATATAGATATCTATCTATCTATCTATCTATCTATCTATCTATCTATATATATATATATATATATATATATATATATAGCTAGATAGATAGACATACTGGGCCAGATTCTCAAAAGAATAACGCTGGTGTATCTACAGATACACCAGCGTAATTCGAATTTCCCGCTGGCGTGTCATTGTTTTCTATCCAGAAAACATGATACTCCAGATTCACGCTAAGATCCGACTTACACCATCGGATCTTAAATGTAATGTTAAGCCGGCCGCTAGGTGGCGTTTACGTTGATTTCTCATTTGACTATGCAAATGAGCCTGATACGCCGATTCCTGAACGTTTTTGCGCCGCCTCGTCGTCGTTTACGTAAGCGTAAACTTACCCCTGATATATGAGGGGTACGTTTACGAAGGTCCGTTGTATGCCATGTTAAGTATGGCCTCGGGGGCGCGCTAAATTTAAATACAAGCCACCCCCTTTGAATTACACGGCCTTACGCCGGGCCATTTACACTACGCCGCCGCAAATTACGGAGCAAGTGCTTTAAGAATACGGAACTTGCTCCAGTAAGTTGTGGCGGCGTAGTGTAAATGGCATACGCTACGCCCCTACGGATTCTACGTGAATCTGGCCCACTGTATATATCTATGTACTGTATCTATATATGTAGATATATATAGATATATATGTCTACTAGATAGATAGATAGATAGATAGAAACAGTAGAAAGATAGATACCGTATAACACTGCGTATAACACGCACCCTAACTTTAAGAGGGAAGTTATAACACGCAGGCACAGTTCTTAGGGTAAAAAAGTGAGTGTTATACGCCAATAAATCCAGTAGATAGACATATATATGTAGCGCCTGTGTACTTCCAAGTACCGGTGCTATTCAAATTTAAGGGATAATCACAGTGTTAGTAACTTGTGATTATCCAGTTAGGGTCTCTGTTTCAGCTTGGCTGTGCTGTGGGCTCATTCTGTTGTGCCTGGGGTGTTGTTCCACCCCAGGAAGATAGGTGGTAGCAGTGGAGTCGGGACTTAGGTGGTCATTCCCAGCAGCCAATCAGGAGGGGGTTTCCTCGCTTAGCATGCTGGGAGAGGGTACTTATGGAACTGACCCATTGGTCTGGGTCCGTTCTTCTTCTTCGAGTGTGGCACCCACGTTTAGGGTGCCACATTACCGCCCCCCCTAGAGTTATGGCCTACATGGCCGGAGCTTGGGAGCTACACAGTGTTCCTGGTTCCAGAGCCAAGCTGATCCGGAACATTCAAGCAAGACGGGGACTCAGTGCTTGAGTCCTCACTTCAAGGATCCCAAGCAAGTGTAGCTGTTCGGTGGGGAGTGCATCTGAGGAGAGCCATTGAGAGGCTGGCTACCCAATAGGATTCCGAAAAACCACTGGGGATCAAGGTAGCCGGACACTGAAGGATTGATTCCTCTTTCAGTCGGTACCTGAGGCGACATTAAGAAGAAGACCCAGGCATAACTTTACTCAGTTAGGGGCTCCTCCATATCTGCAATCAGAGAGGGCCTGTGGCAGAGGTGTCTCCCTGAGTTCATTCTAGGAGGGTCTGTGGCAGAGACATCTTCCTAAGTTCGAGTGATACTCTGGCTGCCGGGTCGGTGTGAGAGGCCTGTCCAGGTACGTTATACCCACTCCAACTAGAGTGGCGAAGAAACCTAAGTGTTGTCGGAAGCAGGACTGTTTCCCTACTATATGCCTGAATCTGCTATTTCTCCTTCTACTTCAACTTTCCTATCACCACAAGTTCTACTGTTTTTACCTGGCTGGGTAATAAAGAGCACATATAAAAAGACTTCCTTTGCGGACATTCCTTTACTGTTGCTGCATGCATCGTTTACCCTAGACATTTCACAAGAGCCACGTGGTAACATGCCATCCCATCTATTCTCAGCAGGCCCTTCGGGAGTACTGCTTAATATATGTAGATATATATAGATATATATCTATTTATAGATATATATCTGTAGATAGAGATATATAGGGCTAGATTCAGGTAGAAGAGCGTAACTTTGTGCAGGCGTAGCGTATCCTATTTACGCTAAGCCTCTTTACAGGCAAGTGCTGTATTCACAAAGCACTTGCGTCCAAAGTTACGGCGGCGTAGCGTAAATGGGCAGGCGTAACCGCACCTAATTCAAAATAGGCAGGTAGGTAGCGTGATCCATGTAAATGAATCGTGACCCCACGTAATTGACGTGGACGTATCCCAGTGCGCATGCTCAAAATTACGCCGCAACTACTCATTGATTTGGACGTGAGTGTAACTTACGCAAAGCCCTATTTGCGAACGTTTTAGGCAAACGACGTAAACGTCGGAAAATTCTATGCCGGCCTGACGTCCATACTTAACGCCTCATATAGCAGGGGTAACTTTACGCCGGACTTACGCTTATGCAAACAACGTAAAAAAATATGCCTGGCCGCAAGTAGGTTCGTGAATCGGCGTATCTAGCTTATTTGCATATTCGACGCGTAAATCGACGGAAATGCCACCTAGCGGCCAGCGTAAATATGCAACTAAGATACGACGGCGTAAGAGACTAAGACAAATCTATGCGTAACTGATTCTAATAATCAGGCGCATAGATACGACGCCGCTCACTCAGAGTTACGACAGCGTATCTGGAGATACGCCGGCGTAACTCGTTCCTGAATCTGGCCCATAATATATGTCTTTTCCCTTTCTGCACCCATTCCTAGGTCCAGTTCTCTATCATGCCATTTTCCGTTGGTTCAATATTGCACCATAGTTCTGTGCTAACATTTGAGGTTTGCCTCATCTCCAATCAGGTATTTGAAGAGCTTCAAAAAATAAAATAATCCACAATGTTTATCATTAGGGATAGAGAAGCGTAGTCCCAGCTTATAAAGTTTAACATACACTTTACATGACAATTCAACAGATGAAAAGTTTCTTGTGAAAGGAAAGCGGTGTTCACGCTGTGCCAGGATGAACCTATTGTACGAGTCAAATTAAAGCTTTACCCTATGACTTTTCATTTTGAATGATGAATTGTTCAGATGCCAGTCCTGGAAGGGAAGAACAGTAGGAAGAGCGGGTCACAGATAAACACAATTATTTTTTTGAAGAGCTATGTAGGAGTTGGTGGCATCTGCCGCTTTCATGCCAGTTCCTCTCCCGGCGAGAACACACGATCCGCAGATTGACTAGGCAGTGATTAAAAGTCTAATGAAGCCGTCAAATTCCTTCGCACTGCGGATAATGCTCACCTGCAGAACCGGGGAACTTTTTATTTCATTTATTTTTTCTTTTATTCTGAACTGATGTAGAAACTTGTGAGCCTACGCGAGACACAGTTCAGAATCATTTCAACGATACGCTAGATTTCCACCTCTGAGAAACTGTTGTCATTGTCAGAGATCTGTTATTAGTATCAAATTAGCATTTTCAGCAGAGATACATTTAAAGGGGTTGTAAAGGTACATTTTTTTTGTCCTAAATAGCTTCCTTTACCTCAGTGCAGTCCTCCTTCACTTACCTCATCCTTCCATTTTGCTTTTAACCAATTCCTGCTCGGTCAATAGTGAATTGACGTCCGGGAAGTGGTTTCGTTATCCTGACTGGACGTCTATTAACGTCCTGCAGAGAAACAGCCGCCGCACGTGCGGCTCAGTCTGGCAGAGGCTCTTTGCCATGTGATCAGCCGCGTCCAATCACGGCTGACCACAATGTAAACAGGAAAAGACACTGATCAGCTTTTCCTTACTCGTGTCTGATAGACGTGAGTAGAGGTGAGCCGATCGGTTGATTTCCTGACAGGGGGGGTTTGTGCTGAAAATTTATCAGTGCAGCGACCCCTCGGATCACTTCACAGGACCACCAGCATGCCGCCCAGGACCACCAGGGATGGGCATCCACACTGGACCACCAAGTGTGCCCCCTAGACCACCAGGAAATGCCAATCGGTGCCAAAGCATCTGCCAATCAATGCCCATGCAGCTGCCAACCAGTGCCCATTTAAAATCCCTGCCAGTGTCACCAGGGATACCCATCAGTGCTGAATATCAGTACCGCATGTCAATACATATTAGTGCCTATCAGTGCCATGTATCGATGCCCAGCAGTGCCCAGCAGTGCCCAGCAGTGCCGCCTATCAGTGCCCATCAGTGCCCAGTAGTGCCGCCTATCCATAAGTACCCACCATTGCAGCCTTTCAATGCCCCTCAGTGTCACCTATCAGTGCCCACCAGTGCCAACCATGAGTGCCCATCAGTGCTGCATATCAGTGCCACCCAACAGTGCCGCCTACCAGTGCCCGTTAATACCGCATATCAGTGCCCATCGTCAGTGCCATCAGTGCCACCTCATTGGTGCCGTCTCATCGGTGCTGCCTTATCAGTGCCCGCCAGTGCTGCCTTATCAGTGCCCATCAGTGAAGGAGAAAACGTATTTACAACATTTTATAACAGAAAAGAAAAAAAATCTTGATTTTTTTTACAATTTTTTTATTTTTATTTTTATTTGTATAGCAACAAATAAAAACCCCAGAGGCGATCAAATACCACCAAAAGAAAGCTCTATTTGTGGGAATAAAATGATAAAAATTATGTTTGGGTACAGTGTAGCATAACCGCGCAAATGTCATTTAAACAGCAACAACGCAGACAGCTGAAAATTGGCTTGGGCAGGAAGGGGCCTGGTATTGAAGTGGTTAAATGTCCCTATTTCTTCTGAGAAATCCTCACTTCCTGTTCTTCTGTCTGTAACTCAACACAGTAATACAAAGCTTTCTCCCTGGTGTGGAGTGTCGTGCTTGCCCCCTCCCTTGGACTACAGGAGAGTCAGGACGCTCTCTGCGTTGCAGATAGAGAAAGGAGCTGTGTAATAGTAGGTGTCCTTCCCATGATGCTAATGCACTCTGCAGTGTAGTTGTGAATCATGGGAAATGTTGGACATTTTCACTTAGGGGTGTCCTCACTTTTATTGCCAGCCGTTTAGACATTAATGGCTGTGTGTTGAGTTATTTTGAGTTATTTTGAGGGGGACAGAAAATGTACACTGTTATACAAGCTGTACACTCACTACACAACATTGTAGCAAAGTGTAATTTCTTCAGTGTTGTCACATGAAAAGATACACGAAAATATTTATAAAAATATGAGGGGTGTACTTACTTTTGTGATATACTGTACCATGTTCAAAACAGAGGTATCAGAAAATACAGATGTTTCTTTAAAGCTAAAATGGAAAAGGCACAGGGTGTTTTATCCCCCGGAAATCTGAGTATTTCTTGAATATAGAGAAAATGTCTCATGCACAGGAAAAACTACAAAGCATTTACTCTGTGATTCATCGTGAGCTTCACTTTCCATTGCTGGATGAGGTGGGTGTAGCACAGCTCTCCATGGTTCACATAGGAACTTCACATCGGAATTTACATATGTAAAGAAAGTATCAGAAAAAATATGCCTGCTATGTGTATGATAGAGCTGGACCAATAGAAGTGAAAAGTGACTCTTACATTAACCACTTGCTGACCACCTACCACATATTTACTGTGGCAGGTCGGCTCTAGTGCGTGAAATCATGTACATGTATGTCATTTCCAACAATAAACACTTGGGGGCACGCACGCACCCCCGGGTGCGTGATCGCGTGCTGATTGGACACAGGGCCACTGATGGAAATCATGGGGCCCCGTACAGTCTACCTGACGGGGCCCCCTTCAGTTTCACCCCTGGTCCCGCCCCTGTCCCTCCTTCAGCCCCACCCCTGGCTCCACCCCTCCCCAGACCCACCTTGAAACTGTCTCTCCAGCACATTATGGCATGGGTAGCACTTTCTCTGCAGGCATGGGCCATAACGCATGTGCTACCTGCAGACAGTGCCACCCATGTGGCCGATGCCATATTGTGCTGCAGACAGTGCCACCCATGACGATAATGCCCTAACGCATTTGCTGGGGGGGGTATAACGATGTTCGGTCAGGGCTGTGAAGGTGTTTTTTTTCTACATTAGTTCTCTGTGGAGCCTGCTCAGGCCCCCCTGCTGGCCGGGCCTGGTACAACAGAGCCAGTTGTACTGGCCTATCAGCAGCCCTGATTGGACACATTGGACTCCCAATGTCTGTCGGCCACCCGCGATCATTCTTGGGAAAGGCAGATCCCCTTCCTGCTAAGCAAGAACACTAATCTCTGTCCTCACTCAGACAGAGCAACCCCCAACATTTTGTTGTCGGAAAATTCGAGAACCAGCTCTCAAATTTTTGTTGTTGCAAATTCCAACAGCAAATTTCCGATGAAGCCTACACATGGTCGGAATTTCTGACAACAAGCTCAAATCAAACATTTGTTGTCGGAAATTCCGACCATGTGTATGCCGCATTACAGTGCATATTTTTAGCATACCGTATATACTCGAGTATAAGCCAAGTTTTTCAGCACATTTTTTGTGCTGAAAATGCCCCCCTTGGCTTATACTTGAGTCACCTTTTTGCCCCTGATCTCCCGCACTTTGGGGACCCGGTACCGGCCGGCCAAGAGGTGTGGAAATCTCTCCAGAAAATCCTGGAGTGGAGAGTTCAGGTACTCCTTCAGATGAATTTAAGATGCAAAGGGTTGAAGACGAGGGCAAAATGTGGGAGTGACCTGGACTAGTTACTGGATGGTATACTTGCATGTATACAGTGGCTAGAGATGGCTAGTAACAAGCAGAGGTAGAATCTGTTATCTAAGCAAGGGTCAGGGAATGTACCAGTTAGTAGAGTATCCAAGTCAAGGGTCAGGGAAGGCAGAGATCAATAGACTCACTGATCTGTATTCAGGCAAGGGGCCAGGTGGAAATCAGTAAATTAATTTGTGTAGGCGAGGGTCAGACAAGGGGTCAAGCAACTGTAGTAATGCACAGCACGGCACATGTATAGATCCAAGAAACTGAAATCCATCACAAACCCAGGGCCAGTGGTCTCATGATGATCACATAGGGCCTCACAGCCCAGCAGGCAATTACAGCTAAGGAGGAGGACCAGGCAGCACCAAGCTGCTTCCTAGAAATGAGGACACCATGTCCAGTTCCATGTAATGCCATCCATCCAAAGCCTCCCTAAAAGGACTGGTGCCTTTCGGAGTAGCCTCAGGTACCTTTGCACAGAAGTGAAATTGTATCACCTTGATGTTTGTGGCTTTCAGTTTGGAGAGCCCTCATTTAGACCCTATCCCCTGGATCAGTTTAAAAGAAAAAATATCAAGGCTTGGCTGAAATGTACCTTTAAATTATCCCGTACCTAAAGTTTTCCGGTCGGAAAATTACATTTTCGAATAATAAACAACCGAATGAACAAAAAAACATCATAATAACAGCAAAACTATTTTCGTAAAATATTTATCCCCTAAGAAATAAACAACATCTGAGTGCTAAAAATACCACCGCCATATTATTAGAGGTAAAAATAGCAACAGCTGCTGAGTCAAACGTCACTTGTGTATTTTTAATGGCAGTGTTATAACATTAAATATTCTGATGTGTACTGCAAACTGGAAAGCTAATAAACAGCAAACATGAAAGAGAATAAACTAAACTGATATACTTAAAGGGGTTGTAAAGGTACAATTTGTTTCCCTAAATAGCTTCCTTTACCCAGGGGTAGAGTTGAGCGGACACCTGGATGTTCGGGTTCGGCGGGTGCGGCCGAACTTCGGAAAAAAGTCTGAGTTTCGGGACCCGAACTTGACCCCGAACCCCATTGAAGTCAATAGGGACCCACATTTTTGACTACTAAAATGTCTCTGAAAAAGTAATGGAAAGGGCTAGAGGGCTGTAAATGGCAGCAACATGTTGGTAAGAGCATGGCAAGTACTCTGCAAACAAATGTGGATAGGAAAATAACTTAAAATAACATAAAATACATAAAAATTAAAAGATAAAAGATCTTTCCCTAAATGGGTGTTTTTTGAATAGCACAAAAGAAGAACAGTATCTAAAGAGTTTATCTCACACATACAGATATGGAGGAAACACAGCAAAATATATATTTTTTGCCTAAATGGGTGTTTTTTGAATAGCACAAAAGAAGAACAGTATCTAAAGTGTTTATCTCACACGTACAGATATGGAGGAAACACTGCAAAATATTTTTTTTTGCATAAATGGATGTTTTTGGAATAGCACAATAGAAGAAAAGTATCTAAAGGGTGTATCTCACAGTAACATATACAGTGCTGGTGTAATTCGATTTCTGAAGCAGGACTGACTCCTATCTATTCCTCTCCCAAAAAACAACACCAGGAACCTTTCCCTAAAGTATCTAAAGCAGAGTGACTTGCTGTGCTATGTAGCTCGCTGAGTAATTTAATTTCTGAAGCAGGACTGAGTCTGACTTCTATCTTATTCTCTCCCTCAGAGCAGCAGCAGAGCCAACGCCAGCATTTCCCTACCCTATCTAAAGCAGAGTGATGTGCTGTGCTATGTGCCCCTAGCTTATATAGAGGCTGCGTCACATACTGCACTGGCAAATCACAGCCATGCCATTAGTAGGCATGGCTGTGATGGCTTCTAGGTCACACGAGTTAAACAAATGTTGATTGGCTGCCCTGCATTGCCGAACACCGAACTCGAACCCGAACTTACAGTAAATTGTTCGGGTTCGGGTACCAAGAATCCAAAAGTCCAGTACGAACCCGAACTTTACAGTTCGGGTTTGCTCAACCCCATTAGTAACCTAATGTATTGAAGCCAAGGGAGCAGAATCTGTGGAAAGGTGGTCCTCAGAGTGAAATGTCAGAAGAAAAAAAAGGAAATTGAGGGGAAACCATGAATGCCAACATGTACTGTGACATACTGAAGCAGAGCATGATTGGCCAAAGATAACAGAGATAATCACATGGGCTACATATGGGCTGTGATTGGCACAGTGTGAACCATGTGATCACACTGACCAACCACAACTAGTAACACAGTTGTATACAATGGATGGCTTGAAAGGAAGCCATCCATTGTTTACAACTGTCATGTGACCTGCTGTGATTGGTTACAGTGGTCACATGGTAGCTCCATAAGGTTGCCACCTGTCCAGTATTTATCTGGACAGTCCGTGTTTTAAATCATGTGTCCGTGTTTTAGTTCACCTTTATTCAGACAGTAATGTGGCTTAGAACAGAGCCTGATAGGAGAGTGAGGGGACACTATGTGTGTCGCATTACTATTCTCTTTAGAGCAGTGATGGCGAACCTCGGCATCCCAGATGTTTTGGAACTACGTTTCCCATGATGCTCCACTACACTGCAGAGTGCATGAGCTTAATGGGAAATGTAGTTCTAAAACATCTAGGGTGCCAAGGTTCTCCATCACTGATTTAGAGTGCCCAAAAGTGTCTCAGGTCTGTTACATTCCTATAGTGTATAAAAAATATTGCTGTAAACAGGGCTTTTTTTCAATGGGAATGCACGGGAAGTTCTGGCACCTCTAGAACTGAATGTATGTAATGTCAAGGGGTGCTGGGTTGTGCTACAGTGTCTATTGCTGATGAGGGGAAGGGATTGCTGGAAGGGATCTATTTTTGCAGGGGGAGGGTCTATTGTTGCTGAGGAGTTATATTTTTGCTGATGGGGCATCTATTGTTGCTGGAATGGGTCTTATGTTGCTGAGAGAGGCAGTTGTTGCCTGGAGGGATCTACTGTTGAGGGAGAATTCTATTGAAGCTGGCTGCTGGATGGTCTATAGATACTGGCCCGGATTCACAGAGCACTTACGCCGACGTATAACATGTTACGCCGACGTAAGTGCAAATGTGCACCGTCGTATCTGTGCGCCAGACCCACAAACAGAGATATGCCTAAAACTAGGCTACACCCCGCTGACGTAACTTGCTTATGCCAGCGCAGGGTGGGCGTACATTTAGGCTGGGTGCATGGTGCCGTACCCATTGATTAGCCATTCAAACATGCAAATGAGGTAAATTTACGAAAGTATGTGCGCCCGACGCAGGCTACGCGCGGTGCGCGTAAGTTGTACGTCTGGCGTAAAGTTATTCCCCATAAAGGAGGTGTAACTCAGCAACAGACATTCTCAGGTCTGCACCAGGGAACCCAAGCCGGCATATTTTTCGTTGGACGTGTGTCTGGCTGGACGTAGGTTACATTAACGGTGTACACAGTGAACTGGCGTATCTTAGGCAGTTGTTCCGACGTGGTTGTAAGCATGCACGGCGCTTTCGCAGTTTGTTATACGTATTTGTCTGGTGCTCGGCCCATCATTTGCATGGGGTCACGCCTCATTTGCATGGATCACGCCCACTTCTACTTACGCTGGCCTGCGCCTTCGAAAATACGTTACGCTGGCGCATCTTGGTGAGCAATGGCTTGCTGAATGCAGTGCTTTCCTCTCCGCGCTGCACCAGCGTAGCTTACTGTGTGTGCGCTATGCCGGGGTAAATGTGTGCCCACTCTCAGTGAACCTGGGCCATTGTCTGCAGGGAGATCTTTTGTTGCTGCTGAGGGTCTGTTGTTGCTGGGTGTCTATGGTTATTGGCTGCATGGGGACCTATTTTACTGTTTTCCTGTTATTATTAACAAATTAAAGGGGCAGTACTGGGAGGTGGGTAGGAGGTGGGACCAAGGAACGGTGTTTGGAGGTAGTTAGTGGTGAAGACGGGGTAACTCCAAAAGGGAGAGTTCCTGCACCTATTTTCTGAGAAAAAAAAGCCCTGGCTGTAAATATTGCTAAAGAGTTTGGCTTGAATATAAAGTGACAACCCTATACCTGCAGCGGGCCGGTACAGTGGTCATTCAACGGCTGTGTTTGTCGGATGCAACCGGTGACGGCAATATTTATTTATTTACCTAGTAGACTATGAAGCCCCGTACACACGGCCGAGGTTCTCGGCAGAAACCAGCGAGAACCTCGCTGGGAGCCTAATTCTGCCGAGAACCTCGGCCGTGTGTACGGATTTGGCGAGCCCCGCCCGTCGGGAAACCCGTCGAGCAAATAGAGAGCAGGTTCTCTATTTGCTTGACGGCCCGTCGGGATGAATGGCTGGTCGCCTTTCCCGACGGGCTGGTCGCCGAATCTGACGGCCGGCCGAGAACCTCGACAGGCGGAACGATGTGTTCCGCCCGTCGAGGTTCTCTGCCGTGTGTACGGGGCCTAAAACTTAATGTTATTCCCTTCGGGCGCTGCTTTTGTGTGTTTTTTGTATCCTGCTAACCATTTTTCCAGTGGTTGGTAGCTGCACTGGGAATCAGCCTGCAAGGAGATCAGCTAAAAGTAGTTGGATCTGTATGTGCTTTATAATTAATCTAAATTAGTCGAATAATTGATTTAAAAAACATTGATTAATCGAACACAAATATTTTAATCAATAACAGCCCTAGATTGATGATTATGAATCTACGTATGGCCGTCACTCCCACTCCCTATTCAGGTGCCCAGACCCTTTTCAGGCACAGGGTGCCTGAATTAAAGTGGTGGTTGGTGTTGGTGGTGTTGGTGTTGGTGTTGGTGTTTTTGAAGCACCTGATTAGAGCCGTAGGCTCTAATAGGCGTCAAAAAGGTAAACAGTGAGCGCCATGCTTGCTTGGCGCTCGCAGTTCACCCACAGCTGTGTTAGAAAAGCGAATGACTATTTTCATTCTTAACACTGAACCGCCTCTCAGCCAAACAGGTGCTCGGGTCTGTTATCCGTCACCTGATTGGCTGAAAGGACAGGAGCTGTGATTGGATGCCTATCAGGCGTCCAATCATAAGAGAGGATGGGAGAAGAGCAGGGGAGATGACATCGAGGACATGGAGGAGCATGGAGTACACCGCTCACCGACTACTGCTGTCAACCGCTGCCCCACAGAGACAGGGTAAGTGATGGGCAGACGGCGGGCGGTCAGGCGGGGGGGGCATAGTGGGAGCATTTGATGGGCACAGTGTTACCATTTGATGTCACAGTGTTACCATTTGATGGCACAGTGGTGGCATTTGATGGGCACAGTGGGAGTATTTTATGGGCACAGTGGCTGTGTTTGATTGGCACAGCATCTGCGTTTGATGGCACAGTGGCTGCGTTTGATGGGCACAGTAGCTGAGTTTGATGGTACAGTAGCTGCGTTTGATGAGCACAGTGGCTACATTTGATGACACAGTGGCTGTGTTTGATGGGCACAGTGGCTGTGAATAATGGGCACAGTGGCTGCGTTTGATGGGCACAGTGGCTGCATTTGATGGGCACAGTGGCTGCATTTGATGGGCACAGTGGCTGTGTTTGATGGGCACAATGGCTGTGTTTGATGGGCTCAGTGGATGTGTTTGATGGGCACACTGGCTGCATTTGATGGGCACAGTGGCTGTGATTGATGGGCACAGTGGCTGTGTTTGATGGGCACATTGGCTACGTTTGATGGCAAAGTGGCTGTGTTTGATGGGCACAGTGGCTGCATTTGATGGTCACAGTTGCTGTGATTGATGGGCACAGTGGCTGTGTTTGATGGGCAACAAATTGTGCTCAGGGCTGTCTTAATACCATCATGGGCCCCTGGGCAAAGTAATGCTTTGGGGCCCCTATAATGATGACAGTGCAGGTAAACAGACATCAAGTATGTACAGTAGGAGGCAGACTGCCTCCCCTATGCATCTATCACTCTCAGTGCCATCATGGGGCCCCCAATTTCAGGGCAGCGTGGGCTCAAGGACCAGCTGCTTTGGGGAAAGTGCGGGGGCCCCCCCATGCAGCTGGGGCCCCTGGGCAATGCCCAGGTGTGCCCTCTCATTAAGACAGCCCTGCTCGTGCTAGGTAACAGCTGCAGTGACTGGTTCCCTTTAAGAAACGAGCAACGCTCTACAAAGGGTTTGGTTGAAGTGCCAGAGAATTGCCGTGAATTCTTTTGACAATCGCTAAAAAGAATCCAGCTGAGCTAGCAAACGCATGGCAACAGAAAAGAAAAGCGGAAAAAATATTTGCACAAGGGCTGCACTGAGCACAATAAAACACAAAGGACAAAGCGGGATGCAAATCGTTTGCTTTCTCTGGCATATGAGAGAAATATTAATGCATAGAAAATACAGCAGGTGAAAAGAAATAGGTTAAACTTAACGATGACTGTATTTTTCTTCTCCTGGTCGTAGTCTATCAAGAATGATTGAAAAAAATAAAAGACTATGATGGAAACCGTCCAAATAATTTACCCAACTGTGACTAGACCACTAAAAGACTGGCACACCCAACATGCAGGGTATTGGTTATAAGTTATTTACAGGGATATAAAAAAAAACCATAAAAGATGGATGAGGCGGCTATCTAGCACAACGCGAAGAGAGGGTAATAATATTTTGGAAATATTCAAGGACTGTCCCAAACGCACAGCCAAGCAGTATGGTGTCATGGAGTTCTTGATGAAGGAAGGGTGCAGGTTTTCCAAAATCCACAGAAGGCTACAGACTGGTTATGGAGATGACACCATTGACAAGAGTCACCACTAATGACAATGAATTGCTTTTGTCAATGGTGTTATCTCCATAAGCTGTAGCCTCCTGTGTATGACGGACAGACTGCACCCCTTATTATTGAAAAACTCAATGACAGCACATTGCTTCTGCTTGGAATCCGGTATTTTGCAAGGAAAAGAAGAAGAGTAACTATCAGGGGCGGAATGACAACTCATGGGGCCCCGGGCAATAGGAGACTATGGGGCCCTTGGACAATATGAGATTATGGGGCCCCCGGGCAATAGAAGTTTATAGGGCCCCCCAAGAAATAGGAGATTATGGGGCCCCCAGGCAATAGGAGATTATGGGGCCCCCAGGCAACAGAAGATTATGGGGCCGACAAGAAATAGGAGATTATGGGGCCCCCCGGCAATACAAGATTATGGGGCCCCCAAGAAATAGGAGATTATGGGGCTCCCAGGCAATAGATTATGGGGCCACACGGTATACACACACACACAGTATACACACACAGTATACATACACACAGAATACACATACATAAACACACTGAAAAGGTACTGGAAAGGCAGGGCAGGTATAAATTTGGGATTTTTAGACCAAAAGGGTTTCAGTAAGGGACATTTCAGGGACAGATGAAAAAAAAAAAAGAAGATTTTTACATACTGTCCCTGGTTTTACTGAGGCTGGCAACCCTGATGGGGCCCCCTTGTGGGATGGGGCCAGTGGCATATCTAGGGTATGGCAGCCATGGCAAGTGCCGTATGAAGGGGGTGCGGTTGAGTGGCTGGGCAGCAAGGAACTTACCAGGGTCTGAGAGTCTCTTCCCTCCTCCCGAGCATAGGCAGGATATCTTTTTCAGCACCTTTGTTAATGGACAATGGCAGTGCTATCCCTGCTGCGTTCAGCCACAGCCCTCCCCTGTTCTCCTAGACTCTCCCATTCCACCTGGTCAGATTGGCAATGCACAAAGAAGAAGGAGGAACATAAGTTTCTCCCTCTCCTCTGTAAAAACTGAGGCCTTAAGTGATGAAGATTTCATCACTCCCAGTATTGGTTATGCATTTACCTGACCTTGGAGGGCAGAGGAGTGATCAGGGGTCTAATAAACCACAGATTTCTCAATAAAGAGGATATCACAAGGGATGATAAATATCTGTTTTTTTTTGTTATGGTTATCTGAAAGATGGGTTTCAAATGTTTCGACAGAGGCGCAGTTTCAATGCTCGCCATAGGCACTATTTTCACTAGATACGCCTCTGGATGGGGCCCTTGGGCAGTCCCGGGGTGCCCGAATGGTCAGTCCGCCCCTGGTCTACCAACATGTGAAATTGAATGGCCAAGGTCTGAACCTGCAACCTCTGTCTGGTAATGTCTCTTCTTGTTGAGCAACCTGGGATGCTGGACAGCTCCCCCATTAATTCCTTGAATGACCTTGCCTTGAACCTTGAACTCTTTGCTCTTCTGAAACTTCCTCTTTAAAGTTATATTAAAGAATAAAAAAATAACAAACATGTTGTGCTCACCTGATCTGTGCATTGATTTTGCACAGAGCAGCCTAGATCCTCCTCTTCTTGGGTCCCCTGTTGACTCTCCTAGCCCATCCCTCCAAGCTTATTGCTCTGGGGGCACCCGAGCAGGCTTACTCCCGAGCCACTGCTCTGCATGTCCATTCACATACAGAGCCGTGACTCATTCACATGGTTCACTGGCTTGCCAATGGCCAAGCCAGGGGTGATAGTCCCTAGAGAGCAGAGGTTCTTGTGCACATCAATGGAATGCAATAGGGTTCAAGTAAGTATTGGGGGGGGGGGGGGCTGCTGCACAGAGAAGGTTTATTTTGCATAGAATCCATGAAGTTAAAAAACCTTGAGCCTTTAGAACCACTTTAAAAAAGGCCTATGCCTTGCCTTGAACCGTGTTTCTTGTGAACCTTGAACCCTTTGTTCCTCCCATGAACTTCCTATTTAAGTCATGCCTTTACTCTTCCTGTTTGCCAGATTATTGCGCTCTCTCCAGTCAATATCTCAGGCTGCGTACACACGTACGAGAACCTCGTCGGGCTAAACCCATCGTTCCGCCCGACGAGGTTTCCGATGAGCGGTCGGAAAAGCTCGTCGAGCCAAAGTCCTCATTGAACAACGAGGAAAAAGAGAGCGTGCTCTCTTTTTTGGCTCGACGAGCTTCCCGACAGGACTCTCGTCGGAAGTGTACACACGATCGAGCTTCTCGCCAAAATATGTCTCCCAGCGAGCTTCTTGCTGGATTCTGCCGAGAAGCTCGGTCGTGTGTACGGGGCCTTACACTTGTCACACCTGCTGCAGTCCATATCTCACCTACCACTCGTTACTAGTGTTGAGCAGAATATGCCATATTCGTATTCGCGATATATCTCGAATATATAGTCGAATATTCGACAGATATTCGCTAAATACGAATATTCGTGATATATTTTCGAAATGAAATGATTGCGAATTTTCGCTATCGCGAATGCGAATTGCGATTGCGAATTGCGCATGCGAATTGCGAATATTCGAGAAATGCGGAATGGAGCACTCTGATTGGCACAGAATATTCGTGATATATTACAATATAAAATAATTGCGAATATTCGATAAATGCGGAAGGAGCACTCTGATTGGCTCAGAATATTCGTGATATATTACAATACACAATAATTGCGAATATTCGGCAAATGCGGAAGGAGCACTCTGATTGGCTCAGAATATTCGTGATATATTACAATACACAATAATTGCGAATATTCGGCAAATGCGGAAGGAGCACTCTGATTGGCTCAGAATATTTGTGATATATTACAATACACAATAATTGCGAATATTCGAGAAATGCGGAATGGAGCACTCTGATTGGCTCAGAATATTCGTGATATATTACAATACAAAATAATTTCGAAATTTCGAGAAATGCGGAATGGAGTACTCTGATTGGCTCAGAATATTCGTGATATATTACAATATAAAATAATCGCGCGATATCGCTATTTGCCGAATAATCGCATTGCGATTTTTCGGCAATATAAAATGAGCGCTGCAGCTACTCGGCCCAAGGTCTCTAATCATACCAGCAATGCTTTTAGACGTCGATGGGGATCTCTAGGATGTGATCTGTTCCAAAAAAAAAATTAAAACATTCGAATATTCGAAATAGCGAATATTCGCCGCGATATTCGCGATATTCGCGAATACTCGAATATGCAATATTCGTAGCGAATATTCGCAATTCGAATATTCGTGAGCAACACTACTCGTTACCAACTTTTGGCTTGTTCCTCAACTATGCTTCTGCTTGATTCCAACCTGTAAACCAATTGTTACTGACCTCAGGCTTGTTTACTGACTACAATTTTATTTGATTCCAAAGTGCAAAAACTTGTTACTGACTTTTGGCTTATTCCTCAACTAAGCTTCTGCTTGATCCCAACCTGCAACCACTTGTTTCTAAACTTCGGCTTGTTTACTGACTGTGCTTCTGCTTGAACCCTACCTGCTATATCTGCTGCTGACTAGTGTTGAGCGGAATACGCCATATTCGATTTTGCGATATTGCGCGAATATATAGAAGAATATTCGCGAATATTCGCTAATATCGAATATTCGTGATATTTTATCCAAAAAAAATTTTGCGAAGTTTCGCTAATGCGAAATTTCGCTAATGCGAAAATGATTGCAAAATTCTCATAAACGGAGATCATTTCCTGTATTACTAAACTAATATGCACTAAACACTAACTCTACACTAACTCTACTTAAAAAAAAGGAGAATCACCCCCCCCCCCTTTTTTTTTTCTTCTCTCTTTCATTTTCTTTACCTTAATCTACTTTCATCTTTACCCTCCTTGATTTTTTTTTTTTCTCTAACTATACCTAGCTAATTTAGGGATCCATCCAGTTCCCGCTCTTTTTGTTGTACCGACTTCATATGTCTCTGGTTATTATTGTATGCTTATATATATGCCTTTACAGGTTGTAAAAATATTCTTTTTGGCGACGTGGAGGGTTCTCCCGTTGCGTGAAATTATCTCCATTGTATGTTGGATTTTATCAATAAATTCTTTTGAAAAAAAAAAAAAAAAAAGAAAGGAGAATAAGGGGGCAAAAGAAGGGCGGAGAAGATAATCGCGCAATATTCCTATTGCGCGATTATCTTCTCCGCCCTTCTTTTGCATCAGAGCCAATCAGAATAACTCGAATATTCGGCAAAAGGAATATCGCGCAATATTCCCTTTGCCGAATATTCGAGTTATTCTGATTGGCTCTGATGCAAAAGAAGGGCGGAGAAGATAATCGCGCAATATTCCGTTTGCCGAATATTCGAGTTATTCTGATTGGCTCTGATGCAAAAGAAGGGCGCATCAGAGCCAATCAGAATAACTCGAATATTCGGCAAAAGGAATATTGCGCGATTATCTTCTCCGCCCTTCTTTTGCATCAGAGCCAATCAGAATAACTCGAATATTCGGCAAAAGGAATATCGCGCAATATTCCTTTTGCCGAATATTCGAGTTATTCTGATTGGCTCTGATGCAAAAGAAGGGCCGAGTAGCTGATGTGATTCTTTTATGTTGCCGAAAATTCGCAATGAGAATTTTCGGCAACATAAAAGAATCACATCAGCTACTCGGCCCAGGGTCTCTCTCTAATCATACCAGCAATGCTTTTAGACGTCGATGGAGATCACTAGGATGTGATCTGTTTTACAAATATTCGAGTTATTCGCGAATACTCGAATATGCAATATTCGTAGCGAATATTCGCAATGCGAATATTCGTGAGCAACACTACTGCTGACTAGTGTTGAGCGGAATACGCCATATTCGATTTTGCGATATTTCACGAATATATAGAAGAATATTCGTGAAATATTCGTTAATATCGAATATTCGTGATATTTAATAAAACATTTTTTTTTGCGAAATTTCGCTAATGCAAATGCAAAATTGATTGCGAAATTCTTGTCCGCGCATGCGCATTCGTGCGAACAACACGTGAAAACGGAGATAATTTCCTGGATCTTTGCCAGTCTATTTTCGGATCGCTATTTTGTGCTGCCCTGCGAAGCGAAGATGGTGGGGAGTACTTACACAAACTTATATGACTAAACTAAAGCTAATTTTTTTTTTGTTTTGTTTTTTTACACTGACTGACAAGGACAAAGACGAGGACTACAAATAATAAACTAATATGCACTTAACACTAACTCTACTTACACAAACTTATATGACTAAACTAAAGCTAATTTTTTTTTTTTTATACACAAAACACAGAGACTAAACACACACTAAACTAAGCTACCTTAAAGAAATGTACACTTACACTAACTACACAGAAATCTATCTAACACTAAGCTACACTAACCTGGACAAAACAACACAAATCTGAGCTTTTAGAAAAGCTGTTGGGTCTTTTGCTTTGAAAAAAGCATTTGGTTTTAGAAGCAGGAAACTCAGAACTGAAAGCACTATAGGAAGCACAATGCTAAGCTCTAAGATCGCAATACACAGGAAAAACGCACAGAAACACTCCACTCTCTCTAGCCACCTTGTGAATCTGCACTGAAATACTGCTGGGAGTGATCTTATATAATGGTCGTGCAGGCAGGTTCCTATTGGTTGCTATGGAGGTTGCTAACCTCTGACAACTGTGGTAGGAGAACTCTGATTGGCTCTGATGCAAAAGAAGGGCAGAGAAAGTATTCGCGAATATTCGTAATACGAATATTCGCATTGCGAATATTCGGCAACATTAAAGGATCGCCTCAGCTACTCGGCCCAGGGTCTCTAATCATACCAGCAATGCTTTTAGACGTCGATGGAGATCACTAGGATGTGATCTGTTTTAAAAATTAATTTGAAAAAATACACCGCGATATTCGAGTTATTCGCGAATACTCGAATATGCAATATTCGTAACGAATATTCGCAAGGCGAATATTCTTGATCAACACTACTGCTGACCCTCTGGCTTGCTCGCCTGCTGGTGTGGTGATCCTGGAGACCACAACCTTGTACTAACACGCAGCAAAACCCAAATGGAGCTCTAGTGAAAACCGAATTAGTGCTTAGACACTGCACCTTCAGTTAACCTGTGTCATCTTCCAGGCTGACCTGCTGCTGCATTTATCCAGCTGGTCTGTGGGAGCCTCCTTACTGCTAAAGCTACTGGTCTCCGAGCCTGACCTCTGATCATGACAAGGAGGGGGATGGCATAGTGGGTCACTTTACCACCAACGCCATGTCCAGTCCAAGACAGTATAGATTTAGGAAGATGATAATGGGTCAAGAAATGCCTGTAAGTTTCAGAGGATAATCCAAGTGGCCCAAAGTTCTATGTTAGTGCTGAGCTAGGAGAAGTTCCATGGGGAGATGGATTCTAATTCTGTGACCTACTGTGAAATGATGGGTGATTGATGTGAATGCCACTGGTGTGAGAAAATGTCAGAGGAAACCCCATTTTGCATTTTTAATTGAAAGTGGTAATACTGAGGCGGCGTACACACGACAGAGGTTCTCGCTGGAAACCAGCGAGAACCTCGCTGGAAGCTGCATTCCAGCGAGAACCTCGGCCGTGTGTACGCTGCTGGCTCGCCCTGCCCGTCGGGAATCCCGTCGAGCGAATAGAGAGCAGGCTCTCTATTTGCTCGACGGCCCGCCTGGATGAATGGCTGGTTGCCATTCCCGACGGGCGGGTCGCCGATTTCGACGGCCGGCCGAGAGCCTCGACGGGCGGAACGATGTGTTCCGCCCGTAGAGGTTCTCGTATGTGTGTACGCGGCCTGAGAGTGAAACAATATGAGGAAGGTTGGGACAGTGGGACCCATAGGCTTGATGCAGGGTTCCTGGATTGTCCCCCTGAATTTCTTGATGGTTGGGCATGCCCACCAAATTATAGGAGAAATAAAAATAAAATTGTATTTTATTTTTTATTTTATTTGCAGGCCTGTGTATAAGGCTATGGAATCAGTCTTCGTACACTAAGGCTAGAGCCAAAATGTGTGTTAAAAACCCACAACTCACTATACAGGGCCCATCCACTGAGAAACCTCAAGCAACACTATTTCGGTGCTCCCACTGTATTTTCCTAATCTACCATAGTGCCCCAACATTGGAAGGGCAGACTGAAAATTTACCCCAACAACTCCCAAGCCTTCTCTGACTTATGGCTAGAGGGGCATCCAGTGGCCCAGATGGAAATTACAATGGGCCACTCACATGCCCTACCCACAGTGCCCTGACCCATAAAAAATAAAAATAGATTTTCTGGTAAATTAATTCTGACCTCATAGGTCTCAGTGTATGGTAGTCTTGACTGTATGTGCAGGGAATCCATATTGAACAGGTCCAGCATGCAGGCTTGACCCTGCATTCATTTTTGGTGCCACTCTTTCTGCCCAAACATCCTCTTCAAACTACTGCCGATTTGGTTTATTGAGGGCCTTGGCAATATGGGGGCCCCCCATTTATTGACCGTCCAATCCGACTCCTTGTGGGACTTTGGTCTAGGCCACTCCGGACGTTGTGACCCCTCCAGGACAGACTGCAATAACACAATATTTTCCAAATCTGGTATATGAATGCACTCTCACCAAACATTCCCTGAAGAAGAATGTTTAGCAATTGAAATGCTTTGGAAATTGGTGGTGGAATTATCATGTATTCATCGTGCATCCATATGTCTTTCTCATCCATTTATAGGAAGACAATCTATACTACTGTGCTTCTATAGAAACCATAAGATTTAAAAATCTATATTTTACTAATTTGTATAATAAACATTTAATTAAAATTGTATAATTGTAACGGAACGCCCCACACTCGGCTTGAGTGCTTCCGTCATATACCGCTTCCTTTCAGTCTGGATATAGATATCAGATATTCCAGCTGCTCACAAGCACACAACGAGACAAGACTTGTTTGTCTGCTGAACATGGAGTGTTTAATAGAACCAAGATTACAACCTTCTATACAGTTAGAGGAGGTAACCAGAACATAAATTAACATGAGCTAATTAACTAATCATTTACCCAGACTAGGCAACTCATAGATATGACATTTTTAGGCCTCGTACACACGAGGGGATATGTCCGCTGAAAACGGTCCGATGTGTACACGCCATCGGATCAAACTCCCGATCGGACATATCCGATGGAAATGGTCCGCGGACCGTTTTCATCGGATATGTCCGATCGTGTGTACGAGGCCTTAGAGTAGACGTCACGTCTCCTCGCTCACCTGCTATACAATACACATTATCCTAAGTGTAAAAACAGGACATCTTCACACAATAGCAAGGTCAATTAGCACAGAGAACAGACAGATAGCTGAAGGTGAGGACATTAGCATCTAACAGTATGTGTCCCAACAGTATGAATGAGTCACTCTTACAATTAACCCATTGAGTTCAAAATCAACAAACAGAAAATAGTTCTTTACAGATATCCTGGAATATATTGTGAATAATAATTACATAATAATCCCATCTCAGGTAGTCCAAGATATCATTTCTCAGTCATCCTATGCCCCTAGTGGACACAGGATGATTTTAGACATAAGAGGGTCTGGGGATGTCCCGGGTGAGTCTGTCACAATAATATTTTTGGTATACTATCTTTTTTTGGCTGCAACAAAGTCCCGTGGAAGATGCTTTTTTTTTTGTTGTGCATCTGGGAGATATTATTTTGCCCTATCGGTACAAAGTGTAACCGGGTTGTTTGTATCCCATTTACATATGCATGTATGGCAGAGATGTGCTTTCCCATATGTATACTTTCATTCTAAGTCCTGTTTATAGCAAAGGAAGAAAGGAAATATGTACATAGCCATTATGTATTCCCTTTAAGAGGCCCATTGAAGAAAGCCTTTGATCTTTCCTGCTAGTACTGCATGAACAAAATACACCAGACCAGAAGGATACAAGATCAATAATAATGATGATGTATGCAAATAACATGCAAATTGTACTCAGGTGGCTACTTTCATCTATACCATCCAAAGGTAAACGTTGTTCTATTTACGGCTTATAAGGTTCTTTGTATCTTTTTTTTTATTTACATGTTTTTTTTTTTTTCAACTGAAAATCCATTTCAGGAAAAAAATGACCAAAAAAAGTTGCAGTAGTGTGAAAGGGGCCGAAGTCGGAGAAGGACCCCAGGCACTGCCTAATAAATAACTTTAAAAACATGTTTAGAGTGTTTTTTTTTTCCTTGACACTTTTTCCTGCCAGGTGAATGGGTAGGGGTACGGTGTACCCCATACTCATTCACATAGGGTGGGGGGCTGGGATCTGTGGGCCCCCTTATTAAAGGGGGCTCCCAGATTCCAATAACCCCCCCCGCTTGCAGACCCCAACAACCAACGGTCAGTGTTGTTGGGAAGGGGCCCTTGTTCTCACCAACATGGGGCAAGGTGCTTTGTGGTGCTTTTTTTACTAGTAATGGCGGCAATCAGCGACTCTCTGCCCATCGCCGCCCGCCTCACAGCCTGTCAAGTCTCACTCTGATGCACGGCTACAACTGGATGGGGTACGGAGGAGGATCACTCCACCAGGGAAGGCAAGGAGATAGGCAGGCAGGCAGGCGGCTGGCCGGGACTTGAGCCAAGGCAGAAGAAGAGAAGTGGAGCGGAATGGGCATGCACCCAAAACTGAAGAAATATTCCCTCCGCTCTGACCAGCACATGATCATCAGAAAGAGGCACAGATAATGGAAAAAAATACACCCCCCCCCAAGCTAGTAGAAGCGGCGGTGTGGAGGTGTGTAATTCAGATTTTTTTTTATTCTGCACTGAATGTCTTTGAAATTGCCCCAGCCCCTGTTCAAATCCAATCCGGGGACAAAACCAGGGACAGACTTGGTCCGGGGACAGTGTCCTCAATCTGGGGACTGTCCCCTGAAACCGGGGATGTCTGGTCACCCTATGGTACGGCTCAGGAGGGAGGGTGCTCGCTCATCCCCACCCCCTTTCCTGACCGGCCGGGCTGGTGCTCGGATAAGGGTCTGGTAGGGATTTTGAGGGGGACCCCACAACGTTTTTTTGATGTGGGGGTTCCCCTTAAAATCCCTACCAGACCGATGGTCCCGATATGCTCATGAAGGGGGAACCAATGGCATTTTTTTTTTTTTAATTGGCGTCGAGTTCCCCTTCATGTGTACAAGTCGCATGCCAAAGTCGAATCTGTTAATACGGAATCCGACTTTGATCCGACTTCAGAAAAAAAGTAGTGCAGGAACTACTTTGAAGTCGGCAGGACTTAAAGTTGTGCCAATATAAATGGCAGTCATTCAAAATCATGGAGAATGATTTGTAATGCGATTTTGCAATCCAAAATCGTGGCACAAGTCGTATAAAGCCACGTACACACGATTGGTTCAAACCGATGAAAACGGACTGAGGTTAGTTTTCATCGGTCCAAACCGATCGTGTGTAGGCCCCATCAATCCGTTATCCTTCGGTCCAAAAACAGACGGCTTGCTTTAAAATTCAACCGATGGACGGCTAACCGATAGGTCAAAACCGATCGTTAGTACGCACGAGCATCGGTTAAAAATCCATGCATGCTCAGAATCAAGTTGACGCATGCTTGGAAGCATTCAACTGAGTTTTTTTCATCACGTCGTTGTGTTTTACATCACCGCGTTCTGTGTAGGCACATCAATCCATCAGTCAGCTTCATCGGTGAACCGATGAAAATGGTCCGTCGGATCACTCTCATCGGATGGACCGATCGTGTATACAGGGCTTAAGTAGTGTGAAAGGGAGCTAAGGCAAACTGAATGCACTACAAAATACACCGCTTCTGCTCTCTGGGTGAAAAGACAACCCCAGCAGGGTCATCTCATGAGGAGTCCCTGTTTGCAGTTCACCAAATGTTTTTTTTTTGAGGTGCCCCATGCAAAAACATAAGAAAAAAATCATAGGTTCTCCTCTACATCTCAAACCAGACATGTATCTGAGCATGCAGCCTGGCATCAACATGGATACAGGGTTCATTAACCACTTAAGACCCGGACCTTTATGCAGGTAAAGGACCTGGCCAGTTTTTGCGATTCGGCACTGCGTCGCTTTAACTGACAATTGCATGGTTGTGCGAC
The DNA here is from genome assembly GCA_029574335.1 of Rana kukunoris. Taxonomy (NCBI): domain Eukaryota; kingdom Metazoa; phylum Chordata; class Amphibia; order Anura; family Ranidae; genus Rana; species Rana kukunoris. The sequence goes on from CM056059.1 coordinate 162,549,386, forward strand.
ATTGTTCCCATACAAAATTGGCGTCCTTTTTTTCCCAGCTTTCTTTTGATGGTATTTGATCACCTCTGCGGTTCTTATTTTTTGCGCTATAAACAATAATAGAGCGACAATTTAGAAACTTTTTGCTATAATAAATATCCCCCAAAAATATATAAAAACATTTTTTTTTCCTCAGTTTAGGCCGATACGTATTTTTCTACCTATTTTTGTTAAAAAAAAATCGCAATAAGCGTTTATTGATTGGTTTGCGCAACTTTTATAGCGTTTAGAAAATAGGGGATAGTTTTATTGCATTTTTCTTAATATTTTTTTTTTTTTACTACTAATTGCGGCGATCAGCTATTTTTTTTGTGACTGCGACATTATGGCGGACACATCAGACAATTTTGACACATTTTTGGGACCATTGTCCTTTTCACAGCAAAAAATGCTATTAAAATGCACTGATTACTGTGAAAATGACAATTGCAGTTTGGGAGGTAACCACTAGGGGGCGCTGAAGGGGTTAAGTGTGACCCTATATGTGTTTCTAACTGTAGGGTGGGCGGGGCTGGACTTGTGACATCATTGATCGCCTTTTCCTATATCAGGGAACAGACGATCAGTGACACTGCCACAGTAAAGAACGGGGAAGCTGTGTTTACACACAGCTCTCCCCGTTTTTCAGATCTGGGGACCGGTCGTGGGACTCCAGCGACGATTGGGTCCACAGCTTGGCACTTAAAGAGGATGTACATGCAGGGGTGGACTGACCATTGAGGAACTCGGGCACTGCCCGAGGACCCCATGCCACTAGGGGGCCCCATCAGGGTTGCCAGACTCATTAAAACCAGGGACAGTATGTAAAAATCTGTGTTTTTTTTTACATCTGTCCCTGATATGTCCAAATCCTACATGCTTTTGATGTGAAAATCCTGAGATTTTAGCTGCCCCACCTCTGTACTGCCACCTGGCTTGGTGGCCATCTGTAAGCCTGGGGGCCCCATAATCTTCTATTGCCCGGGGGCCCCATGAGTTGTCAGTCCGCCCCTGTGTACATGTACGTGCATGTGCCCAGCCGTGCCATTCTGCTGACATATATGTGCAGGAGGCGGTCCTTAAGTGGTTAACAGAGAGAGGGGCACCTGCCAAGGTATCCAAACAAAAGGTATTGACCTCACTCCATGACAGAGAATAACCAAATTATTTTATTGAAGAAATAAATGGTTCATGAAAAAACACAGGTACAGGCAAACCACAGCAGGAGTTGACGCGTTTCACAAATTAACTTTGCTTGGTCATAACCAAGCAAAGTTAATTTGTGAAATGCGTCAACTCTTGCTGTGGTTTGCCTGTACCTGTGTTAGTCATGAACTATTTATTTCTTCAATAAAATAATTTGTTTATCCTGTCGTGGAGTGTTCGCTCAATATGTTTTGTTTGGATACTTGCCCAGATCGCGGGCTGGACCTGCACCTGGTTCATCAGAGGGAGGATTAGTCCCTCCTGGAGTGGTGTAACCTTGCTCTCTCTTCAGACTTTCCATGCCTGGCAGGGTAACCTCAGCATGTTGAGGGCATAAACAAGTGCAATTCGCAATTTTTGATCATTCAGAGATTTGGATGTATCTGAATCTCCAAATTAAATAGTAACAAATTTTGTTGAAATTTGTTGAAACTTTTTTGTTTTCTAACGAATTCCACATTTTCGAAAGGGTAAGAACTCAGATTGGTTGAAAAATGAGGGGCATGCTATGTCGATGACATCTCAAGGGGGCTGGGTTGCCCACCCACGTCATCTGATGACTCTGCCCCTTGTCCCTTGTCAGGCGGAGAAGCTGGCAGTCGCCGGGGAGCCTTCGATGAGACCAGAGAGTTTTTTTTTTTCAGGTCCAGAGCAGCGGCAGGTGATGTGCTTGACCGCTGATTACTTGAATACTTTCATGCCTTAATACCGGCCAGTATATTTTAGTACGTTTAACCCTTACACATCCGCGGTTTCCCTATCAATCGTTCAAATTTATTATACAGGCTCTTTGAAGAAGCGCTAGTTTAGCGCGAAACATGTCAGCCTCAGCAACCCACAGACAGCAAATTCACTGCTCCTTAATCTCCTTCAGGATCCATCCACTATACAACTAGCCGGAGGTTTCGTTCACATCTGAAGGACAGTCTTTTTGTTTTGCTTCTGTATTCTTTTGGTTGATGCTGTAGACGCTTAGAATGCTATTACGTTTGTACCTATGTACAGTTCCTATGGAACTGATATTTTATATGTAAAAAAACTTTTTGTAATAAATTCCCCTTTTTAAGTAATCTTGACTATATTCGTACCAATCCGTACCGTGCCTAAAAAGTCCATGACTCGCCCCTTTGGTCCTTAGTTTTTAATTATATTTAGGACGTTGGCACATTAATTACTACCCATGTATCCGCAGTACCTCTATGCGTGTCGATACATTTTTCCCTTAATTCAATTAATGAGAGGGCACACCTAGGCACTGCCCAGGGGCCCTAGCTGCATGGTGGGTCCTTGAGCCCATGCTGCCCCTAAATTGGGGGCCCCATTATGGAACTGAGAGTGATAGATACACAGGGGAGGGTGTCTGCCTCCTACCTACTTGATGTCTGTTTACCCGGACTGTCAGCATTGTAGGGGCCGAAGAGCATTACTTTGCCCAGGGGCCCATGATGCTATTAAGACGGCCCTGCCTATCAATGTCCATCAGTGGTGCAAATTAGTGTCACCTATCATTGCCCATCAGTGCTACATATTAGTGCCCCTCATCAGTGCCACCTCATTGGTACCGCCTTATCAGTGCCCATCAATGAAGGAAATTTTCCCCCCAATTTTCTGGCTTTTTTCAATTTTTTATTAAAACATAAAAACCCCAGAGGTGGTAAAATACCACCAAAAGGAAGCTCTATTTGTGGGAACAAAATGATAACAATTGTTTTTGGGTACAGCATTGCATGACCGCGCAATTGTCATTTAAATTGCGACAGCGCTGAAAGCTGAAAATTGGCCTGGGCAGGAGGGGGGGTATTGAAGTGGTTAAAAATGATTTTATTGAGCGTACTAATAAATATATGTTTAATACTATCAACGATTTATACTTTAGTTCTTGAGAGTAGGCGCATAAATTGGGGCAGGCTGGTAGGGGCCCCCCAGTGCTTTATTTTCCCCAGGGGTCCATGATACTATTAGGACGGCCCTGCCTAAAACATTTACTTCCCGATCCTTCACAGCCAACCGTTTACTGCTAAATTACAGGTGCGACTTCATACTGCGGGAAAGGGGTCCACGCTGTGCATCCTTCACATTTCATCGTCCTTCCTGAATTGTAACTATGCTGGTGGCGATCAACCTTGAATGTTTGAACATTCCGACAGACAATACAGGAAAGGATGTTGCCATAGCAACCGCAGGTAAGGGTTTACTCTGATCAAAGCACCTGCATCCTGTCTCCGGGATGTTGGAATCAGCGAGAAGCAAAAAGGAAGCATAATTTCCAATAATATAGATGCTTGATGCTCAAAATCACCCTTTTTTTGTCTGATGTCTAGAAGAAAAAAAAGGGGGTGGGGTAGTAAAGCCTTATTAGTATTTAGGATGGGGCATCGGGGGGCATGACTTCCTGTCCCTCAGCAGCTGCACTAGTCACGCTGCCAATTAGCACACGCTACAATTTGCATGCAGTGCGCCTGTCATTTGGAATCAGCTCGTATTTTCATGCGCTACAAAGCGAGAGAGGAAGAAAGAAGAAAATAATAAAAAAAAAAATAAAGTCCTGTATGCAAAAAAAACAAACAAAAAAAAACCAATACAGTGACTGTAAATCTCAGGATGACACGGAGCCGGGCTGGCAGACTACTTTCTGATTAAAACTGCATGAAGCAAACAGATGTTAGCTTGCAGCACAGACGTGGGCCGCCTGCAAAGCAGGGGCAGAGCCCTTTGTTGCCGAGCAGAAATATAATATCTTTTATAAACTACAATGTTGTTCATGATTCGTGAACTGCATGGAATGGTAAACATCGTATAGATGGGAGCTATAGAAAAGAGCCGTGTTAAAGGGCAGTTTCAGATACATACCGAGCATAAACACTGATTTGTAAAGCAATTGTGATTCTTTTCCATTCCTGCTGTGCTATATGCAGTGATTTTTTCTCAGAGAAAAGGTGAAAGAACTCCTCCCTTCTAAGTCAATTTGTGTCTCCACCTCTTACCAACCTCTGAGCACCGACCCTTGGTTACACCCCTACCCACCTCCGAGCACCGACCCTTGGTTCTATCCCTACCCACCTCCGAGCACCGACCCTTGGTTCTATCCCTACCCACATCTGAGCACTGACCCTTGGTTCTATCCCTACCCACCTCAGAGCACCGACCATTGGTTCTATTCCTACCCACCTCTGAGCAACGACCCTTGGTTCCACCCCTACCCACATCTGAGCTTGAGCCTTGATTCCAGCCATACCCACTTCTGAGCACCGAACCCTTGGTTCCACCCCTACCCACCTCTGAGCACCGACCCTTGGTTCTATCCCTACCCACATCTGAGCACTGACCCTTGGTTCTATCCCTACCCACCTCAGAGCACCGACCATTGGTTCTATTCCTACCCACCTCTGAGCAACGACCCTTGGTTCCACCCCTACCCACATCTGAGCTTGAGCCTTGATTCCAGCCATACCCACTTCTGAGCACCGAACCCTTGGTTCCACCCCTACCCACCTCTGAACACTGACCCTTGGTTCCACCCCTACCCACCTCTGAGCACCGACCCTTGGTTCCACCCCCTTTCCACCTCTGAGCACTGACCCTTGGTTTGACCCCTACCCACCTCCGAGCACCGACTCTTGGTTCCATCCCTACCCACATCTGAGCCCTGAGCCTTCATTCCTCCCCTACCCAACTCTGAGCACCAACCCTTGTTTCCACCCCTACTCACATCTGAGCACCAACCCTTGGTTCTATCCCTACCCACCTCTGAGCACCGACCCTTGGTTCTATCCCTACCCACCTCTGAGAACCGACCCTTGGTTCTATCCCTACCCACCTCTGAGAACCGAACCTTGGTTCCATCCCTACCCACCTTTGAGAATCGACCCTTGGTTCATCCCTACTCACATCTCAGCACCGACCCTTGGTTCTACCCCTACCTACCTCTGAGCACTGACCCTTGGTTCCACTCTTACCCACATCTGAGCACTGACCCATGGTTCCGCCCCTACCCACCTCTAAACACCGACCTTTGGTTCCATCCCTACCCACCTCCGAGCCCCGAGCCTTAATTCCGCCCCGCCCACCTCTGAGCACTGACACTTGGTTCCACCCCTATTCACATCTGAGCACCGACCCTTGGTTTCACCCCTACCCATTCCGTCAGACAGCCGGGGAGCCTGGCTGGAGGGGAGGAGAGACGAGGAGCCTTGAGGAGAGGAGAGCCACCCGCGGCCTGCCTGAGCGCCGAGCAGGCATGTGGCGCCAACACGGCAGCCGTATTGTAATTCCCGCCTTCTGGAGCCAGTGCAGCGCCTATGATAGATGTCACACATCCCTCAGTCATGGCATTGGACCAGTGGGACGTCCATCATAGGCGTTTGCGTAGGCTCCAGAAGGTGGGATCTGCTATGGGACTCGGCCACACTCGGCCGCACCCAGCCACACTCGTCTACATTCGGCGGCGCTGGGGATCAGATCGTTCATGGCGCTCGCCACTTGCTCAGCGGCTCGGGGCTAATAATGCAGGCCTGCCACCGTGAGACTCTGGGCTTTACGGGGTCACATTTTGGGCTTCAGCCACGGATAGCCACCCCCTTGCCATAGAAAGCATAGTATGCCAGGGATCTGCATGGGAGCCAGACAACTGCCATTTTCAGCCACGGACACTTATTTTCCTCACAACAGGTTTCCTTTAAGTCAAGTTGTCATAATCCAATGCTTTCATATCATTTTGGATCACGACTTTGCATGATGTCTCACTACCTATGTATTATAGTTCTCATTAATTCCACCTACCGGCTCTCAATTAGTTTCTTTTATGAACAAAAACAAAGCTGGAGTTTTTTTTTTTTTTTTTCAACGGTAAAAATCCAATCCTTAAAACCTTATTACTTAGTCATGGGCACAATACGAAGTCGTATAAGAAGTTTCGCCCTCTCTGAAATTACAGCAGCGGAAAACGGGCTCCGTTAATTGATCTTTTCATTCGCCTCTCAGCTCTGCGAAGTTGCTGGGATATAATTTGGTAGATTTCTAATTAATATGAATTATTTATCCCATCCAGAGCCCTTATGCCTTACTATTCTAGTTCAAATAGCACTTAATAATGCTCTCCCAAAAAAACACCTGATCCGCGTTTTCACACATTCGGGAGCCCTTGGCTGTTTTCAGATTGACATATTTTAGCACAATGTGAAACTTGCTATTTGCAAACAGCTGGCAGATTCCTTAACCACTTAAGACCCGGACCAATATGCAGGTTAAGGACCTTGCCACTTTATGAGATTCGGGACTGCGTTGTTTTAACTGACAATTGCGCGGTCGTGCGACGTGGCTTCCAAACAAAATTGGCGTCCTTTTTTTTTCCACAAATAGAGCTTTCTTTTGGTGGTATTTGATCACCTCTGCGGTTTTTATTCTTTGCGCTATAAACAAAAATAGAGCGACAATTTTGAAAAAAAAAATCACGTTTTACTTTCCTGGTGCCTCCATGGCAGCATACCAATGGTCATGGCTCCGCCCCCGACCGACCCACAGGACCACTTAACTCTCTAATAAAAGGACGCTGTACTCCCACTCTGGCATTCTTTTTTCTGTCCTCATCCCCGCAGGATCACGATCAGCCTTACCTCACTGTCTCATGGTGTTACCATTGCAGGTTCATGCTCTCCTGCAGGATGGAGTCCTATGGCTTGGGTTGCTAAAGGCACCAGATAAGTATAGGAGCCTTGTTTTTCTGTGGGTCTTTTTCATGGCATGTATGACCACCAAGGGCTGCACTTTCCCTCATGTGGGTGATAGGCTGGCGGTCCTATGCGGCAGTATGGGAAGGAAAGGTCAGGTCGCGGCAGGCCGCTCTGTCTATCAGGAGGAATGGGCTCCTTCTTCCCATCATGTCTGAGCAAGGATTAGCCTCCTCCATAGCGGGGGGGGGGCGCTTTGCGCGCGTCAGGTGACTCAGCCTCATACTGACGGGGGCGGAGCGTCATCGGCGCGGTGGCGCATGCACAGTAGACGCACGGCGGCCATCTTGGTACTCCTCACACATATAAACAGCCTGACTCTCTCATTTGAGGTCAGGCTGTCAGGGAATCAGCACATGTTTGCTCTCTCTCTCTCCCTCTCACTCCACCTGCTGGATATGACTATGGATCCCTGCCAAGGTAGGCTCAGTGCTGAAGAGGTCTTAAAAAAAAAAAAAAAACAGGAGTAAGTTAGATGTTTTTTGCTGACAAATGGTTCATGGTATGTTATGCTTCCTTCCTTTATAGTAAATCTAGGGAAAACAAATAAAGACATTTTAATGATGTGTACTGTACTTAGTTATATATATGTATGTGCATATATGTATATATATATATATATATATATATATATATATATAGATATGTTTTTCATTCGTCCTATTATAGTGCAAAGGTACATAATAGTAATTCCAATATTTTTAAAACATTTTTTTACCCATAGCTGCCCAGGACATAGCCATGCCGCTCCAAAAAGATCCTCATCATCCCGTTAGGTAAGGGCTGCAACTAATAGGTAAGTGGAGGAAATAAAGAGCACATCAAGGGGCTGACAGCCTTTATGGTTTCTGTCTCCACAGCCCGCAATGAGAATCATCACGCAGATCCTCCCGTGACAGAGGCTCATACAATCACAGAAGCTCTAGCCACTCTCATGCATCAGGCCATAAATCTAGTAGCCGTCAGAGCTCTTCCCGTCACACTTCCTCTAAACCTGGAAAAGATGATTGTTGGGTATGTGGCAGGAAGGCCCTACCTGGGAAGCTAGCCTGTGGTCAATGTCTTTTGGAAGCTACAGTAGAGAGACAAGAGCCGGCAAGTTCTATTAAAGACCTGATCAAGGAATCCATCAGGGAAATGGCCGCATCACAAGCTTTCTCCCCCGCGACTGGGGGGGGAGACCGCACAGGCGCCTTCCACGCACCCGGAGGGAAACACCTCAGACGAGGACGCAGCCACGGTGGAGGAAGAGTTTGCAGTCTTTAATTTTGACCTAGTGGAACCTTTTGTAATGGCGGTCAAAGATGCCATCCAATGGGAGGAGGATCCTGAGCCCCCTTCCAAGGCGAAGAAATATTACCCTCAGCTGACAAAGAAGGTCTCATACTTTCCCTTGATAGAGGAGATCAAGGCAATTATTTTGGGGGAATGGCAAAAGGTGGATAGGAGGCCTGTGGCCTTTAACCGTCTCCACAAATGATATCCGTTGGCCGAATCAGACAGCAGTCTCTTTGATTCCATCCCACCGGTTGACGCCTCAATGATGAGGCTAGCAAAGAATACGACCCTCCCTTTAGAAGACGCGGTCTCATTTAGGGACGTCTTGGATCGAAGGATCGACACAGACCTCAAAAAGATGTACCAAGCAACCGGGGGGGCTTGCAAGCCGGCGGTAGCCCTATCTTCCGTTTCCAGAGCCTCCAGGGTTTGGCTGGATAACATCAAAACAGCCCTTAGGGCGGGCATAGACATTGAGGAAGTCATCAGAGCATTGGATGAGTTAAAATTGGCCTCGGACTTTATGGCTGAAGCAGCCATAGACGTCCTAAGATGTTCAGCTAGGGCCATGCTATTTTCTATCACGGCCAGGAGGGCGCTATGGTTGAAACCTTGGGCAGCTGACCCATCCTCGAAGCAATCATGGTGTCGCATTCCCTACGATGGCAAAGCACTGTTTGGGGAAAGGATGGACACCGCAATTTCCTGAGTCACAGGGGGGAAAAGTGGTTAGATCCCTCAAGACAGAAGCAGAAGGAAAAGATTCGCTCCTAGGCCGGCCGGCCAGCAAAGAGGAAGGGACTCAAGGTCCTACCGCCCAGGCAGAGAATACAGAAGGGGATGGAAGGGGTCTCAGGCTTCCTTTCTCCGACTGGGAAAACCCAAACCCACAACATCTACAGGGGAGGGCCAGAAGTCCTTTTGACTCCCTAACCACACAGACCGGGCCTGTGGGAGCAAGGCTCAAATCCTTCGCACAGGTTTGGGTGGAAGAGTGCACCGATTCTTGGGTAGTGTCTACCATCCTCCAGGGACATTTTTGGAGATTCAAAAGCCGCCCACCACCTTTTTCTCTACAAAGTACAAAGATCCCGGCCTCCAAAGGAAAAAGGGAAGCTTTGTTCCAGTACATTCAGAGACTGTTGCAGCAGGAGGCAGTCCTCCCGGTCCCAGCATCAGAGGCAGGTTCGGGATTCATTTCTCCCGTCTTTTTAATCCCCAAGAAGACGGGAGGATGGAGACCCGTGCTGGATCTGAAGAAATTATAAAATATATCCGCTTAGAACATTTCAAAATGGAGTCACTAAATACAGTCATCTTGTCGGTCCAGCCGGGAGATTGGATGGCTTCAATAGATCTCCAGGATGCGTATCTCCATATCCCCATCCACAGCCAATTCCAGCCTTATCTACGGTTCAAGGTCGAAAACCTTCTCCTACAGTTCCGATGTCTCCCCTTTGGGATCTCATCGGCCCCCAGAACCTTTTCCAAGGTCTTGGGTGCCATCCTGATGCCCCTCCGAGAAAGGGGGATACGAGTATTGCATCTATACGATATCCTGATCCTTTCACAACACCAGAACACCTTAAAGGAACACATTCAAATAGTGCACAGCACCTTGGCACGGTTTGGATGGCTAGTCAACTTGGAGAAGAGCCAACTGGTCCCATCGCAGAGGATGACTTACTTAGGGGCCCTATTCAACACCCAAGAGAGGGCAGTCTCCCTGCCACCCGAAAAGGTGCCAATCTTAATCCGGAAGGTGAAGAGGGCGATGGAAGCTCACATCATGTCAGCGTCCGACTGTCTAAGCCTCATAGGCTCTCTCTCGGCATGCATCCCAATGATAAAATGGGCCAAATGGCATTTGCGGGACTTCCAATTAGGTTTTCTGGCACAATGGGGCAAGAAACACCACAAACAGAAGATAATACTCTCCGTTGCAATGAGGTCCAGCCTCGAATGGTGGACAAGACCTGCCAATTTACTAGTTTCTCGACCCCTAGGTCCTATCGCCTGGACAATCCTTTCCTCGGACGCCAGTCAGCGCGGTTGGGGGGCCCATGTCCAGAACCAGTTAGTCCAAGGAACATGGGCATTCAATGCGGAGGGGATGATATCCAACATACTAGAGTTGAGAGCAGCCTGGATGGCTCTCCTACATCTAGCCCCTCTCCTCAGGGGCAAGTCCATCTTGCTCCAAATGGACAACAAGGCAGCAGTAGCCTATGTGCGGAACCAAGGGGGCACCCACAGCAGGTCGCTTTACAACGAGGTATCTCCAATAATCTCCTGGGCGGAGAAGAATCTATGCGATCTCCGAGCAGCTTACATTCCAGGAATCGAAAATCAATTAGCAGATCGCCTGTCAAGATGCTTGTTAGACAACAACGAATGGTCACTGGATCGGGATGTTTTCAATGGAATATGCCAATTGTGGGGGAATCCCCAGTTAGATCTATTCGCATCTCCTCTCAATACGAAGACCCCGAGGTTCTTCTCGAGGTGGCCATGCCCAACATCGGCAGGAGTAGACGCCTTAATTCAGCCATGGACATTTCAGTTGGGGTATGCTTTTCCCCCAACCCCATTAATTCTGAGGTTCCTTCCCGGTAGAGAAGGTCACCATCTTGGCGATCATTCCATACTGGCCAAGGAGGCCTTGGTTCCTGCTTATAGTCAGCCTAGCACAGGTCGATCCTCTCCCTTTGCCACACAGGAACAACTTGTCCTCCACCCACACGCGAAGATTCTGGATTTGAGGGCCTGGAGGTTGAGCGGAGAAGGTTGGACAGCTTAGGGTGTTCGCAGGAAATAGTCCAAACCCTTCTGCAAGCAAGGAAATCGTCCACGAATGCCACCTATTACAGAGTTTGGAGAAAATGTGTAGCCTTAGCGGAATCTAGTCAATTTGATCCTCTGGCACCCGGAGTTCAGAACGTCCTGTCCTTTCTACAGTCAGGTTTGAGCCTGGGGCTAGGCCACAGCACCCCGAAGGTCCAGGTATCAGCCATCTCGGCTCTGACAGATACACGATGGGCCCTAAACCCACTAGTGGACCGTTTCCTGAAGGCAGTGCTGAGGCTGCGTCCTCCTAGGAAGACTCTGTACCCCAAATGGGATTTGACAATAGTCCTAGAAGCCTTAGCACGTTCCCCCTTCGCTCCTACGGAGGAATGTTCATTGGAGCATATTACCTGGAAAACAGCCTAATTGCAATTACGTCAGGACGCAGAGTTTCAGAAATCCAAGCCTTAGGAGCTCAAGAGCCCTATATCTACTTCTTCCCGGATAGGGTGGTGCTGCAGCCCATCCACCAGTTCATCCCCAAAGTGCCGTCAGCATTTCATCTTAACCAAGAGTGGGTCCTTCCATCTTTTGAAGAGGACCAAGCCTCTTCAAACCTACACGAGCTGGATGTTGCCAGATCCCTAAAGCATTATCTGAAGTTAACGCACGAATTTCGGAAAGACCAACGGTTGTTTATCATCTCCAAGGAAGCAAGGAAAGGTAGAGCAGCCTCTAAAACGACAGTAGCAAGCTGGATTGTCAAGTTGATTCAGATGACCTATCGGGCTAGTGGGCTACCAATTCCCAAAGCGGTGAACACTCACTCAACACGTGGAATCTCCTCGTCCTGGGCAGCTCTGGCTCGAGTCTCTCCGGAGACAATTTGCAGGGCAGCTAGCTGGTCTTCGTTTAATACGTTCATGACACATTACAGCGTGGATCTGGCAGTTCTTACCTCCCGGGATTTTGGGAGAAGAACACTAGAGCTCTCTACTCTATAATAACCATGAATAAAATATTTAAGCAGTACCCTCCCTGTAAGCAAGTTATTGACCATTGGTATGCTGCCATGGAGGCACCAGGAAAATGGAAAATTGAATACCTACCTTTCTGTAATTTTCCTTTCCTGGTGCCTACCCATGGCAGCATACACCCTCCCTACTATCTAAAAGTTTACTCTGCAAGTCTGAGGTCTAGTTACAAAGAATGCCAGAGTGGGAGTACAGCGTCCTTTTATTAGAGAGTTAAGTGGTCCTGTGGGTCGGTCGGGGGCGGAGCCATGACCATTGGTATGCTGCCATGGGTAGGCACCAGGAAAGGAAAATTACAGAAAGGTAGGTATTCAATTTTCCATTTTTTGCTATAATAAATATGCCCAAAAATATATATTTTTTTTTCTCCTCAGTTTGGGCCAATACATATTCTTCTACTTATTTTTGGAAAAAAATTGCAATTAATTGGTTTGCGCAAAAGTTAAAGCATTTACAAAATAAGCGATAGGTTTATGGCATTTTTATTAATATTTTTTTTTACTAGTAATGGCGGCGATCAGCGATTTTTTTTCTGACTGCGACATTATGGCGGACACATCGGACACTTTTGACACATTTTTGGGACCATTATAATTTTCACAGCAAAAAGTGCTATAAAAAGGCACTGATTACTGTGAAAATGACAAATGCAGTGAAGGGGTTAACCACTAGGGGGGGCTGAGGGATTAAGTGTGCCCTAAGGGAGTTATTCTTACTCCCTTGGACTAGGGGAGAGTCAGGACGCTCTCTATGTTGCAGATAGCGAAAGGAGCTGTGTGTTAGTGGGCGTCCTGACTCTCCTGTAGTCCAAGGGAGGGGGCAAGCACGGCACTCCACACCAGGGAGAAAGCCTTGCATTACTGTGTGGAGTTACAGACAGAAGAACAGGAAGTGAGGGTTTCTCAGAAGAAATAAGGACATTTAAAATCAAAATGGAAGGATGAGGTAAGTGAAGGAGGACTGCACTAAGGTAAAGGAAGCTATTTAGGATTTTTTTTTTTACCTTTATAACCCCTTTAATGCTACATTTTGTTGGCACCCTCTGTTGTCTCTTTTCGTTCCCTACAGAGATTACTTCAGTCTCACTTGCTACTGCTACTGGTGGATTTGGATGCAGTAAGAGACTCTTTTTATGGACTATTATGCCACGTACACACGGTCGTTTTTTGCGATGAAAAAAAAACGACGTTTTCAATCATGAAAAAAAACAACGTTTTCAATCATGAAAAAAAAACAACGTTTTTCAAGCTTCATTTTCCAAAACGACGTTGCGTACACACCATCGTTTTTCTACAAAGCTCTAGCAAAGCGTGGTGACGTACACCACGTTCGACTGCACTCTTTTCCATTGAAGCTCCATCTCATAACTTGCTTCTGAGCATGCGCGGGTTTAAAAACGTCGTTTTCAACGCCGTTTTGCCCACACACCATCACTTTTTATGACACAAAAAATGACGTTTTGAAAAACGACACAAAAAATTCAAGCATGTTGGAATTTTTTTTGGTCGTTTTTTTAAGACAAAAAACTACGTTTTGCCCCCACATGATCAATTTAAATGACGTTTTAAAAAACTTAATTTTTTTCATCGCAAAAAATGATCGTGTGTATGCGGCATTATGCCCATTTAGCATTCTAACATATTTTAGTTATTGTATCTTTCTCTTTCTTTTCTGTCCAATATGACCAGCCATCTTTGATAATTTCACCTTTTACACCATTGTCATAATGTTTTACTTGTGTAACAATTGTATATGTGATAATATTATTTTTTTTATTTGCTATTTTTATTTTTACTAAACTGAAGCTATCTTTACACTAGCGGGGGTTTGCACAAAATTCTAACATTACATGGAGCCGACCTAGGAGAGCGACAGTATGTTGTTGTTTTTTTTTTTGCGTACATACCATTTTAGGGCCATTTTCACCCCCGGCTTCCGGGTAGGTAATTGTGCGGGACTGGGCGTTCCTAATCACAGGCTGTGATTGACGTGCTTCCGACCGGAGCATACTGCGCGTCACGAGTTGCCGAAAGAAGCCGAACATCGGTGTGCAGGCGCCGTATAGAGCCGCACCGGCGTTCGGCTTCTTTCGGCAACTCGTGGCGCGCAGTATGCGCCGGTCGGAAGCACGTCAATCACAGCCTGTGATTAGGAACGGCTCCATGTAATGTTAGAATTTTTTTTTTAGGGTGCTTTAGGTGCTTTAGTACGTTTTATTCAAGGTTACTGTGACTATGCTTCTCAACACTGTGGATCTGCAACCTAGTGCACCTTGGAGGCAGAGGGCCAGATTCTCAAAGACTTACGCCGGCGTATCTCCACGTACGCCGTCGTAAGTCCGAATCTGCGCCGTCGTATAAATGCGCGCCTGATTCTCAGAATCAGTTACGCATAAATTCAGCCAAGATACGAGCGGCGTAAGTCTACTATGCCGTCGTATCTTGGGTGCATATTTACGCTGGCCGCTTGGTGCCGCTTCCGTTGATTTCTGCGTCGAATATGCAAATGAGATAGATACGCCCATTCTCGAACGTAGGTGCGCCCGTCGCAATTAGTTACTCTGTTTACGCAAGACATACGCCGGCGTAAAGATAAAGCTGCTCTCTAGGTGGCACAGCCCATGCAAGGTATGGACGTTGGAACAAGCGTATCTTTTTACGTCGTTTGCGTAAGTCGTACGCGAATAGGGCTGTGTGTAAGTTACGTTCACGTCATAGGCAGTGTGCGACGTATCTTAGGCATTCTATCCGACGCATGCGCACTGGGATACGTCCATTGACGGCGCATGTGCCATTCGTTAAAAGCGTCAAATACGTGGGGTCACAATTATTTTGCATAAAACACGCCCACCTCTTCCCCATTTGAATTAGGCACGCTTACGCCGGCACATTTACGCTATGCCGCCGTAACTTAGGACGCAAGTGCTTTGAGAATACTGCACTTGCGTTTTAAGTTGCGGCGGCGTAGCGTAAATACGATACGCTACGCCCGCTTATAGTTACGCCGCCCTACGTGAATCTAGACCAGAATGTCTATTGGAGCAGTGTACACCGATACATACACTAAAAAAAAAAAAATGTTTTTCGTTGTCTGACATGAGATACAAGACATACATTTACGTCCCCCGTAGACCATCTGCACAAGCATGGAGACATCCTAAATGTCAAATTCGCTGTCTTGTATTTTCATTGTCATCAACTGAGACAGTCAGGGCTTTTTTCAATGGGAACACAGTTCCTGCACCTCCATCACTGAATGTATGTTATTGGGTGTGCTGGAGGGTCTATCGATGCTGGCTTCTGGGGGATCTATTGTCACTGTTTTTGTGTAAGGGTCTATTGTTGCTGGTGGGGGGTTCTATTGTATCTGGGGGGTTTTATGTTGCTGATGGGGGTCTAATGTTGCTGGGGTTGATCTTTTGTTTCTTGGTGTGGCATTTTGTTGTGGGTGGTCCATTGTTGATGTGTGTGTGTGTGGGGGGGTCTATTGTGGTGTGGGGGATCTAATGTTGCTGGGGTGGTGTCTATTTTTGCTGGGGTGAGTTCCACTGTTGCAGCAGGGTATCTTTTGTTGCTGGGGTAGAGTTAATTGTTGCTAGGGGATCCTATTTTTGTATGTGGAATCTATTGTTCCTAAGGTGGTCTATTGCTGCTGGCTGCAGGGGATCTATTTTATTACTCTTCTTGTTATCATTAACAAATTCCATACAAATTATTTAGCACCATAAAATAATACTTGGTTCTGTATTCTCTAAAAGGGCTGGTACTGTGAGGTGGATAGAGGGTGGAACCAAGGGACGGTGCTCAGAGGTGGGTACGGGTCGGGGACAAGGGGGGAGTTCCTGCACCTATTCTTTGAGAAAAAAAGCCCTGGAGGTAGTCATTATCATTAATGGACAGCAGCTTGGCTGTTGCTCCATTGGTTCGGGGGGGGGCATCAGATGGACCTGATCCCCTCTCGTCACTGCAGCCTACACCGCACCAAACCCCCCCCCCCCCTCCCGACAGCTGTGGTGGCTTTCTCCCTCCCTCAGCCTGCTCCGTGCCCCAGGCTTCCTTTGCGTCTCCTCCTCCTTCCTTCTTTGGCCCTACATCTTCTCCTCCAATAGGAAGGCTTCTCCTTTTAGCTATTTATATTTTTCTCAATGTTTTACACTGTTTTGTTCTCAGGTTAGTTGCTGCTTACCTCTGTAGAGCTCTGTACCTCTGTAGAGCTTCAGGCAATCATTAATTTGTAGTTATCCTAGCGCAGTTTATTTTTACCATTTTTTATTTTCTCCTTTTAGCCAATAAGGAAACGGGTCTCGCGAGCCCGTTTCCTGATGGGCTGGGAGCATAGGCGTGCAGAGCCTATTGCATTAGGGTGTGCACCTCAAATCTCCACATATGCGTGTGTGACATATTTACTGCCCTCTTCACCACTATTCATCCTAAAATAATGGGGAGGAGCAAGTGAAGATGAACAGGGACAGGAGGGGTGGCGGCGGTGGCATATATTGGTACCGATCCCCTGTATTTTGCTCATGTGACAGCTGAATGTCAGCTGCTGCAGGAGAAAAATACAGATTGGTTTCACTAAATTCCACCCCACTGCCCCTCCTGTCCAGATTCTGGGGGTGGGCAAGGAAAGATCGCATTTTACCTGTCACCTGCCCACAATCGGAAGGTAGATTGCGATCTATGGGTTGCCAACCTCAGGATTAGGGTGTGCCCAGGCACACTTGGCACACCCCTTGCGCACACGCCTGGGAGGAGAATCGGTGTGATAATAGTGAATATTCATTCGCTATTGTCACACAGCTGGGTGGGCTCGGAGTGTGGAGCTCTGCGCCCTGAGCCCACCCTTTTTTGAAGCCTATTCTTTCAATAAAAGACTCCGCCCCATTGGAATCCATAGTTTGGCACCCTGTATGTAGATCAGGGGGCCAGACGCATGGATAGGAGGGGGCGGCACCTGTGTGCCCCTAATGAACGTGCCGCCACTGCTGTACAGAATACTTCCAAAAATGAAATAAAAATGATAGGAAATAGTTATGTGCAATGATCAGGGCCGGACTTACCATTGGACTTGACCCAATAGAGTGCCCCGGGAGGCAGCACCCCCCCCCCACTCAATAACTTATTAGATCGTTCCCCCCGCTCAACAACTTCAACCCCCCCCCCCGCTTCTCGGCCCTAGGGGGCCTCTTCAATCAACACTCAAGCCCAGGGGCCCCCACCAGCCCCCTAAGTCCTGTCCTGGCCATGATGAAGACCAATATGTATCTATAATACAAGTATTTGCTACTTTAATAGTTGCTAATAAACCTGAGACATTCTTTCGAAAATATGGTACCATTTTTTTTATGACAACAAAGAAGGTGAATAAAAATTGTTCACAGCATGAGATCATTTTATATATATATTTATATCCCTCCCTGAACATATCACCCATATTGATCACTTCCCTACATGTAGACACGAATCAATATCTGTGGATCGCGCAGATACTGTTCTTCATTAGGAGATCGTTCTGCCTTTGCAAAATGTTTAATAAAGCGTCCCCGATAAGCCAAAGCTGCAAATTATGCTCTTCTGTATCTGGCCATACCCAAGTGTGCAATTAAACGTGTTTATTTATTTTTTTCGCCGGCACAATCAGCAGCTACCGAATGTGCAAATCTAAGCTGGAGAGCGCGAGAATCGAACAACCATATTTCTGTCTATCGACTGACAGGGGGAAATAGATACAGATTTTCCACACAGATAACTAGATCCATTTATATTCACGGCGCCTAATCTAAATGAGCGTTGAAGGTAAGGACTCAGGGTGAGAAACAGGGTGGTTCATTACAACTGACAAATTTCATGATCATGAACAGAAAAAGAGTGGATTGAATAAAATCTGTACCGCAGATCCGGGGTGTCCAAACTTTTTTCAAAGAGGGCCAGATTTGATGAAGTGAACACGTGTGGGGGCCTGCCATTTTGCCCGACTTTCTTTGAATCATTAAAATGAAATGCAAATTAACAAATATGATGCCCAACAAGAATTCTCTTGCCTTTGTGGCTGTGTGTGGTGAAATAAAATAAACTGTGAAGCAAAATAAGGGTCACTGCCCATGAGTGCAGCCTCCCCAGTGCCTGAGTGCAGACTCCCCAGTGCCACGAGTGCAGCCACTCCAGTGCCACGAGTGCAGCCTCCCAATGCCACGAGTGCAGCCTCCCCAATGCTACGAGTGCAGCCTCACCAGTGCCACGAGTGCAGCCTCACCAGTGCCTCGAGTGCAGCCTCCCCAGTGCCATGAGTGCAGCCACCCCAGTGCCAGGAGTGCAGCCTCACCAGTGCCCAAGTGCAGCCGCCTCAGTGCCACAAGTGCAGCCGCCCCAGTGCCACAAGTGCAGCCACCCCAGTGCCACGAGTGCAGCCTCACCAGTGCCACGAGTGCAGCCTCACCAGTAAAGAGAAGTGTACCGCTCCATAAAACAAATAATCCCCGTTGCTTCCGTCCCAAACAAACCAAGAGGGTGCTGGCTGTGCACAATTAGCATGGGATGAAGGAAAAAATCCTGGATCGCCGCACTCCTCGGAAAACAATGTCTTTATTTAAGCATAAGCAAACAATAACATTTTAATAGAAAAAAACAAAAAAAAAAACAGCCGAAATGCATGCAGTCAAAAACGGTGAGTGGACAAGGAGAAAAGGGCTGACATGTTTTACATCATGTGATGCTTACTCGTAGCCTCACCAGTGCCATTAATGCAGCCTCTGAATACAGCCTCACAAGTGCCATGAATGCAGCCTCACCATTGCCATCAGTGCAGCCTGATCTATGCCCATCTGTAGCCTCGGAGGGGACAGGGAGGGGGGCGGGACAAGCGCAAACAGATTACATACAGGCGAATCTCCTGTTTGCTCAGCAGCCTCTTTAATACAAAGTCCCACCTCCTATGATAGACAGAACAGTCGTCCAATGCCAGCCCAGGAAACTGGACTTCCTATTACAAATGCCGCCCTCCCTGTCCCCTCCGAGGCTGCCAGAACGATAAATACAGTATATCCCTGTCAGCACTCAGAGATTCATTGGGGGCCATAAAAGATATATATATCCAAATTACCAGTGGGGCCGCATTAAACTGGAACGAGGGCCGAAATTGGCCCGCGGGCCGGACTTTGGACATGCCTGCTCTAAATTGTCCATTTTATCTGTTTTGATGGACAGAATGTTCGGAATTTGCAAGTCCTTGAAGTAAACTGGTAAAAGAGTTCTAGTAACTTGTGGGTTTATTACCATGCTCTAAACCTCCTCTGCACGCTCTCCATGATGGACTTGCTGACCAAAGCTGGATATTGGCTATCCTGACCACAGCTGGATATTGGCTATCCTGACCACAGCTGGATATTGGCTATCCTGACCACAGCTGGATATTGGCTATCCTGACCACAGCTGAATATTGGCTATCCTGACCACAGCTGGATATTGGCTATCCTGACCACAGCTGGATATTGGCTATCCTGATCACAGCTGGATATTGGCTATCCTGGCCACAGTTGGGTTCACAAAAAGTGAAGATCCAAGAAATGACCGTAGACATGAGCATTCGTTTTCGTCCGAATGCATTTTCGTCCGAATATTGGGTATTTTCGTTATCGATTAAACAAACAAAAACAAATGTGCAGAATACGAAAACCAAAAGATCCAACGCGTGGGCATGCGCACGCGTGATTCCCCTCCTTCTGAGGAACGTTCCTGAACATCCACTCAGGAGGAGGAAGAGCCCTCCCGGT
Source organism: Rana kukunoris (assembly GCA_029574335.1). Taxonomy (NCBI): domain Eukaryota; kingdom Metazoa; phylum Chordata; class Amphibia; order Anura; family Ranidae; genus Rana; species Rana kukunoris. Next base: position 162,569,203 of record CM056059.1, read on the forward strand.
CGTGTATATGCAGTGGCCGGGTAGGATGTGGTTAAAGACCACTGCGCAAATACTGTGTGACATAAAATATTGCAACATTCGCCACAAGATCAATTCCCCCTCCCGTCGCTCTCCTGCACCCTCCGCCGCTTACCGGGGGGGCGTGTCCTGATGTGAACAATATGAGATGTGATGTCTTTTTGACCCCAGAGCTCATATTTGAGAGGACCTGTCATGCTTTTTTCTATTACAAGGGATACTTACATTCCTTGTAATAGGAATAAAAGTGACCCATTTTTTTTTAAACTGTGTAAAAATAAATAAAATCAATTAAAATAAATAAGAAAACAAAAATGTTTTTTTTTTTAAAGAGCCCTGTCCCGACGAGCTCGCGCGCAGAAGCGAACGCACACGTGAGTAGCCCCCACATATGAAAACGGTGTTCAAACCGCACAAGTGAGGTGGCACCACAATCCTTATGCCGCGTACACACGATCATTTTTTGTGATGAAAAAAAACAACGTTTTCTGTGAAGTAAAAAACAAAGTTTTTGAAACGTCACTTTTCAAAGACGATGTTGCATACACACCATCGTTTTTTCACAAAAAGCGAGGTTACGTTCACCACTCTTTTCCATTGAAGCTCGCTTCATAACTAGCTTCTGGGCATGCGCGGGTTGAAAAACGTCGTTTTAAACGACATTTTTGCTACACACGGTGACTTTTTGTGAAACGACATTTTGAAAAACGACACAAAAAATTCAAGCATGTTGGAATTGTTTTTTTTGCCCACACACGATCAATTTAAATGACGTTTTAAAAAACAACATTTTTTTTTTCATCGCAAAAAACGACCGTGTGTACGTGGCATTAGAGTGAGAGCAATAATTATAGCCCTAGACATCCTCTGTAACTCAAAAGATGGAACCAATAGAATTTTTTAAACGTCGCCTATGGAGAATTGTAAAGGGTCACTAAAGGAATTTTTTTTCTCTTTAAAATAACAAACATGTTATACTTACCTCCACTGTGCAGTTCGTTTTGCACAGAGTGCCCCCGATCCTCATCTTCTGGGGTCCCTCGGCGGCTGTCTTTGGTCCTCCCCGCAAGTACTGACCACAGTCATGCGAGAGCTTGCATGGTGGTGAATAATTGTGGGCGTGCTTCCGTGATACAGCGAGCGGCCATAGCCGCTCACTGTATCACTCTGCTCTGCCCCTCGGCGCGCAGCGTCACTAGATGTGATTGACAGCAGCGCCAGCCAATGGCTGCGCTGCTCTCAATCCATCTGCTCTAGCCAATCAGCGGCCAGGCTGAGCGGAGAAGAGGATCTCGGGACTGCCCGTGAGACTTTTAAGGGGTCAGGTAAGTATAACAGGGGCTCGGGGGGGCGCAGCATAGGATGTAAATGTTTGACGCCTTTCCATAAGCGGACGCAATTTTGAATCGTGACATGTTGGGTATCATTTTACTCGGCGTAACATTATCTTTCACAATATAAAAAAAAAAATGAGCTACCTTTACTGTTGTCTTATTTTTTAATTCAAACATTCCAAAAGAAGTGCGCTTGTAAGACCGCTGCGCAAATATGGTGTGACAAAAAGTATTGTATTGACCGCCATTTTAGTCTCTAGGGTGTTAGAAAAATATATATATAATGTTTGGGGGTTATAAGTTTTCTAGTATACAAAAAAAATGTTTTTAAACTTGTAAACACTGAGTTTGAAAAACAGGCTCGGTTCTTAAGTGGTTAAATAAAGGTATTAAGATAAAAGGGCATTGGCCGCCATTGCAGGAGGTCCCCAGGGCCCCGCATGGCAACCCCCTGTATATATATATTTTTTTATTATTAACCACTTAAGGACCGCCTCCTGCACATATACGTCAGCAGAATGGCACGGCTAAGCACATGCACGTACAGGTACGTCCTGTACTAGTACCCAGCCGTGGGTCACGGGCGTGCATCCGCGGCGCGCTCCCGTGACTCGGTCCAAAGCTCTGGGACCGCGGGACTCGCGGACCCGAACGCCGCTTTAGTGCGGCGATTGATCCCCGGTGCTGAAGAACGGGGAGAGCCGTCACACCTACAGCCACACCCCCCTACAGTTGTAAACACACATTAGGGAACACATAACCCCTACAATGCCCCCTTGTGGTTAACTCCCAAACTTCAATTGTCATTTTTACAATAAACAATGCAATTTAAATGCATTTTTTGTCCCAAAAATGTGCAAAAATTGTCCGAAGTGTCCGCCATAATGTCGCAGTCTCGAAAAAAATCGCTGATCGCCGCCATTAGTAGTAAAAAAAATTAAAATAATAAAAATACAATAAAACTATCCTCTATTTTGTAAACGTTATACATTTTGCGCAAACCAACCGATAAACGCTTATTGCGATTTTTTTATCAAAAATAGGTAGAAGAATACGTATCGGCCTGAACTGAGGAAAAAAAAAATTATATATTTTTGGGGGATATTTATTATAGCAAAAAGTAATGCATTTTTTTCAAAATTGTCGCTCTGTTTTTGTTTAAAAAAAAAAAAACGCAGAGGTGATCAAATACCACCAAAAGAAAGCTCTATTAGTGGGCAAAAAAGGACGCCAATTTTGTTTGGGAGCCACGTCGCATGACAGCGCAATTGTCAGTTAAATCGACGCAGTAAACACTGAGTCGCCATTGCCTTTTTTTTCTAAAAAAGCGAGTTTCCTGGCTGTATAGGGCTGTCATACCTCTGGCTCATAAACCTAGAAAAAAGGAGCAGAAATAAAAGTCAGGGGATCATGAAAAATAACGAATCTCTGTATCTATGTCAGTGGAGGAGAGACAGTCGGGGAACTGGTATATTCAGAAATTCAGTTTTGGCAACCTACATATTCCTCTCAAGACAGGTGTACTTATAATCCCCGTAGGGTTCCCGGTGAAAGCCTTGCTACATTGTTAAGAAAGGACCAAGCTGTGTCAAGACTGAAAACATTTTTCTCTTCCATTAAGTGCTCTAAAATGAGGACGATTTCTGGGGTTGACTGGCGCTGAAGAAAACACGTCCGACGGGGGGTCTAATGTCTCTTTATCAATACTCTGAAAACAAACACAATGGGATCAGCCAGCCTGTTCCATATTGGGTCTCCATTGAGGTCAGGAGATCATCATTTTTGCCAGGAAGAATGAAGATTTAATTCCCACTAGTGAAAATATTTTATATCCTTCTCATTGAATAATTAATTTTTGTACGTTTTCAGCAGTAAAAAGACAGGAAGGACAAAGATTTGACTAAATATATATTCTATGTGTCACATATGCAGGGCCGCTGATTAGGCAGTACCAGGGCTGCCATCAGGGGGGTACAGGCACTACATCAGTAAGGGGCCCAGAGGTCCCCAGGGGCCCGGATGGCAACCCCCTTTTTTTATTATTTTTTTTATTTAAAAAAACATAAATTTTTTATATATTTTTTTTAATTATTTTTTTTTGTTTTTATTAAAGGGCCCAGAGGTCTCCAGGGCACGGATGGCACACCGCCCCCCCCCTTTTATTTTTTAATTTTTTTATAAAAAAAATAAAATAAAAAAAATGTATATATATATTTTTTATTTGCTTTTTGTTTTTATTAAAGGTCCCAATGGTCCCCAGGGGCCTGGAGGTCCACAGGGCCCGGATGACAACCCCCCTTTTTTTATATTTTTATATATATATATATATTTTTTTTTTTATTAAAGGGCCCATAGGTCCCCATGGCAACCCCCCTTTCTGGATGGCAACCCACCCTGTTTTTATATATATAAAAGACATTTTTAAAACATTTTTATATATTTTTTTTATTTTTATTTTTTATTAAAGGGCCCAGAGGTCCCCAGGGCCCCGGATGGCTAACCCCCTTTTTTTATATAATTTTTTGTTATATATATGTTTTTTTATTTCTTTTGTTTTCTGTAAGAGGCCCAGAGGTCCCCAGGGCAACCCCCCCAATTCATGGGTACTCCCCGATTCTCGATTCATGCCCCCCCCCCCGCTTCTCAGTTTTCTCAATTAGCAGTCCCACCCACCCACTTCTCAATTCGTGGCAGCCCCCCCCCCGCTTCTCAATTTTAGGCGGCAGCATCCCCCCCGCTCTCTGCTCCCCAACTTTGTGGGAACAGTTTGGGGATGGCCCCTTCCTGTTCCAACATGACTGCACACCAGTGCACAAAGCAAGGTCCATAAAGACATGGATGAGTGAGTTTGGGGTGTAGGAACTTTACTGGCCCGCACAGAGTCCTGATCTCAATCCAATAGAATACCTTTGAGATTAATTGGAGCAGAGGCTGCAAGTAAGGCCTTCTTGTCCAACACCAGTGCCTGACCTCACAAATGCGCTTCTGGAAGAATGGTCAAACATTCCCATAGACACACTCACAAACCTTGTGGACGGCCTTCCCAGAAGAGTTGAAGCTATTATAGCTATTTTTTGGGGGGATGGTGCCCCAAGTTCAAATTTTTGTTAAGAGAATTAGAGCTTTAGGCTCTTATTACGTGCTTCTAAAAGAAAAAATCCCCATTAGGGCCCGGGCGCATGGATTAGGGGGGTCGCCGCCCCGTGCCCCGCATGGATAGGCCGACACTGCATTGGACCTTAGGATACCAAGGGATAGCCCACCGCTGGAGAATGGAGAAGCTTTTTTTGGCTGGGAATCAGAGGATCAGTTAAAGTGGTTGTAAACCATTTACAACCACTTTAACCTACAGATAAGCCTAGGTTAAGGCATACCTGTAGGTGCTCGAAATATCTCCCAGACCTCCACGATCTAGGAGATATTTGCAATGTCCCCGAACGATAACTTCTAGTACGCTGTGTCGTTTCAAACTGGGGTCATGCCGTGACTGGCGGCTCCCAAGCGCATTTGTGAGAGTGACGTCACGCGTCTTTGGCCAGTCACAGAGACGGATTTCGCAACCCCCGGAAGGAAGAGGGGTGAAGAATAAACGCTCGCTGCCAGTGAGGAAGGTGGGGGCATCGCGGACTTCTCCTGCAGATAAGTGACACATAATGGGCTACTATGCGATGCATAATTCCCATTAGTCTTTACCTTTGCAGGGAAACAAAGAGGAAGTAAAACCCATCACCATAGGTGTTCACAGCCTATAGCATTAGGGTAGAAAAGAAAGGAAAAAGCGCCTCTAGGTTATCTAGTATAATTTTAATAACAAATAAAAGTATCCAGCACTTACATATGGTATAACAGCAGCAGAAGATGAAGTGCTGGCAGTCTACTGAACCAGGAGGTGTCGAGCGTGTGCAACATCCACCGAGTATGTCACAAGCAGGGGATCGGATGCTGGCGATCCAAGACGGCAGCTAATACAGAAATGTCAGTGGAATGTGTTGATTATTAATTCAAAAAGCCGGTGGAGAGCGGTGTCCACAATCGATAAGCTGGAGGAGGAACAGCTCGTATGCCGGGTGTTGACGTCAGGAGGACAATGGGGGCCGATCAGGGTCAAAACATAACACAACGCGTTTCAGAGCTGGCGTTAGTCCATAGGGAGAACCGCGCGCTCCTTTTTCAAGTGTGGATAGGGAGGGGATGTTCACCGACCAATAGGAGGTCTCTAAACACGATCGGCTTAAGAGACTATGTAAATAAAGAGAAAATAAGGTGGAGAAGCAAGAGGACAAAAACAATGAATTGAAAAAGAAAAAGAAAGAAGAGAACAATAAAAATAATTTTTTACATAAATGGATTTAAATGTTTGGGATTTGGGGAAAGGCAATAATTAAAAAAAGGGGGGATCACAATAATAAATACGTATCGCTGAGTGAATTTTGCACAAAGCATAAAAAAAGGGGAATGAGGTAGTCCTATCTAATTGGATACCTAAATTATAAAGAGGAAATATGAGGACAAGAGCGTAGCTACCTGTCACTTCTTATAAAACTACAGTATTTTGAACAAATAATGGGGCAGAATTAATATGTAAATATACATTTATGGATACACATTATTGCATATGAAGTAAGGTCCTCTATGAGCATATAATATAAGTTACAATAGAACAGTGTGATAAATAACATTCGTAACATAAATAATAACATTAAAATACATTATAAAAATTCATTAAGGAATTATTATTTGATGAGTAGATGATAAAATTTGATGGAAAATTGATTCGAAAAGGGGAATATCAAAAAATACACATATAATTTATCTTAGAAAAATTATTATATAGAAAACAGTATATTGATAAGATGGAGAGGATGTTATATAGAGTAACATGTGATGTTACAACTACTATATTTTTATATAGTTGTTTCTTTATTATTAATATTTTATTGATATCATTGTTTTCTTAAAGGATGGTATTAACATCCAGTTCCTCGTTGAGACCTAATAGGGCAAGGCAATTTAAAGTGAAGATCCAGAAGGTCTCACGTTCACATAATCGCGAAAAACGCTCAGCCTCAGATAGCTTGTTGGGTATTGATTCGATTACCCACACCCGCAAGCTATCAGTGGACTGGTCATGGTGTTGGAGAAAATGGTGTGGTACGCTGTGCTCATCGCAACCAGCCTCTATGAGGCGTCGATGAGTACCAAAACGTTGCCTGAGTGGGTTGATTGTGCGGCCCACGTATAATAAACCACAGGAACATGTAAGGCAATATACCACATGATCAGTGGAACAATTGTAGAAATTTTCTAGATGGTAAGTTTTTTCTCTATGGGCAAAATTTTTTTGCCCATGAGTAACAATTGCCTTTCCCAAAATCCCAAACATTTAAATCCATTTATGTAAAAAATAATTTTTATTGTTCTCTTCTTTTTTCTTTTTCTTTTTCAATTCATTCTTTGTGTCCTCTTGCTTCTCCTCCTTATATTCTCTATATTTACATGGTCTCTTAAGCACGCAAGCCAATGTTTAGAGACCTCCTATTGGTCGGTGAACATCCCATGACTTCCTCTTAAGTCCTCTAAATCCTTCCCCTATCCACACTTGAAAAAGGAGCGTGCGGTTCTCCCTATGGACTAGCGCCAGCTCTGAAACGCGTTGTGTTATGTTTTGACCCTGATTGGCCACCGTCCTCCATCGTCCTCCTGACGTCAACACCCGGCATACGAGCTGTTCCTCCTCCAGCTTATCGATCGTGGACACCGCTCTCCACCGGCTTTTTGAATTAATAATCAACACATTCCACGGACATTTCTGTATTAGCTGCCGTCTTGGATCGCCAGCATCCGATCCCCTGCTTGTGACATACTCGGTGGATGTTGCACACGCTCGACACCTCCTGGTTCAGTAGACTGCCAGCACTTCATCTTCTGCTGCTGTTAGACCATATGTAAGTGCTGGATACTTTTATTTGTTATTAAAATTATACTAGATAACCTAGAGGCGCTTTTTCCTTTCTTTTCTCTTCTATGTACATTTGAGTTGACTTCACTCTCGGAGAGCAGCCCTGGTTATCTATAACATACCCACTTACTAGACAAAAGACCTGGACTTTTGAATTTAGTCTTTTGGACTGTAACAATTAAATTACTATTATATCAAACAATGTAACTGATGTATCCCTGTATTACTTCTCCTTTATACTGATCATTGTCTATGAACACCCTGAGCGCTGTATTCCTGTGTTATTTTTGTTTATAGCATTAGGGTGTGCACCCAAAGCTCAAACACACCCTACTGATCACTCTCAATGTTCCTTCAGAAAGGGAAGGGACCGGTAAATTACATATTTAATGGTCCCTTCCCCTAGTCATCCCAAAACATCCCGGCAGCAACAGTCGGCAGGAGAAGAGAGGAGGGAAGCCAGCAGCACTGTGGGGGGAAAGGGGGGGGGGGCGCCAAGGCCGTAGGGCGAATCTGTGCTGCACAAGGTGATTAGGGTGTGCCTGGGCATCAAGGTTTACTTCCTCTTTAAGTACACGCGCTTTCCACCTCCCCTGGACTACATGACCAATTAACCCTTGTAGTGTGGGTGCAACCCCCACTGCAAGGAGGAGTTTTCTGATTTCTCAGAGTTGGGCTTTAATAATAGACCCCTGATGTCTACATAAAGAGAACATGTCACCAGCCCAAAGCTAATAAGCTCCTATGGGATAACAATACAATGAAATTGAAAAAAGTGTAATAAAATACATTTGAATCAAATAAATTGAAATCATTAAAAAATGGGAAATACAGTATATAAATATATTTATATAATGCTTGGGGGTTCTAGGTGATTTTCTAATAAAAATTAAAGAATTAACATGTGTGTAATAAAAAAAAAAACCTTGGGCAGTATGTGGTTAAAATGCCATACACATAAATAATAAATAAAATAAAATAAATAGGTTCATTAAGTGGTTATTATATAAAGGAGCTCACTTTGTATAGCACACTTCATGTAATAAACGTGTCAATTGTAAAGGGTTTTTTCTTCTTTTTTTTTTTTTTTTATGAAAAGATACACACTGATTGCACGGGGGACAGAATACAATAAGTGCCGCACTACACATCATTTTTCAAGGACATGAAAATGTCCTTGAGAGGAAGCATCCTGTTAGATTCAAGAGGATTTTTAACAGCATAGTAGCGATCCAGAATAGCACCTGCAGCATCAATTTTACTACACTCAGTCAGAGCTTTAACCACTTGCTTACTGGGCACATAAACCCCCTTCGTGCCCAGGCGAAATTTCAGCTTCCGGCACTGCGTCGCTTTAACTGACATTTGCGCGGTCGTGCGACGTGGCTCCCAAACAAAATTGACGTCCTTTTTTTCCCACAAATAGAGCTTTATTTTGGTGGTATTTGATCACCTCTGCGGTTTTTATTTTTTGCGCTATAAACAAAAAAAGAGCGACAATTTAAAAAAAATATATATATTTTTTACTTGTTGCTATAATAAATATCCCATTTAAAAAAAAAAAAAAAAAGTTATAGCGCCTACAAAATGGGGAACAGAATTATGATTTTTTTTTATTATTTTTTTTTACTAGTAATGGCGGCGATCTGCGATTTTTGTAAAAAAATCCTACCCTACCTGGGACATGCCCCGGGAAGGGTTGCCACCTCATCCCTTTAAATCAGAACACATATGAATTACACAGGTTCTGAGTCTCAGGCCTCGTACACACGATCGGACATATCCGATGAAAACGGTCCGCGGACCATTTCCATCGGATATGTCCGATCGGGAGTTTGATCCGATGGCGTGTACACACCATCGGATCAAATTCCCCGCCGCCGGACGGCGCGGTGACGCGGCGGTGACATTGACGCCGCCACGTCACCGCCACGTCACCGCACCAGGAAGTTAAACACTTCCGCGCATGCGCCGAATCCATTTGGCGGCGGCGCGGCGGCGGTGGGGGACGACATGTCTGCTGGTAAGTGTACTAACCAGCAGACATGTCGGGCGGACAGATTCCACCGGATGGATTTCAAAGCATGCTTTGAAATCTGTCGGGTGGAGAAATCTGTCCGCTAGCCCATACACACGAGCGGAGATGTCTGCTGAAACGGTCCATCGGACCGTTTTCAGCGGACATATCCCCTCGTGTGTACGAGGCCTCAGGCTAATGCAGATTAGGCACTGAGTGAGTTTAATTACCACCATAATCAGCCACAGAACCTGTGTAATTCATATGTGTTCTGTTTTAAAGGGATGAGGTGGCAACCCTAGCCCCAGGGGACATGTATCAATGCAAAAAAACTTTTAAAAACAACAGTTTTTTTCAGGAGCAGTGATTTTAAATGACTTTTTATCCTTCAGAAATTACATTGTGTGCAGGGACAGTTCTAAGCACAGGAAACAATCGCTACTTTACAGGCATACTATTCACACCCCAGGTACAACATTTAAAGGAATATTTCACTTTTAGTGTTTCACTTTAAGCATTATTAACTGCTTGCCGACCAGCCGCCGTCATATTACTGCGGCAGGTCGGCACTGCTACGCGAGAGCACGTAGCTCTACGTCCTATCTTTTTCGGCCTCTAGAGGGCGCGCGCGTGCCCGGCGGGCGCAATCGTTCGTTACAGAGCGGGGAACGGGAGGTATGTGTGTAAACACATACCTTTGGTTCCTGTCAGCGGGGGAAACGCTGATCTTCTGTTCATACAATGTATGAACAGAAGATCAGTGATTTCCCCTTGTGAGTCAACCCCCCCATACAGTTAGAACACACCAGGAACATACTTAACCCCTTCCCTGCCCCCTAGTGTTAACCCCTTCACTGCCAATGGCATTTTTATAGTAATCCAATGCATTTTTATAGCATTTTATAGCATTGATCGCTATAAAAATGCCAATGGTCCCAAAAATGTGTCAAAATTGTCCGATGTGTCCGCCATAATATCGCAGTACCGAAAAAAACCGCTGATCGCCGCCATTACTAGTAAAAAAAAATATTAATAAAAATGACATAAAACTACCCCCTTTTTTGTAAACGCTATAAATTTTGCGCAAACCAATCAATAAACGCTAATTGCGATTTTTTTTTACGAAAAATATGTCGAAGAATACGTATCGGCCTAAACTGGGGAAAACATTTTTTTTAGATATTTTTGGGGGATATTTATTATAGCAAAATGTAAAAAATATTGCATTTTTTTCAAAATAGTCGCTCTATTTTTGTTTATAGTGCAAAAAATAAAAACCGCAGAGATGATCAAATACCACCAAAAGAAAGCTCTATTTGTGGGAAAAAAAGGATGCCAATTTTGTTTGGGAGCCACATTGCACGACCGCGCAATTGTCAGTTAAAGCGACGCAGTGCCGAATCACAAAAAGTGCTCTGGTCAGGAAGGGGGTAAATCCTTCCGGGCAGGGCTTTTTTTCTTAAACAATAGGTGCTGGAACTCAGCCACGACCCCCCAAAACTCCTCCACCCACACACACCCTCCAAATCACATTGAATAGTGGATGTGGTCAGTCAAATTTCACGAACAGTAGAAGGGTCCAAAAGGGGAATTAAATACCAATATTGCGTTATATACAGAGTGCAGAGTTCAGGGGGGGTTACACACAGAGTGCAGAGCTGCCACTTCTAAACACAGAAACCAGACTTCTGTGTTTACAAGTGATTGTGGTGAGCAGCCCCCCCCCCCCAGGGTCTGAGCCAGAGGTGGTGGAAATGAGTTCCACCAAGTTCCCCCTGAAAAAAAGCCCTGCTTCCGGGGCTGAAGTGGTTAAAATCACTGCTCCCGAAAAAAAAAAAACTTTTTTTTGCATTGATACATGTTCCCTGGGACAGGACCCAGGTCCCCAAACACTTTTTATGGCAATAACTTGCATATAAGCCTTTAAAATTAGCACTTTAGATTTTCCATAGACTTTTCCAGGGTGTTCTGCGGCTTTTCGAATTTGCCGCGAACATCCCAAATTGTTCACTGTTCGGCGAACAGGCAATGTTCGAGTCTAAGCTCATCCCTACTGGGGAGGTCTATTGTTGCTGGTGGGGGATCTATTGTTGCGGGGGTCAAATATGTATGGCTGGCTGCTAGAGAGTCTGTTGATAGAAGGTCTATTGTTGCTGGGGTGGATTCATTGTTTCTGAGGGTATTTTGTTGCAGGGGGTCTATTGTTGTAGGGAGGTCTATTGTTGCCAAGGGGATCTATTGGGGGAGTGGGGTCTATTGTTGCTAGGGTGATTATTTTGTTGAGGGGGTCTTTTGAAGTTGTTAAATGAAGGTGGGATAGGCTACCCTGAAAAATAGAACTTTTTAATGATTGCCTAAAGGCAGACAGACAGAGTAATGCCTCGTACACACGGTCAGACTTTTAACCGTGCAAAAGTCCTCCGTGAGTCCGTCGGAAGTCTGACGGAAAGAAAAAGAGAACAGGTTCTCTACCTAAGGTCTGTTGGACTTCAAAAAGTCAGATGGAGGCTACACACGGCCAGACTTTCCTAGAAAAAAAGCCTGTCAGACTTTTTTTTCTCTGAAAATCTGGCCATGTGTACGAGGCATTCGAAAGAGCCATTCAGATTGGAGTAGAGAATTGTGGAGGATGGGAGAGGCTATGGACAGATTGAGGAAAGGTGTTCTACAGTAGATTATGATGAGAGAAGCTGTGGACAGATCGAGGAAAGGAGTTCTACAGTGGATTATGAGAGAAGCTGTGGACAGATCGAGGTAGGGCATCCCAGAGGATGGGAGAGGCTCTAGAGCAGTGGTTCTCAACCTCAGTCCTCAAGTACCCCCAACGGGCCATGTTTTCAGATTTTTCTTTACTCTGCACAGCTGCTTTAAATAGATATCAATGACGTGGTATTAATAAGCTCTATTTTATCTAAGGGAATTTCCCAAAACATGGCCCATTGGGGTTACTGAGGTTGAGAACCACTGCTCTAGAGAAGTCCTGGATGAAAGAAGGTGACGGGGAAGCTACAAGGCAGAAGGTCTTGAGAGGATCAGAGAGGACAGTTTGGTTGATTGTTTGAGATGGGGTTGGTTGTGTAGATTATCCTAATGCTTAGATGACCAAGGTTATGAATATGATTGACTGATAAACATAGGACACTGTTGGATGGGGGGCAAATTATTTTGTATGATTCTACAAACATGAGAAAACATTGTTGAAACCCTTCGAAATCTTGGTTGCCTAATCTTGTACAGGTAAATATGATTGCCATTGAACCTGATTGTCTGAGTGTCTTTGCAATTGGGGTGTCTGGTTGTGGGATCACCAATCTGTCAGGTCATCTGAGGCCAGGTGATAGATGCACACCGTTGGGTTCAGGAGCACACCGTTAAGGTAGTGGACCCTTTGGCTGACTGCTGAGGATGGAGCTCCTGGTGGTTCAGCAATGCAGGTCCACTGGAGCACTCACACGGATCACACTGGGAGCTAGAGCATGAGATTTCCCAGGGCACAGAGTCTAAGATGCAGCAGGTTTTCACCAGGGCCTCTGATGGTGAGGATGGCCTTCGCTGCAGCTGACTCCAGGTTGCAGCCCCTAGGGTCTCCCAGCTCATGCTCATGGATGGGTACTGGTGGATTGAGAGGAAGCAACAGTCCATGACAACAAGGGGCAGTCAGGAGGACAAGCCAATGGTGGGGGCAATGAGCAGACAGGGATAGACAGGAGAACATGCCAAAGGTCGGGGTATCAAGCGGATAAGTATAGTCAAGAGAACAAGCCAAGGTCGTTATACAGAAACAGACATAGAGCACACGACATGAATCACACAGGAAGTCTAACACACTAATGTTGACCGGCAAGGCTTGGCTTGCAGAGCACAGGTTAAATAGTGTTTCCTGTTAGAGGCTGGGGTGGAGCACTGCTGATGGAGGATTGCTTAAAGGGTTTGTAAAAGATTTTTTTTTTTATCTTAATAGCTTCCTTTACCTTAATGCAGTGCTGTTTTCATGTCCTCATTGTTCGTTTTTGCTCTCACGTTGCTGTAATTATTCTCTGATCTCCACACTTCCTGGTTGTCTGTTTCCTGATAACCACAGTGCTGGGAGCTTTCTCTCTGTGGTCACTAATCAAGGAGGTGTAATTACTGTGTGTCTAAAACCCCTCAGCACCAATCAGTTTAGTTTTCCAAACCATCACTGCCTTGTATTGGCTCTCTGGCTCTGTACAGCAGAGACAGGAAACAACATGCAAAAACAAAACTAGAAACTGCAGGTACATTATATGATTGATTTTTATCTATTTTTAATCTTTTTTTAAAAGGAATCAGTTAACTATTATGTCTCTATACCCTGTAAACAGTAATTTCAGCTTTTATTTTATTTTATTTCCAACTCCTTTAATCACACGGGTGAGAAGCACACCGTCTCTATGCTGAATACAAGCAGAGAGGTAAGCAGACAGACATGGCATGAAACATTACTGCAGAATCATGACACCATCTGTTGAGCTCCATATGATTAACCCCCAAGTTCCAGAGATGGGAGAGGCTCTGGAGGAGTCCTGGAGGTGGGCATTGGAGAAGGTGAAGAGGAAGCAGGAGGTCTTGAGAGTTGCAGAGACCACCCAATGTTAATGAGGAGGTGGAGACTCGGCTCCTTGCACAGATGGAAAGGGCTGCAAGGGCTGGGACAGTGATAATAATGGGGGATTTTAACTACCCAGAAATTGACTGGAATAATGGAATTTCTGGGACAGTTAAAGGACAAAAATTTAAAAACCTATTGCAGGACAATTTTATGGTCCAGTTTATTGAGGCCCCAACTAGGAATGATGCTCTGTTGGACCTGGTAATCTCAAACCATGCAGAGCTTAATACTAATGTTCAGATAAAGGAGCACCTAGGTAGCAGTGATCATAACATGATTTTGTTTAATGTAAACTATAAGCAAGAAATACATACAGGAAAGATAAAAACACTTAATTTCAAGAGAGCAAATTTTCAAAGCATGAGGACTGCTCTCCAGGGCTTGGACTGGGAGGGAATATTGGCACCGATGAACACAGAACAGAAATGGGAATTCTTCAAAAAGACTCTTTGGAACCTCACTGCAAAGTATATTCCCATGGGCAATAAGTTTAAAAGGCTAAAGATAAAACCTATGTGGCTCACGGTCAAAGTTAAAAAAGCGATAAGAAAATAGCTTTTAAAAAATATAAAAATGAAGGAACACTAGTGTCGTTTAAATGTTACAAAGAATATAATAGAATATGTAAAAGGGAAATCAAGGATGCAAAAATTCAAAATGAACGACAGATTGCAAAAGATAGTAGGACAAACCCCCAAAAAATATTTAAATATATTAATAGTAAAAAGGTCAAGTCTAAGCATGTAGGCCCTTTACAAAATAATCTAGAGTGGGTGACTGAGGACAAAGAGAAGGCAAATTTATTAAATGCTTTCTTCAGCTCTGTGTATACAATGGAGCATGGGGGAGCTCATGTCCATAATGGGGGTGGGAGTGACAAAGCCCCAAATCCACAATGGCTCAAAAGTGATATGGTCCAGAAATATTTAGACAGAACAAAGGTGGATAAAGCACCTGGACCAGATGGCATCCACCCACGGATCCTAAAAGAATTGAGCTCTGAAATTTCAAAGCCACTGTATCTAATATTTAGGGACTCATTAATGACAGGAATAGTACCACTGGATTGGCGTAGAGCCAATGTGGTGCCTATATTTTAAAAAGGGAACAAAGTCTTTACCAAGTAACTATAGACCTGTTAGTTTAACTTCTATAGTTGGGAAGATACTGGAACGTTTAATAAAAGACCACATGGATGAGTTCTTGCTGGAAACAAACCATTTAAGCAGCAGACAGCATGGATTCATGAAGGACAGAAGTTGTCAGACAAACCTTATTTCCTTTTATGAAGAGGTAAGTAAAACCCTGGACAGAGGCGTGGCAGTGGACGTCGTATACTTGGATTTTGCAAAAGCGTTCGATACAGTTCCCCACACACGGCTCATGTGTAAGGTAAGGTCTACAGGATTGGATATATCAGTTTGTAAATGGATAGAAAACTGGCTGAAAGACAGAATTTAGAGAGTTGTGGTTAATGATTCTTACTCTGAATGGTCCAAGGTTATCAGCGGTGTACCCCAAGGTTCAGTGTTGGGTCCCTTACTTTTCAATATATTTATAAATGATATTGGGTCTGAGATCCAAAGTAACATTTCTGTTTTTGCAAATGACACCAAGCTATGCAGCGGAATAACGTCCTTACAGGATGTCTCCAATTTACAAGCCGACCTCAATGCTCTGTCTAATTGGGCGACTAAGTGGCAGATGAGGTTTAATGTTGATAAATGTAAAGTTATGCACTTGGGGGGTAAGAATATGCATGCATCATACATGCTAGGGGGAGTACAACTGGGGGGATCTGTAGTGGAGAAGGATCTGGGGGTTTTAGTTGATCATAAGCTCAATAATGGCATGCAATGCCAAGCTGCGGTTTCCAAAGCGAGCAAAGTCCTTTCTTGTATTAAGAGAGGTATGGACTCCAGAGATAGAGATATCATTTTGCCCCTGTACAAATTATTAGTAAGACCTCATTTGGAATATGCAGTCCAGTTTTGGGCACCAGTTCTCAAAAAGGATATCGGAGAACTGGAGAAAGTGCAGAGAAGGGCAACCAAACTGATAAGAGGCATGGAGGAGCTCAGCTATAAGGAAAGATTAGAGGAACTGAATTTATTCACTCTTGGGAAGAGGAGAATAAGGGGGGATATGATCACCATGTACAAATATATAAGAGGTCCATATAGTGAACTTGGTGTTGAGTTATTCACTTTAAGGTCAACACTGAGGACAAGGGGGCACTCTTTACGTCTGGAGGAAAAGAGATTTCACCTTCAAATACGGAAAGGTTTCTTCACAGTAAGAGCTGTGAAAATGTGGAACAGACTCCCTCCGGAGGTGGTTCTGGCCAGCTCAGTAGATTGCTTTAAGAGAGGCCTGGATTCTTTCCTAAATGCACATAATATAACGGAGTACTAAGTTTTGTAGGTAAAGTTGATCCGGGGTAAATCCGATTGCCTCTCGGGGGATCTGGAAGGAATTTTTTCCCCTCCAGCAGCAAATTGGATCATCGCTCTGCTGGTTTTTTTTGCCTTCCTCTGGATCAACTGTGGGTATGGAGTTGGGTGTATGGGATGTACTGTGTTTATTTTGTTTGTTTATTTTTTTTATGGTTGAACTGGATGGACGTGTGTCTTTTTTCAACCTGACTAACTATGTAACTATGTAACTATGTACTATGTAAGAGAGGACAGTTTAATTGAAGGATGAGGTTTGTGGTGTATATTATCCTAACACTTGGATGACCAAGGTTATGTAGATTATTGACTGGTCAATATAGGACAATATGGGGGTACACATTTATTTGTATGCTTCTACTTATACTATATGGACAAATATTGTTGAAACCCTTCAAAATCTTAGTTGCTCAGCCTTGTACAGGTTAAATGTAATTGAAATTGAGTCTGCTTGTGACTATTGATTGTCTATGCAATAAAGTTGTCTGGTTGTGGGATGTTCCAAAAGACAGTAGAGGCTCTAGAGAAGACCTGGAGGTGGTCATGGCAGGAAGTGAAGAGCAAGCTAAAGAGCAGGAGGTCTTGAGAGGAGAAAAGAACTCTTGGTTGATATTTTGATATGAGGTTGATGGTAGATTATCCTAATGCTTGGATGATCAAGGTTATGTATTTGATTGACTGATAAACATACGGCACTGTGTTGAGTATCCAAATATGAACACACATGGCTGAAACTCTTCAAAATCTTGGTTGCCCAACCTTGTACAGGTTCAGGTTTCAGAAAAGGCGCTACGCTAAAGTTAGTGGGAGAGTGGGAGAGTGGGAGAGTTATGTTGCTCCCACTCCTAATTTTGCTAAATTGGGCTGCTGTCAGCCCTGAATTATCCTGTGAGTCATTCTGTGCTCCGGAAATGTAGTTCCATCTCTGGGTGGCAGGTGGCACCAGAGGGATTCAGGCAGAGCCACTTTTCCCCAGCAGCCAATTGGAGAATTGGAGGAGTTTTCCCTCACGGAGCATGCTGGGGAGGGGTATATCCGTGGCAGACGCAATTTTTCGGGGTTCTTCGCTGGTTCTGGGTTCCAGGTGTGGCACCCATCTTTAGGGTGTGCGTACCCAACGGACCCCAGCGATATGGCCTACCAGGCCGGGGTCGCATGCTACTGGGAGTTCCCTGCTGATGCAGAAAGGGGCCCTAGCGACTTGCTGGAGGCCCCACTTCTACTGAAGAGATCCTAAGCTGTGTGCTGTTCGGTGGGGGATCGGCTTGAGGAGAACCAGGAGGCAGGTGATCCAAAAGGAATTGAATGAACCATCGGGGATCTGGTTGCCAGGAAATGACAAATAACCATAGACTGTCAACTGGTGACCTCTAGTGAAAAGAGAACTTTCTGGGAAGATTTGTACTACAGTCCAACATTGGGCCTGTGGCAGGGGCTTTCATCTAAAACGCTCAATTCTACTAGAGCCAAGTCAGTGAGAGAGACTTGTTCCTCCCAGCAACCTTAAGTGACGTTCAGGCTGCCAGGCTTGTGGCAGAAGTCTGTCCGGGGGCACTTCACCCACTCTGGCTAGAGTGGTGATGAATTGTACTACTACGGAAAGCAGTACTGCTTTCTCTTTTCATCCAAGCCTGATACCGCAACGTTCTCTCCTTTCATCAAACTTTCCTCTCTACCTCATATTGATGTTGGTCGTGTTGGACCTGGAAATTAAGCATTCAGAAAACTTCAGCGGCAGGTTTGGACATTCTCTTATTGTTCTGCTCACTGCAATCACCCCTAGACAGCACACAAGAGTAACTTAATACGCCAATCCCAAATCAACCAGCGGCTCCTGAGAGGTTATCGCTACACAGGTAAAAGTAATTGACATTGAAACAACTTGTGACTATCGATTGTCTATGCCATCTAGGGATGAGCCGAACATCCCCGCGTACAGTTCGCATCAGAACCTTTGAACGGACTGAACGTTCGCGCGAACATTTAGAACCCCATTGACGTCAAGGGGACTCGAACGTTCAAATTCAAAAGTGCTCATTTTAAAGCCCCATATGCAAGTTATTGTCGGAAAATGTCTTTGAGAACCCGGGTCTTGCCCCAGGGAGCATGTGTCAATGGAAAAAGGTTTTAAAACCGGTCGTTTTTTCTGGAGCAGTGATTTTAATGATGCAGCATCATTAAAAACACTGCTTCAGAAAAAACAACCGGTTTTAAAGATACTATATACACCCAGCAGGTACGATATTTAAAGTATTTTTTTAAATTTGTTTTATTTAAGCATCATGATGCTTAAATAAAAAAGAAAAAAAAAGAAAAATTCCTTTAACCACTTCCAGACCGCTATACGACTTTTTACGGCCACACTTTAAAGATGGATATCTCGGTAACGGCAGCAGCAGCTGCCACAACCGAGATATCCATTTTTAGTGTGAGTGGTCCTGTAAAACATAACAGCGGTCTCAGTGGCGGATTTGCCGCGAGATCGCCGTTATCAGCGGCGGGAGAGGGCCCCCCCCTCCCGCCGCTCTCCCGCGCCCTCCGCCGCTTACCAGAGCCGTCGGTAGCGGCGGAGGCGATTGGGTCCGTTCGTCTGCTGTGTGGGGATGCGAGTGAGGGAAATGTGTCCCTCACCTGTCCCCATGGCTCTGCTGGGCGGAAGTGACGTCAAAACGTCAGTCCCGCCCAGCGTCTTAAAGAAACATTTTTTTTTTTGTATTTTGAAAAAATTACAGTTTCAAATTTTAATTTTTTTTTTGCATTTTAGTCTAAATATGAGATCTGAGGTCTTTTTGACCCCAGATCTCATATTTAAGAGGACCTGTCATGCTTTTTTTTATTACAAGGGATGTTTACATTCCTTGTAATAGGAATAAAAGTGATAATTTTTTTTCCCAGTGTAAAAAATAATAAAACATATAAAAATTAATAAGAATTTTTTTTTTTAAAGCACCCCATTCCACCGAGCTCGCGCGCAGAAGCGAACGCATACGTGAGTAGCGCCCGCATATGAAAACGATGTTCAAACCACACAAGTGAGGTATCACCGCGATCGTTAGAGCGAGAGCAATAATTATAGCCCTAGACCTCCTCTGCAACTCAAAAAATGCAACCTATAGAATTTTTTAAACGTCGCCTATCAAGATTTTTAAGGGTAAAAGTTTGATGCCATGCCACGAGCGGGCGCAATTTGTAAGCGTGACATGTTAGGTATCATTTTACTCGGCGTAACATTACCTTTCACAATACATAAAACATGGGGCCAAATTTATTGCTGTCTTATTTTTTAATTCAAAAAAGTAAATTTTTTCCAAAAAAAGTGCGCTTGTAGGACCGCTGCGCAAATATGGTGTGACAAAAAGTATTGCAATAACCGCCATTTTATTCTCTAGGGTGGTAGAAAAAAAATATATATATAATGTTTGTGGGTTTTAAGTAATTTTCTAGCGAAAAAAATTGTTTTAGTCTTGTAAACACCAAATCTGAAAAACACCCTCTCTGACTGATCTCTAACCAGCACTGGAACACACTACACAGAGCCGACCTGCACTCGGCCTTTTATAGTGTGGGGCGTGTACTAAACCCCCTGAGCCATAATTGGCCAACGCCACCCTGGCTTTGGCCAATTACGGCTCTCTGTACTGACGATGCTGTGATTGGCCAAGCATGCGAGTCATAGTGCATGCTTGGCCAATCATCAGCGTGCAATGCCACAGTGAATTATGGGCCGTGGCACGTCACTTGAATTTGGCGCGAACGACCCGTTTTGTTAGTATTTCGACGAACGATCGAACATATGATGTTCTAGTCGAACATATGTTAGACTCGAACACGAAGCTTATCCCTAATGCCATCAGGCTGTTTGGTTTGTGGGATCACCCACCTCTTGACCTCATCAAATTTGTCCCATGTTCCAAAAGACGGTAGAGGCTCTGGAGAAGACTTGGAGGTGGGCATGGCAGGAAGTGAAGAGCAAGCTAAAGAGCAGGAGGTCTTGAGAGGTGAAAAGAACTCTTGGTTGATATTTTGATATGAGGTTAATGGTGTAGATTATCCTAATGCTTGGATGATCAAGGTTAAGTATTTGATTGACTAATAAACATACAGCACTATGCTGAGTATCCAAATATGAGCACACATGGCAGAAACTCTTCAAAATCTTGGTTGCCCAACCTTGTACAGGTAAAAGTAATTGACATTGAACCCAATTGTGACTATCGATTGTCTATGTTATCAGGCTGTCTGGTTTGTGGGATCACCCACCTCTTGACCTCATCAGAATTTCCCCATGTATGTTGACGTGTTATCTCCTCTCTCTGAGCCTTTTTACGAGAATAGAGCTGCAGATAGGGAATCTTAGTTATTGCCTCCTTTTATTTCATAAGTAGCAGTAAAATCCAGCTGGGGTGATGGATGGCTCTTTGTGTGACAGTCAATGTAAATCTATACTCCGTGTTTGTCTTGGAGAGGAAGGAGGTCGGCCGAGGGCAGCATGGGTTTTATGTTGGTGTCTTTGTTCATTAATTGATCTCATATGCAGTAAAACCAAGATACAATATTAAAGGTAAAAGGAAACGTGATTTGTACAAGGAAGGGAGTCATTAGTGTAGTTGGGGTCAGAAGGGACTCTCTGGTGTCACCACTGCACTTAACAAGTTATTCCTCCATATACTAGAGTGTGTAGATTCTAGGAAGTCCCAGACATGTATGGCTGAATTCTATCAGATCTCACAATCCAGAGTCAGGATTAAATAATGACTCCGCTCAACCTTAAGCTGACTTGAAGAATACCTCTCTGGTGAGAAAGTGTATCCACTCACTAACTGCTCGAATAGGTGCTTCACTCTCTCAATCAACATTAACTGTATTAAATAGTCCATGTATTAAATAGAAATTAAATAGAATGTACAGTGCCTTGAAAAAGCATTTATACCCCTTGAAATTTAACACATTTTGTCATGTTACAACCAAACATTTTAATATATTGTATTTGGATTTTAAGTGATAGGCCAACACAAAGTGGAACATAATTGTGAAGTGGAAGGAAAATGATAAATGGTTTTCCAATTTTTTTTTACAAATAAATATGTGAAAAGTGTGGGGGTACATTTGTATTCAGCCCCCTTTAGTCTGATACCCCTAACTAAAATCTAGTGGAACCAATTGCCTTTATAAGTCACCTAATTCCTAAACAGAGTGCAGCTGTGTGTAATTTTGTTGTCAAATTTGTTTATTGAGTTTAAAGTAAAGAGAAAACAGTAGATACAATTGGCAATAAAAGATTGCAGAAAAATAAAAATGTTATCATGTAATAAGAGAGTATTTGAAACATAGAATAATCTAATAAATATTTGTAGATCCTATGAGGATTATCAAAGGAATCATTAAAGCAGGTTAAATTCAAACCAATCATGTTAGTCTATTACATTTGAACTCATGTAACATATTATAGAATATTGATATAAACGGAACCGGATATAATTATGATATGAACTATAGCTATGGAGCAATTGTAATTTTAGCAATGAATTGGTTCAAAAACTAGCCGAAATAGGGGGAGAAGGATCTTATTCATGTTAATTATTAAAACAATAGGAGCAAAATTAGATATAGCTGTGTGTAATTTTATCTTGGTATAAATACAGCTGTTCTGTGAAGCCCTCAGGGGGTTTGTTAGAGAATCTTAGTGAACAAACAGCATCATGAAGGTCAATGAAGACACTAGACAGATCAGGGATAAAGTTGTGGAAAAGTATAAAGCAGGGTTATATAAAAATATTCCAAGCTTTGAACATCTCGCGGAGCTTCTGTTCATCATCTGAAAATGGAAAGAGTATGGCACAATTGCAAACCAACCAAGACATGGCCGTCCACCTACACTGACCGGGCCGGGCAAGAAGAGCTTTCTTTAGAGAAGCAGCCAAGGACTGGGACAAAAAATAGGGCATTTTAGACTGAACAGCCTGTGGGGGGGGGGGGATAGATAAAGATAGAAAGAAAGAAGGGAAGGAAGGAAGATAGATCGATAGATAGATAGATAAAGATAGAAAGCAAGAAGGGAAGATAGATAGATAGATAGATAGATAGATAGATAGATAGATAGATAGATAGATAGATAGATAGATAGATAGATAGACAATAAAGATATATAAAGATAGAAAGAAAGAATGGAAAGAAGATAAGATAAAGAAAGATAGATAAAGATAGAAAGAAAGAATGGAAAGAAGATAAGATAAAGAACGATAGATAAAGATAGCAAGCAAGAAGGGAAGGAAGGAAGATAGATAAAGAAAGAAATATAGATAAAGAAAGAAAGAAGGGAAAATAGATAGATAGATAGATAGATAGATAGATAGATAGATAGATAGATAGATAGATAGATAGATAGATAGATAGATAAAGAAGGGAAGGAAGAAAGATATATAAAGATAGATAGATATAAAGAAGATAGATAGATAAAGATAAAGATAGATAGACAGTGGCCGTGCGTCTATAGAGGGCGCCGGAGCACCGCCCCCCTCTGGCTCAGCCGCGACAATAGGCACAGTGGTGACAATGGGCACAGTGGCGACAATGGGCACAGTGGCAACAATTAAAGGGCACAGTGGCAACAATTAAAGGGCACAGTGGCATCAATTGGCACAGTGGCGACAATTGATGGCACAGTGGCTGCGTTTGATGGCATGGCACAGCGGTGACAATTGATGGCAAAGTGACTGCGTTTGATGGCATGGCACAGTGGTGACAATTGATGGCACAATTGCAGCGTCTGATGGCATGGCACAGTGGTGACAATTGATGGCACAGTGGCTGTGTTTGATGGCATGGCACAGTAGTGACAATTGATGGCACAGTGGCTGTGTTTGATGGCATGGCACAGTGGTGACAATTGATGGCACAGTGGCTGTGTTTGATGGCATGGCACAGAGGTGACAATTGATGGCACAGTGGCTGTGTTTAATGCCATGGCACAGAGGTGACAATTGATGGCACAGTGGCTGTGTTTGATGGCATAGCACAGTGACTGCGTTTGATGGCATTGCACAGTGGTGACAATTGATGGCACAGTGGCTGCATTTGATGGCATGGCACAGTGGTGACAATTGATGGCACAGTGGCTGTGTTTGATGGCATGGCACAGTGCCATGCCATCAATTATCGCCACTGCGCCATGCCATCAGATGTCGCCACTGCGCCATGCTATCAATTGTCACCACTGTGTCGTGCCATCAATTGTCGCCACTGTGCCATTAATTGTCGCCACTGTGCCCTTTATTGTCGCCACTGTGCCATGCCATCAATTGTCGCCACTGTGTCGTGTCATCAATTGTCGCCACTCTGCATTGTTGCCACTGTACCAAGCCATCAAACGCAGCCACTGTGCCATGCCATCAAACGCAGCCACTGTGCCATCAATTGTCGCCACTGTGCTCATCAATCATCACCACTGTGCCATGCCATCAAACGCAGCCACTGTGCCATCAATTGTCGCCACTGTGCTCATCAATCGTCACCACTGTGCCATGCCATCAAACGCAGCCACTGTGCCATTAATTGTCACCACTGTGCAATGCATAAATCTATGTATTGTTGACTTGAGTGAGGGGTGCAGGGGAGAGAGGGGGGCGGCGCTATTGCGCCCACTATGGACGCACCGCCACTGGTTGTAACATGCCAAAATGTGGAAAATGTCAATGGGTATGAATACTTTTTCATGGCACTGTATATCAATTTAGGGATGAGGTGCATTACAATATTGTAGCCTAACCACAAGATCAGGAAATAAATTAAATATAAATATAAACGTATGTGAATAATAGCTGTACGACTTTAACGCTCATTCACAGAAGGTGTTTTGTTTTGTAGGTCAATTTCGGGTCTGTCTAAATTGGTCCTACTTTGTGTGTGTGCAAGATAGGGACCTTAGATTGTAAGCTCCTGAGGGCAGGAAATAATGTGAATGTACATCATGTAAAGAGCTGTGTAAATTGTCGGTGCAATATAAATGGCTGTAATAAATAGCGTGTTTTGCAGTGCTGGTGCTCCGCAACCTCAGTGTTCAGAGAGGAGAAAATTGTTTGTATACTCAATAATGACGACATTACGCCGGCTGAATTACAGCGCAAGCAAATAAAATTTATGTGATTGAAAAATGATGCCTTCTCCCTACCGCCATGAATCCTGCCTGCAGTCCATTAGAACATTGCTTTTATGACCACAAAGTAGTTTTTAATGTAAATCCTACTACGTCTGTCTGGCCTACCTTCTGCCACCTCCTCTCAGAGGTCTCCCCTCATGCACACACCATCAGATCATTTTTATTTTTTTAGCAGAGAGTATGATAATGAACAAATAAGCAGAACGGCCTCTCGTACATATCAAGTACAGAACATTAAGATAAAATGAACATTTCTGATTATCATTTAGCAATATAGCACAGAAAAAATGAGAAAGAAAGCGCGGTGTCGCTTCCTCCTCCTCAATGGTCCTTAGGCTACACCACAGACTGGCAATCAATGGAGTCCGGGGGGCAGGGGGAATAATTGACTACCACTCCTGCAGTTAACTTAACCACTTAAGACCCGGACCTTTAGGCAGGTAAAGGACCTGGGCAGTTTTTGCGATTCTGCATCGCTTTAACTGACAATTGCGCAGTCGTGCGACGTGGCTCCCAAACAAAATTGGCGTCCTTTTTTTCCCACAAATAGAGCTTTCTTTTGGTGGTATTTGATCACCTTTGCGGTTTTTATTTTTTGCGCTATAAGCAAAAATAGAGCCACAATTTTGAAAAAAAATCTATATTTTTTACTTGTTGCAAAAATAAATATCCCCAAAAATATATAAAACATTTTTTTTCCTCAGTTTAGGCTGATATGTATTCTTCTACCTATTTTTGGGAAAAAAATATCGCAATAAGTGTTTATCAATTGGTTTGCACAAAATGTATAGCGTTTACAAAATAGGGGATAGTTTTATGGCATTTTTATTAATATTTTTTTTAAACTACTAATGCCGGCAATCAGCGATTTTTATTTTTGTGACTGCGACACATTGGACACTTTTGACACATTTTTGGGACCATTGTCATTTTCACAGCAAAAAGTGCTATAAAAATGCACTGGTTACTGTGAAAATGACGGCGGCGCTCATCCCCCCTCCCTTCCGAGGTAACATATCGACGTATAACACGCACCCGTGATCTGCCCTCTATTTTCAGGGGAAAAAGTATGTGTTATACGCTGATAAATACGGTAAATCCCCTTTCTTCCCCATTCTGATGCTTGGTTTGAACTTTGTCAAGTTGTCTTCACCACGTCTAGATGCCTAAATCCATTGAGTTGCTGCCATGTGATTGGCTCCATTAACATTTTGTGTTACCAAACAATTGAACAGGTGTACCTAATAAAGTGGCTGGTGAGTGTGTGTGTATATATATATATATATATATATATATATACCGTATTTATCAGCGTATAACATGCCGATAAATACGGTATATATGCACAGCACATGGACCCCTTGCACGGACCCCTTGCACAGACCCCCTGCACAGCACATGGACCCCTTGCACAGACCCCCTGCACAGAACACAGACCATCTGCACAGAACATGGACCCCCCTCACAGAACACGGACCCCCTGCAGAGAACACGGACCCCCTGCACAGAACACAGACCGCCCCTGCACAGAACACGGACCCCCCTGCACAGCACACGGACCCCCCTGCACAGAACACGGACCGCCCTGCACAGAACACGGACCCCCTGCACAGCACACAGACTCCTATCAATATAAAGCCCCACTGCACTCCCAGAAAACCCCCAGTCTCCTGAGGCAGTGCTGCCAACATACTTTGAGGGGTTGAGAAGGTGTTGCTGACAGCCCTTCCTCATTCGCCATTCCTCCTGTGTCATTCTCATTGTGGATGGGGGCTTCTGTGTGCCTCAATTGACGCTGCTCTCTCGTGGACACAGTCATGTGACTCTCCTCATTCCATTGATGGTCACATGACCACTCTCCTCCTATCAAAATCTACATTTGAGGAGGAGGTGGAGCAGGAGGAGCGGCCAGAACGAGCGGCGTTGCTTGATACACAGGCTCCCGTATGCATTGGGGGTGATGCGGGGGGGCAATGTGTGGGAGGGGGCTGTCAGCACTGTCCCAGGGCCAGGAGAGGCGGGCCGGCCACCCTGAAACACTGCCAATAGGTGGCACCTGGGGCGGACGTCCCGCTCCCCGCCCCCCCTGTTGGTAAAAAAAAGAAATATCGGTGTATAACACGCAGGCATGATTTACCCTCTGTTTTAAGGGGGGAAAAAGTGTGTGTTATACGCTGATAAATACGGTATATATAATCTAGCAAAAAATACTGATTTTCACTTAATGAAATTAATGTAATGAAAAAGTGCCAGAAGAGGCTTGGTCTTCAAGTGGATAAAGACCAGTTGGACTTAAGTAATGATTATGTCCAAATTTTTAATAATCTGTAAATATACCGTATTTATCGGGGTATTGCGCGAACCCGTGTATAGCGCGCACCCCCAACCTAGAAGGAAAAATCCTGAAAAAAAAGAAAATACTTAGGCCCCATACACACGAGCAGACAGATTTGTTCAAATCTGTCCGTCTGACAGATTTGAACAAATCTGTCTGCTGGGATTTTGATTTGCTCGCGTGTACACACGAGCAAACCAAAATCCCCGCCAGCAGAGAGCGCGCTGACGTGTCGGTGACGTGGCGGTGACGTTGACGCCACCACGTCACCGCACCAGGAAGTAAAACACTTCCGCGCATGCGCCAAATCCATTTGGCGGCGGTGCGGCGGCGTTGCGGGACGACATGTCTGCTGGTAAGTGTACTAACCAGCAGACATGTCGGGCGGACGGATTCCCACCCGATAGATTTCAAAGCATGCTTTGAAATCTGTGGGGTGGCCAAATCCATCGGCTCGGCCGTACACACGATCGAATCTGTCTGCTGAAACGGTCCAGCGGACAGATTTGATCGTGTGTACGAGGCCTTACAGTTTAGATGCCCCTCGTCGGTGTCTCGGCCTTGTCCGGTCCGGCGTCCGTCTGCGGCCTCAGTGGTGTCCTCCTCGCTTCTCCCACACTGTCTCCGAGTCGAATCCCGCTTCCCGCGCTTAGTTTGAACGCCGCCGCTGCCGATATATACCGAGCGCAGTACACTCCGGCACGTTCAGGCACGCTCGGCTTCTCATACATAAAGGCTAGGAGCGTGACCGCAAGTGAAGCCGAACCTGGCCGAATGTACCCGTGTGTACTGCGCTCGGTATATGTCGGCGAAAGGGGGTTCAAACTAAGCGCGGGAAGCGGGTATCGCCGTATAGCGTGCACCCACGATTTTCCCCTTATTTTAAGAGGGAAAAGTGTGCGGTATATGCCGATAAATACGGTATATGTCCAGTTCCCCACTATCACTACCTCTTGGACATAAAAAAAAAAAAAAATTCTGACTGATTCCACAAGATCAACAAACATACTGTACATTGACTTCAACTATTCACGGCCTAATTTGGGTCAAATGTGAATTTTGTGGCTCAATTTGCTCTAATAAACACTCCCAAATGACAAGTGAATGTAATTGTTAACAGGCTTATATCTATAACCTGGGAACAAGTCAAAGTATCTCATTAAATGTATTTAGAGGGACAACAGACAATATAGTTAAGAGTATGGCCTCGTACACACGAGCAGACAGATTTGTTCAAATTTGTCTGTCCGACAGATTTGAACAAATCTGTCTGCTGGGATTTTGGTTTGCTCGCGTGTACACACGAGCAAACCAAAATCCCCGCCAGCAGACGGCGCGCTGACGTGTCGGTGATGTGGCGGTGACGTTGACGCCGCCACGTCACCGCACCAGGAAGTAAAACACTTCCGCGCATGCGCCGAATCCATTCGGCGGCGGTGCGGGACGACATGTCTGCTGGTAAGTGTACTAACCAGCAGACATGTCGGGCGGACGGATTCCCACCCGATAGATTTCAAAGCATGCTTTGAAATCTGTCGGGTGGCCAAATCCGTCGGCTCGGCCGTACACACGATCGAATCTGTCTCCTGAAACGGTCCAGCAGACCGTTTCCAGCGGACAGATTTGATCGTGTGTACGAGGCCTATGACTTGTTCAATAGACAATGTAACAAAACGATAAATCTATACTGTACATGGACAAAAGAAAGGAGGTCCTCATCAAAGTATTCCCAATCTTCAAGGGCACTACAAAGCTCTAATAATAACCGTGTTTCATGTTATTGTTTGTGTTCAACGATTCCATTGTGTCATTGTCAGCTCGCTACTTTGTGATTTATGATGCTTTTATTATCCAAGGTTTTGACAATCACTGAATCACATCATTGATAGTACTTGTGGAGGCCATTCGATTCTTCTTCTTCGTCGTCTTCTTCTTATTATTACTATTATTATTTTTATATATTTTTTTTCCTTTTTTCTTTTCTTATGTATTACTAAGCTCATGGTCGTTCCTTCCAACTTGCCTTTTTTTTTTATCACCACAGTTTATGGTCTTTTATTATTATTTAAGCATTTACTGTACATAGTACCTGTCAATTTACTTATCACTTTACATACTATTCATTACCATTGTTTCCTGCCCTCAAGGAAATTACAATCTATCTCATACCCATTCATACTGTACATACTAGAAATAATGTAGACAGGAGTTGGTTATCTTGTTGGCATGTCTAAGCACAAATACAAAGAACACTAAATGAAAAAAAACAAAGCTACCCTAATGCCGCGTACACACCACCGTTATTCATGTCATTGAAATAAACAAAGTTTTTCTGGACGTGATTCCTCTCAAGGGTGCCTTGCATATACAATGCTTGAGCAAAGCGCGGTGACGTACAACAAGAACAACGGCACAATAAAGGGGAAGTTCCGTTTGAATGGCCCCACCCTTTGGTCTGCTTATGCTAATTTCCACCATCTCATAACTTGCTTCTGAGCATGCACGTTTTTCCCCCCTCGTTAAAGCCTACACACGACCGCATTTCACGATGTGAAAAACGACGAGAAAAAAAAAAGAGCAGGTCCTACATTTTTAACGCCCATTTTCTTGTCGAGAAAAATGCTCTGGAGCCCACACACGATCGTTCTTCACAAATTGCATTTTTCTCGTCATGAAAAACGGTTGTGTGCACGGCGTAAGTATAGGACCCCCTCCCCACCAAAAAAAATGAAAACTAAATGAACAAATACATTAAACACCCTCTAAATAAATATTTAAAAGTAGGTAGTAAATTTTGCTTAAGCTGTGAGGAAATTCTAAAACTGTTACCAAAATTATTTGGTTTAATTTACAGATTTCAATGGGGATACGTGTTATGCTCGTTTTTCTTCTTCTTTTCTTGTTTTATTTATTCTTTTATTTATTTTTTAGCAAACTTTTTTTTTCACACAAACTTTATTAAGGGAAAATGGGAACATAGAAAGAATCAAATCACTGTTAACTACTACTACAACTACAATTACTAATTCTAATGATAATGATCACTGTATCCAGAGCTGTAGGGTAGAGGAAACCCACATCAATGGGCCACACGGACTGTTTTTAAATCTCTTTTTCTCTTATTTGTTTACCAAGTGACGTGAATGAGCTGTACTTTACATTATAATTCACCAGCAATTGGCAGCCCATTTGGAACATCACACACACACACAGCCGTCTTTTAATGCAGCGGTCGGTTTCCTGGAGGCTCCAAAGCTTCCATTTTGTGTGATCCTTGAACCCTGTTTAATGTGCATTGTGAATTGTATTCAGCTGGGAGATGAGTGGAATGAGTATCTGGTATCCTCTTACTGTGGAGCTTTCACTGAACGTGATTTATGATCTATTATACAGGAGTAGCACAACCATCCATACTACTTTTGTTTCACTGGTGGATGAGGAAAAATATCTGATAAATATACACTTTTACACACACACACACACATACATACTATGAATTCTAAATCATGGTTACATCAACATTAATGAAGACAGAAGAAGAGGAGAAGAGAGGGGTTGGTATCGTAGAGTATTTCATGTGATGAGTGTGTAGGAAGCGGTGACAAGTCTATTCGAGTCATTGAAGCAGAACTAAACTCTCACAAAAGAATGCTGTCGTTTTGTAGAGCGTTCTAAGTATATATATATATATATATATATATATATATATATATATATATATATATATATATATATATAAAATATAGTTTTCCCCTTATGTCTGTGAAGGTTCTCATTTATCCAGGTCATGGTAGAGCAAGTAGTATTGGTGGGTGAACAGACAATGGAGCTGGCCCTAGTATTTGATATTAATCTCTATAAATATTCCTCTAGTTTCGGCACGTTCAAGGTGCCAGTTTACACTCATAAAAGATACACATTATAATATTCTGTTATTTATGTTTATTTAAAAAACATTTAATGTTTTCTCCATCTACGTCTACCTCCAGGATGACTCTACCCCCCCCCAGCTTC
This sequence comes from Rana kukunoris, assembly GCA_029574335.1. Taxonomy (NCBI): domain Eukaryota; kingdom Metazoa; phylum Chordata; class Amphibia; order Anura; family Ranidae; genus Rana; species Rana kukunoris. The sequence goes on from CM056059.1 coordinate 162,600,118, forward strand.
TAAACACCTACATGAATCCTGGGAAAGGGACTTGAAATTAGCTCTCACTGGTGAGGATTGGGGAAACATTTACACAACCGCACATAAGGGATCACTAAATGTCGCGATCCAAGAAAACGGATACAAAATCATAACCAAATGGTACAGGACCCCTTCACGTTTGCATAAATTCTCACCAACAATCCCTAACACATGCTGGAGATGTAAATCTGATGTGGGATCCATGATCCACATATGGTGGGAGTGTAGGTCCATCCATCTTTCTGGGCGGATGTACACTCCATCATTAAAAATGTCACCACATATGAGCTGAACTACAGCCCGGCTCAGTACCTCCTACACCACTCAACCCTTCCCAAACATGATTACCACAAATCCCTAGCCATGCACATGGTTAACGCGGCAAGGCTCTGCATACCAAACCATTGGCGCTCATCATAGAGTGGCTATCGAGAATAGCCAGAATTGCAGAACTGGAGGAACTGATCCACACCTCTCAGGAACGCTTACAGAAGTTCACACTAACCTGGGCATGCTGGACCCATTTTAAATCCTCTGACTGTTACAAATGCTACTTCCCCCCCCCCCCCCCGTGAACTTGTTAAACCATGAGAATCCTGAATCGCTTACTGCGTTTCCCCTCCTCACCTCAATCTAAAATGCCTCCTGCAGGCAGAGGTGAGGGTAATATATATATATATATATATATATATATATATATATATATATATACAGTGGAACCTTGATTCACAAAAAACGCGTTAAGAAGTGTTTTGAAAGACGAGGAAATGTTGTCTCGCAAAACAAGCATAGTTCAAGCTAATGGGGTGTGCAATACAGCATTTGGCCAGAGGTGCGCGGGCACCAGTGACACTCAGACCAGTTCGGAGATGTTCAGAGTCATTTGTAAATACTCAGAATGACTCGGAAATACTCCATTCCTGGGTATTTCCGAGCCTTCAAGAGAGTCTCCAAGATCAGCCGAGATGTCCCTGTGTATTTTCGAGGCTCTCCAGAGCCCCCCCCCACCTTTGGCCACATGCGGTATTGCATGCCATAGAAGTTAATGCAGAAAAAAATGATCTTAGTTTCCATTGACTTCTATGGGCAAACTTGCTTTGATATGCAAGTGCTATGGATTACAAGCATTCTCCTGGAACGGATTATGCTCGTAATCCAAGGTTACACTGTATGGGCCAGATTCACGTATTCCAGAGCATCTTTGCTCTGGAGTAACGCTTCTGATTTGCGTTGCGCTGCCGAATTTTTAGGAGCAAGTGCTGTCATTCACGAAGCACTTGCTCCTAAAGTTGCGGCAGCGCATCGCAAATGAGCCGGCGGAATTCAAATGTCGCGGGTACGGGGCGTGTAGTATGCTAACTACGCGCGATCCCGCCGCCGACGTACTGCGCATGCGTCGAGTGTCAAAACATCCCCGTGCGCATGCTCCAAAATCTGTGAATGAACGTCAATGACGTCACATTCCCATTCATGACCGTTTTACGCAAGCGACGTTTTTTTTTTTTTCCCGACGCGATGACGACGCCTATACCTAACATAGGATACTCCAACCCCATGTAGGTATATCTATGCGCCGCGTATCCCGTCCGGAAACGTCGTAACGTCACTGCGTCGCGCCGGATTTCGATCGTGAATTGCCGATTTCCGCTCATTAACATATTTTTTGAGCGTAAATCGGCGGGAACGCCCCCGGCGCCATTTTTAAGTTGAAGTAACGATGCGATGGCGAAACTCAGTTACGCTCATCGCATCGGAACTTCAACCCGGCGTTTCTTGTTTTCTGGTTACAGAAAACAGAAACGCCGGCTCAAAGCCACTGTTACGCTGGCGGATCACTCGATCCGCCAGCGTAACCTTTCATGAATCTGGCCCTATGTGTATATATATATATATATATATATATATATATAATGTATGTATGTGATCCTGTGCACATCTGATGCCGTGTAGCAGTAAAACTGTTAGGGGGGGTCAGCAAAGAGTTAATCTCTAATAAGAAATCATTAACATCTAATAAAAATAGAAATGCCATTATTCTGCAGAATTGCCCTTTCAAATACGTATTTTTTTTCCACTGACCACTAATAGGCTTTATGGAAATAAATTATGACTGATCATTTGCATCTCCATCAGGATTTTATTCTTAGTTGCTCTGTGTTTTTTCGATTATATACCTTCCTCTTAAGCTGTTATTTTGTACATCTGCAAGGTAAATAGCCAAGTTACATTATGTGGTTGGAAACGCAGGGCTTTAGCCTACTGCTAAACATACAGCAAAGTTAATTGGTTTGCTGCATACTAATGAAACCAATTCAGAACCACTGGCAGGAATACAGCCCTGGAGGGTGGAAGGGAATCCATGAGCTCACAGGCATCAAGTAGCGAGGGGTATTGAGACCGTATATCACAGCTGCAGCTTCAGGAAACTCATGGCAAAGCGAGTCTATTGTACAAAATTAAAAGGAGGCCTAGGAGGTGTTTAAATGTTTTCAGATATACAAGGCAATGTGACCAACTTAACCACTTGCTTACTGGGCACATACACCCCTTCCGGCCAGGCGAAATTTCAGCTTCCGGCACTGCGTCACTTTAAATGACAATTGCGCGGTCGTGCGACGTGGCTCCCAAACACAATTGGCGTCCTTTTTTCCCCACAAATAGAGCTTTCTTTTGGTGGTATTTGATCATCTCTGTGGTTTTTATTTTTTGCGCTATAAACAAAAAAAGAGTGTGAATTTTGAAAAAAACACAATATTTTTTTACTTTTTGCCAAGTTTTTTTTTTAAATATATTTTTTCTCAGTTTAGGCCAATACGTATTATTCTACATATTTTTGGTAAGAAAAAAAAAAATAAAAAAAAATAAGCGTATAGTGATTGGTTTGCGCAAAAAAGTTATAGCGCATACAAAATAGGGGACAAAATTATTATTATTATTTTTTTTACTAGTAATGGCGGCGAATTTTTATTGGGACTGCGACATTATGGTGGACACATCGTACACTTTTGACACATTTTTTGGACCATTCACATTTATACAGCGATCAGTGCTATAAATATGCACTGATTACTGTATAAATGTGACTGGCAGGGAAGGGGTTAACACTAGGGGGCGAGGAAGGGGTTAAATGTGTTCCCTAGTGATTCTAACTGTGGGGGGAGGGGACTGACTGGGGGTGATGACCGATCTGTGTCCCTATGTACAAGGGACACAGCATCGGTCTCCTCTCCCTGACAGGACGTGGATCTGTGTGTTTACACACACAGATCCACATCCTTGTCTGTGTAACGGCCGATCGCGGGTACCTGGCGGACATTGCGGCCACCAGGCACACACATCGGCACCACAGTGACGCGGCGGTCGTGCGCACCACCGGGGGCGCTCACGCGCCCCCTAGTGGCCGGAGGAGCTGAGGACATCAATAGACGTCCTCCCGGCATTTGAGAGCCACCTTGTGGCCGTCTTTTGCCTATGGCCGGGGCTCCAAGTGGTTAAAGGACCAGGCCACTCAAAGTTTACATTTAACCGCTTCAACACCAGGCCTTTTCTGGAACTGGTTTTACAAGTGTAAATTAGTATTTTTTGCTAGAAAATTACTCAGAACACACAAACATTGTATATGTTTTTTTTTTGTTTTTTTTTTTTTTAGAACAGACTCTGGGGAATAAAATGGTGGTCATTGCAACTTTTTGTGTCACACAGTGTTTGCGCAGCAATTTTTCAAACGTGTTTTGTTTGGGGGGGAACTGTTTTGTGAATAAAAAAAAAACAGTAAAGTTCACAAAAAAAAAATTGTATACTGTAATGTGAAAGATGATGTTACATTGAGTAAATAGATACCGAATATGTCACGTTTTAAAATTGCGCAGGCTTGTGGAATGGCGCCAAACTTTGGTACTTAAAAATCTCCATAGGTGATGTTTTAAAAATGTTTTACAGGTTACATGTTTAGAGTTACAGAGGAGGTCTTGGGCTATAATTGTTGCTCTCGCTCTAATGCACTCGGTGATACCTCACATGTGTGATTTGAATGCCGTTTATACTGTATATGGGCACAACTTGCGTATGCGTTCGTTCTGTGTGCAAGCACATGGGGATGGGGGTGCTTTACATGTATTTATTTTTTTAATTGTTTATTTTACTTTATTAATTTATGTTACACTTTATCTAAAAAAAATGTAAACATCCCTTGTAATAGGAATAAGGTGTGACAGGTCCTCTTTATGGAGAGATGTGGGGTCTATAAGACCCCACATCTCTCCTTCAGGCTGGAAAAACCAAGATAAAAATATAAAATAAACTGTCTCCTCTTTACAGCCGCATCCCCGGCATTGTTTACTTCCGCCGGCCTGGACATGATGTCATAACGTCACACCCAAGGATCATAGAGATGACTGAGGACCATCTGGTCACCAGAGATCTCTATGCTCAACATCCTGGCGGTGACCGATTAATTATTTTGCTCGCTGATCGCACAGGCGTGAGCCTGGAGAAGCACTGGAGGGAAGCGCGGGGGGGGGGGGGGGGGCTGAATTGCTTATGTGTTTATGTGCTTTGTGTGTTTATGCTTATGTGTTTATAGTAAGGCCTCGTACAAACGATCGGTTTGTCCGCTGAAAGCAGAGCGATGGACTGTTTTCATCGGACAAAACGATCGCGTGTGGGCCCCATCGGTTGTATTTCCATCGGTGTAAAAAAATAGAACATGTTTTAAATTTTTCCTATAGATAAAAAAAACAATAGAAAAATTGTCTGTATGGAAGTCCATCGGTCAAAAATCTATGCATGCTCAGAATCAAGTCGACGCATGCTTGGAAGCATTGAACTTTTTTTTCGGCTCGTCGTAGCGTTTTACGTCACTGCGTTTTGGCACGGTCGGATTTGTGACTGATGGTGTGTAGGCAAGGCTGATGAAAGTCAGCTTCATAGGATATCCAACGAAAAAATCCATTGGATTGGATTCCGTCAGATATCCGATCGTGTGTACAGGGCTTATGTGTTTACTGTGTGAGGTGCTTTTACTGGGGGAAGAGATGGCATTTACTCTCTGCCTTGCAGGGGACACAAATTCCACCTCTTCCCTCCTGTCAGAACGACAGTCTGCCTTGCTTACATAGGCAGACCACCATTTTGTCTCTCTACCTATGGATCCACAGGTGCTAGAGGACATCACGTACTGTGTACTCGCCAGATCATGTATATATACATGATCTGATAATTCCAAGTAGGGGGTGCGCATGCACGCCACCGGTGGCTCGCACGGTACCCAATGTCCTTCCTGCACCCACAGATCGGCTTCCGCTGTGTGAGCCGCCGGTGCCGGGCATGCCTGCCCCCCTACCCGGAAGCATCAGATCTTGTATGTGTGTATATATATATATATATATATATATATATATGTGATCTGGCATACAGCTGCCGACCTGTATTAGTAAAACTGCTATAGGGCGGACCTGAAGTGGTTAAGGCGGAGTTCCACTCAAAAATTGAACTTCTGCGTAAACGGTTCCTCCACCCCTCTGGTGTCACATTGGGCACCTTTCAGGGGGAGGTGGAGCAGATTCCTGTCTAATATAGGTATTTGCTCCCACTTCCGGCAGAATCTGCTGCGATCTACGCCATGTCTGGCGCCTTCTCTGCCCCCCCCCCCCCGCCGCTGCCGCCCAGAAGACAGCAGGGACCAATAAGGATGCATGCATGCAGAGTAGGGAACCATGCTGTGAAGGCGTCACTTCCTTATTCCCTTACTGAAGATGTCGGCGCCTCCACTCAGTTTCTGAGTGCTGGATCGGCTTCGGGTGAGGACATCGCTGGCGCCCTGGACAGGTAAGTGTCCTTGTTTTAAAAGTCAGCAGCTGCCGTATTTGTAGCTGCCGACTTTTAATTTATTATATTTATTTTTGGCTGAACTCCGCTTTAAGTAGTATAAACTTTATAGCAGTATTGTACTGGTGAGAGGTTCAGATACCACATCACACGTTCAATAAAAAAAAAGTATTTATTGCTAAGGGTGTCAAATGAAAGTAAGCGAATATATAAAAAAAAATAAAAAAAGTGTCAAATTAAGTAAAGCAGACAATATAGAAATAAATATATTTTATTAACCACTTTCATACCAGGCACCTTCCTGCCCAAGCCAATTTTCAGCTTTCAGCGCTGTCGCATTTTGAATGACAATTGCGCGGTCGTGCTACACTCTACACATACAATTTTTTTATCATTTTGTTCTCACAAATGGAGCTTTATTTTGATGGTATTTGATCACCTCTGCAATTTTTATTTTTAGCGCAACTAAAAAAAAAAAAGAAAATTTATAAAAATTTAAGTTTCCATTTTCAATTACGAGGTGGCTCTGATGAGCACCAATGAGGTGGCACTGATAGGTAGCGATGAGGTGGCACTGATGGGCACCGATAGGCTGCACTGATGGACACTTATAGGCGGCACTGATGGACACTGATAGGCAGCGCTGGTATGCAGCACTGATGGGCACTCATAGGCAGCACTGATGGGCACACATAGGCTGAACTGATGGGCACTCATAGGCGGCACTGATGGGTACATATGGGTGGCACTGATGGGTACATATGGGTGGCACTGATGGGTGGCACATATAGGCACTGATAGGTGGGCACTGGGCATGGACAGGCACTGAGAGGTGGCACTGATGGACACTGAGGGGTGGCACTGATGGACACTGAGGGGTAGCACTTGTTTATTTACTATATTGCCAATCAGTGCCCGTTGCCAGTCAGTGCCCATTTGTGGGCACTGATTGGCATCTATTGTGCCTATTTTTTTACACGTGGATGGCCATGGGAGATGTACCCGGCCATCCACATGTTGCCCCCTTCCCTGGTGGTCCATAGCGGCTTCCCTGTGGTTTAGTATCGGCATCCGAGGGGGGCTGCGCTGATAAACATCAGCGCAAACCCCCCCTGTCAGGAGAGCTGTCGATCGGCTCTCCTCTACTCGCGTCTATCAGACGCGAGTGAGGAAGAGCCGATCAATGGCTCTTCCTGTTTATATCGTGATCAGCCGTGATTGGACATGGCTGATCATGTGGTAAAGAACGTCCGCTGGAGGCTCTTTATCGAGATCGGAAATGCAGGGTGTCAGACTGACACCCAGCATCACCGATCACAGCGCTGCGCACCCCCACAGGCGCGCCGGCATGTAATCCTGCTGGACGTCAATAGATGTCCAGTCAGGATTTTACAACCACTTCCCGGACGTCAATTGTCTATTGACCGGGTGGGAAGTGGTTAATATTCTATTAAATTCACATAAAAATTGTCAAAGATGAACTATTGTATATAATAGTGCTCACACAGGTATACGGTATATAACTTCATAATTTCAACAAACATTCCATATTTAAATGTATAAATCGTGTTTTTTTTATTCTGCACAAACCTGCAGCCTTTCCTATGGGAAAACATTACACAGCATCATCTGCGCCCATTAAAAAGTCCCACTATCTACAAAGACGCCATGTGACCGGGGTCATGACCCACGAAGATCATTTCTCACTAAGTTGAGATTTATAGACCAGATCCAACTTGAAATTTCACCCCGGGGCAAATAAATCAATAAATAAACTGTTTATACAACACCTCCTCGGCTACTTGTTGAATGAAGGTCTGGGACCTCGGATCATAAGGCTGCAATTACCATTCATACCGCAGAAAAGAAGAACACGCCAAAGCTGGACAGGAAAAATGTAAATCTGTCTGCTTAGCTTCACCCCATTGGCATTCATCAATAAATCACAATATTAACCACTTCAGCCCCCGAAAAATGTACCCCCTTCGTGACCAGAGCACTTTTTGCGATTCGGCACTGCGTCGCTTTAGCTGACAATTGCACGGTCGTGCGACGTGGCTCCCAAACAAAATTGACGTCTTTGTTTCCCACAAATAGAGCTTTCTTTTGGTGGTATTTGATCACCTCTGTGGTTTTTATTTTTTGCACTACAAAAATACAGCGTCAATTTAAAAAAAAATGCAATATTTTTTACTTTTTGCTATAATAAACATCACCAAAAAATCTATAAAAAAATGTTTTATTTTTTTCCACAGTTTAGACTGATACAGGTACGTATTCTTCTACATATTCTTGGTAAAAAAAATCAAGCGTATATTGATTGGTTTGCGCAAAAGTTATAGCGTCTACAAAATAGGGGATATATTTATTGCATTTTTTTTTTACTAGTAGTGGCGGCGATCTGCGATTTTTATTGTGACCGTGGCATTGCTTCGGAGATATCGGACACTTTTGACACATTTTTGGGACCATTTACATTTATCCAGCGATCTGTGCTATAATAATGCAATGATTACTGTATAAATGTGACTGGCAGGGAAGGCACTAACACTAGGGGGCGATCAAGGGGCTAAATATGTTCCCTGTTGAGTGATTCTAACTGTAGGGGGAGGGGACTCACAAAGGGGAGGAGACCAATGTGTGTTCCCAGTACAGAGGAACACACATCAGTCTCCTCACCACTGACAGGAGCGTGGATCTGTGTGTTTACACACACAGATCCACAGACCTGCTGTGATTGCGTGCAATTGCGCACCGGGTTCCGAGCTAAGCCGCCACTGTGCGTGCTCCCCCTAGATGGCCGGAAAGCCCAGGACGTCATATGATATCCACCCAGGATGGGAGATCCCATCTGTGGGCGCCATTTGACAATGGGCAGGTAGGGAAGTGGTTAAAGGGGTTGTAAAGGTTAGTGTTTTATTTTCTAAATAGGTTCTTTTAAGCTTGTGCATTGTTGGTTCACTTACCTTTTCCTTTACTTTCCCTTCTAAATGTTTTTTTTTCTTTGTCTGAATTTCTCACTTCCTGTTTCTCCTCAGTAAGGTTGCCCCCATCTTCCAAGCCGTTATGGCTGGGGGTTAGTAAGCAACAACAGCTTACTGAGGAGGAACAGGAAGTGAGAAATTCAGACAAAAAAAAAACATTTAGAAGGGAAATCGAAGGAATAGGTAAGTGAACCAACAATGCACGAGCTTAAAGGAACCTAATTAGAAAATAAAAGCTGAACCTTTACAACCCATTTAAAATGTGCATAGAAGTGCTGTATACAGTCACCGGACACTTTAGTAGGTATAACAATTGCTTGGTAAACAAATTCCTAATCAGCCAATCACATGGCAGCAACTCAATGCATTTAGGCATCTAGACGGGGTGAAGACAACTTGTTGAAGTTCCAACCGAACGTCAGAATATGGAAGAAAGGGAATTTACGTGACTTGGCATGGTTGTTGGTGGCAGACGGGCTGGTCTGAGTAATTCTGGGATTTTCACACACAACCATCTCTCGGGTTTACAGAGAATGATCCAAACAAGAGAAAATATCCAGTGAGCGGCAGTTGTGTGGAGGTAAATGTCTTGTTGAGGTCAGAGGATAATGGGCAGACTGGTTCCAGATGATAGAAAGGCAACAGTAACTCAAATAACCACTTGTTACACCCAAGGTAAGCAGAATAACGTCTCTGAACACACAGCACATCCAACCTTGAAGCAGATGGGCTACAGAAGATCACACTGGGTGCCACTCATGTCAGACAAAAACAGGGAATGAGGCTACAATTGGCACAGGATCACCAAAACTGGACAATAAAAGATTGGAAAAACGTTGCCTGGTCTGATGAGTCTGGATTTCAGCTGTGACATTCCGATGGTGGGGTCAGAATTTGGCGGATGGATCCATCCTGCCTTGTATCACCGGTTCAGGCTGGTGGTGGGGGTGTAATGGTGGGGGGGATATTTTCTTGGCACACTTTGGGCCCCTTAGTACCAATTGAGCATCGTTTAAACCCCACGACCTACCTGAGTATTGTTACTGACCATGTCCATCCCTTTACAGTGTCCCCCATCTTCTGATGGCTCCTTCCAGCAGGATAATGTCACCACGTCACAAAGATCCAATCATCTCACCACTGGACAATGAGGTCACTGCACTCCAATCATCTCACCACTGGACAATGAGGTCACTGCACTCCAATCATCTCACCACTGGACAATGAGGTCACTGTCCTCCAATCATCTCACCACTGGACAATGAGGTCACTGCACTCCAATCATCTCACCACTGGACAATGAGGTCACTGCACTACAATCATCTCACCACTGGACAATGAGGTCACTGCACTCCAATCATCTCACCACTGGACAATGAGGTCACTGCACTCCAATCATCTCACCACTGGACAATGAGGTCACTGTCCTCCAATCATCTCACCACTGGACAATGAGGTCACTGCACTCCAATCATCTCACCACTGGACAATGAGGTCACTGCACTCCAATCATCTCACCACTGGACAATGAGGTCACTGCACTCCAATCATATCACCACTGGACAATGAGGTCACTGCACTCCAATCATCTCACCACTGGGCAATGAGGTCACTGTCCTCCAATCATCTCACCACTGGACAATGAGGTCACTGTCCTCCAATCATCTCACCACTGGACAATGAGGTCACTGTCCTCCAATCATCTCACCACTGGACAATGAGGTCACTGCACTCCAATCATCTCACCACTGGACAATGAAGTCACTGTCCTCCAATCATCTCACCACTGGACAATGAGGTCACTGCTCTCCAATCATCTCACCACTGGACAATGAGGTCACTGTCCTCCAATGGCCTCCACACTCACCGCATCTCATCCAATAGAGCAGTGTTTTTCAACTCCAGTCCTCACACCAACAGGTCATGTTTTCAGGCGTTCCATTATTTTGCACAGGTAATTTGATCAGTTTCACTGCCTTAGTAATCACCACAGCCATTTCATCTGAGGGAAATCCTGAAAACTTGACCTGTTGGTGTGTCTTGAGGACTGGAGTTGAAAAACACTGCAATAGAGCACCATTGGGATGTGGAGGAAACGGGAGATTGACATCATGGATGTGCAGCCGACAAATCTGCAGCAACTGTGTGATGTTATCTATGGAGCAAAATCTCCGAGGAACGTTTCCAACACCTTGTTGTATCTATTCCACCAAGAATGAAGGCAAAAGGGGGTCCAACCCGCTACTAGCAAGGGGGACCTAATAAAGGGGGTCCAACCCGCAACTAACAAGGGGGACCTAATAAAGGGGGTTCAACCTGGTACTAGCAAAGGGGACCTAATAAAGGGGGTCCAAACCAGTACTATCAAGGGGGACCTAATAAAGGGGGTCCAACCCGATACTAACAAGGGGGACCTAATAAAGAGGGTCCAACCTGGTACTAGCAAAGGGGACCTAATAAAGGGGGTCCAGCCTGGTACTAGCAAAGGGGACCTAATAAAGGGGGTCCAACCCGGTACTAACAAGGGGGACCTAATAAAGGGGGTCCAGCCTGGTACTAGCAAAGGGGACCTAATAAAGGGGGTCCAACCCTGTACTAACAAGGGGGACCTAATAAAGGGGGTTCAACCTGGTACTAGCAAAGGGGACCTAATAAAGGGGGTCCAACCCAGTACTAACAAGGGGGACCTAATAAAGGGGGTCCAGCCTGGTACTAGCAAAGGGGACCTAATAAAGGGGGTCCAACCCAGTACTAACAAAGGGGGACCTAATAAAAGGGGTTCAACCTGGTACTAGCAAAGGGGACCTAATAAAGGGTGTCCAACCCAGTACTAACAAGGGGGACCTAATAAAGGGGGTCCAGCCTGGTACTAGCAAAGGGGACCTAATAAAGGGGGTCCAACCCAGTACTAACAAAGGGGGACCTAATAAAAGGGGTTCAACCTGGTACTAGCAAAGGGGACCTAATAAAGGGTGTCCAACCCAGTACTAACAAGGGGGACCTAATAAAGGGGGTCCAGCCTGGTACTAGCAAAGGGGACCTAATAAAGGGGGTCCAACCCGGTACTAACAAGGGGGACCTAATAAAGGGGGTTCAACCTGGTACTAGCAAAGGGGACCTAATAAAGGGGGTCCAACCCGGTACTAACAAGGGGGACCTAATAAAGGGGGTCCAGCCTGGTACTAGCAAAGGGGACCTAATAAAGGGGGTCCAACCTGGTACTAGCAAAGGGGACCTAATAAAGGGGGTCCAACCCGGTACTAACAAGGGGGACCTAATAAAGGGGGTCCAACCCGGGACTAGCAAGGTGTACCTAATAAAGTGTCCGGTGAGTGTACACAGTATGTGAATCTGGTATTAAAAAAAAAAAACAAAGCAATAAAGTTATTACAATTTGATCAGATAACGATTTTCCCAATTTTGTGTTATGAAAATCCACTCGCATTCACCAACATTATTAAGTGACCCGGCCAATCCTTCCCTCTGTTCAATAACGACGAGCGCACCCCCCCCCCCCCCCCTCAATCCACTTGGTGGTGATACAAATACATTAGGCCCCATACAATTGAACACAGCAGGTGTCTTCCTATCCACTGCTTTTAAATAGCATATTTATTTATGGACATCTATACATCATATTAACCCAGTTAGAGTTATATTCCCCCCCCGGAGAAGCATGGAACTAGTCGCATTTAAAATGTGTTATATGGTCAAATCTGCATTCAAGGCCTGAAAGTTCTCTAAAAACAATAAAAAGATGGTCGTTGTAGATTTTTACGTTGAATTTTTTATTTTTTTTTGCACAACTGTTTTGTTAACTAAAAAAAAATACATCAAAAAAGAAAATTGTATCAAATATTGACCCGTATATACTTGAATATTAGCCGAGGCACCTAATTTTACCACAAAAAATGAAAAATCTTATTGACTCGAGTATAAGCCTAGGGTGTCCATCTGCATGCCTCACTGTGCACATTCCTCACTGTGCCCAATAAAAATGTTTTTGTTTTTTTTATATATATTTTTGGGGGATATTTATTATAGCAAAAAGAAAAAAATATAGCATTTTTTTCAAAATTGTTGCTCTATTTATAAAAAATAAAAACCGCAGAGATGATCAAATACCACCAAAAGAAAGCTCTATTTGTGGGAAAAAAAGGACGCACATTTTGTTTGGGAGCCACGTTGCCCAACTGCGCAATTGTCTGTTAAAGCGACGCAGTGCCGAATCGCAAAAAGGGGCAAGGTCCTTTACCTGCATAATGGTCCGGGTCCAGGCAATAAACAGTAAAAAGAAAATGAAAACAATATTTTTTTTGATTAAAACAAAAAAACATTGCTTAGGATACACTTTATTTAGGGCTTACATCTACTTTTGAGAGATGGCAAGACGGAAAGAAGGATTGCATTTGGAACCAAAAGAGAGGAAAGGTGTGGGTGAGGGGAGGGAAATGTTTTTTTCTACTTACAGCAGGCATTTATTGATTACTAGTCTCTGGTCCGAAGCATATCAGAAACCATTTAACAATACATCATTGGAGGAGCACAAAACAAAGGCAGGCCATGTCAACTTAGCATTTCTGTCCCTTACTGCAGCTTGACAAGCAGGCCTCCGGTGAATTTGCAGCAGCGCCCCCTGGGGAAGTTCAGTAATTATTAATATGTTTGCCTTACAATTTAATGCTACAAGCAAAATATCGCCCAGAGCGCTGAGCTGCCTATAATAATTGATCGTACAAATCAACCCATGACACGTCTCGTAATACAGCTGCACACAGCTAGATGTTCCTGCGACGGCGTGTACAACATCCGCTAACATAGCAATGCGTGTTTTGCTTTAGAGTTCACTTCCAGGGACCGGGTTAATTAACAAGCCAATTTAAACAACTAAATAAGTCAGTTTTCCCTATCTGCGTGCTCTCATTAGTACCAACAGGCAATACAAACCTCGCCAATCGCTAATGTGCAGATTGCGATCATTAGCATAAACCTGCAACTTAATTATGGCTTAGAAGGAAAGAAAAACCAAGAATGTGTTAAGGCTGATCGGTAGAGGTCACATTCTCATAAACCCTCTATGGGGAGTACGTAGGAGAGAGGTAGACATTTTTGAGTATAGCCTCAGTTGAAAAAAATAAAATGTAAATTATAGCTAGTGCCATCATCCAGAAGAATGTTTGTGCCTATTGCGGTACTTGTGGTGACAGCCCTCTGCATCAGTGTGCTGTTTCACCACTTGTGTCTCACTGCCTATTCCTGCTTCTCTGCCCCAGTATTGTCATAATTGACCACTCTCTATCTTGGTAAGACTCATGCCCACGTTTTTACTATCTACATAGTGGTGCAGGTCCCTCCTTTCCTTTTGCCCCCCTTTCCCCCCTCCACCACCCGGTTTTTCACCCGTCCCCCCCCTTTCCTTCCCCCTCTTCCCCCCCTTTTTCCTCCCCTTCCTTTTTCCTTTCCCCAACTTGTTCCAATTTTCTTGCCTAATTTCCCCTTCCTCCACTTCACCCCTATGTCTGTTCCAATCCTTTTTCCCTCATTTTTTTCCTTTTCCCCTTTATTTTTCCTTTCTCTCTCCTTCTTTCCCTCCCCTCTCTCCTTCCTTTCCCTCCTTCCTCATCCCCTCCTTTTCCTCCTTCCTCATCCCCTCCCTTTCCCCTTCCCTCCTTTCCACTCTTTCCCCCTCCCCCTTCTTCCCCCCCTTTCCAATTTTTCTTTCCACTCCCCCCTTTTTCTTTTCCCCCCTTCCTCCCTCTTTTCTTTTTCTTCTCTCTCCCTTCCCTTTCCCTCCCCCGCTTTTTCACACCCCCCCTTTCCTTTCCCCTCTTCCCCCTTTTCCCCCCTTTTTCCTGCCCTCCCTTTTTCCTTTCCCCACCTTGTTCCAATTTTCTTGCCCAATTTCCCCTTATTCCACTTCACCCCCACATCTGTTAAATCTTTCTTCCCTCCTTTTTTCTTTTACCCCTTTCTTTTTCATTTCTCCCTCCCCCTTCTCTCCTATCTTTCCCTCCTTCCTCATCCCCTACCTTTCCCCTTCCCTCCTTAACCCTCTTTCCCCTCTCCCCCTTCTCCCCCCCCTTTCCAATTCTCCTTTCCACCCCCCCCTTTTCTTTTTTCCCCCTTCCTCCCTCTTCTCTTTTTCTTCTCTCTTCCTTGCCTTTCCCCTTTCCCTTTTCCCCACCCCTCTCCCTTCTTTCCCTTCATTTGGTTGGTTGCAGACTGGCTGGTGAGTTGAGTCTTTGGTACAATTATGTTGGACATTTCTAAACTAGTATCAAGTATTTAGAGGTAAATGGTTTATCTGACTACATTAGAACTCATCTACCGGATATTATTGATGCGGCCTGGACCTAATTGTTTTCCTCCTTTGTTGTTGGTTGCTGATTAGGATGTATGACAGCTTAGGAATTCCTCCTTGGAAAATCTATGTCCAATTCTGTTAACCAACTGGGAGCATTGTTGACTTTGTATGGATGTTTTCTACCACTGAATAATAAATATTCGATTTAGGATATACCGGTAGGTTAGACTATTTTTGATAATTTCATCAATGTTTTGTCTATATTTGGATTGCTAGCTTAAAATATATCCTTTCCTAGACAGGCTCTCTTTTCTTGGAGTCCTTATATCCTTCTCTGTGGTGCACCAGATATCTCCATAACATCAATGTCCTCTAGACATCTGAGCTGTAAACTTTGTTTATATAGGACATGTATCATAATTCAGGTGGGGACTCATTGGGGTTATTTTCTTATTCAATGCATTTTTGAGATTTTTTTGATTTTTGTATATATTTGTATTTTGATAGGATGTTTTACATCAATTATGTATTTTCTAATATATTGTTCTCAATCTATACTGACCATACATGCAGTACTTACCTGAAATCTCTTAAAGGAAGCCATTGCATGGCGAAACACGTAGAGCAAGAAGCTGTTCATCTATCATATGGTTATTGTATGATGATATTCTGATGATTTTAATTTCTGTTCCAATAAATTTGATATGTTTTTTTATTTATATTTGTTTGCAGTTTTTCTGTGGCACTTTAAAAATCCCATTATCCTCTTTCTATCAAATCTATGTATATTTAGGGATGTGGTGCCTTTGACTATACAACATCCAGCAATTAACAATATTTTTTGAATTGGTGCTCTTTTCCATATTTCTAAGGCTTGTGGAGATTAAATGTCTCAATGCAGATTCTTGGACAATCCAGGCCCCTGATGACGTTCCATTGACGAAACGCCACATAGGGTGAAGCTCTGACATCACGACACCGTCACGTGTTGACTGAGGCCATTTTTGTGGTTGGAAACCAATGTTATTCATGACAGACTGAAGCCTCTAATATGCCTCTTTTTATCTGACAAAATGTGAGTACCCTGGCTGGTTTTTAGTAATACATTTTGCCTAGTCGCCTTTCTTGTATTTTATGTATGCACCTCTGACCGTCCGATTGGTGAGACTACAAGACCCAGCCATCTATGGTCCAATTGAAGTGGTTTTGTAGAGCTGTGGACATATCAGTGTGTTAGGGAACAATGATCAGTGACGTCACACACACAGCCACGTCCCCCCACAGTCAGAGCAATCCCTCAGAACACACTTAACCCCTACAGCGCTCCCTCATGGTTAACCCCTTCACTGCCAGAGTCATTTTCACAGTAATCAGTGCATTTTTATAACACTTTTCGCTGTGAAAATGACAATGAGCCCAAAAATTTGTCAAAAGTGTCTGATGTGTCCGCCATAATGTCGCAGTCACTAAAAAAAATCTGATCGCCGCTATTACTAGTAAAAAAAATATATTAATAAAAATGCCATAAAACTATCCCCTATTTTGTAAACACTATATATCTTGCGCAAACCAATCAATAAACGCTTATTGCAATATTTTTTTACCAAAAGTATGTAGAAGAATACGTATCGGCCTAAACTGAGGAAAACATTTTTTTAATATATTTTTGGGGGATATTTATTACAGCAAAAAGTAAAAAATATTGCATATTTTTTTTTTAATTGTCGCTCTATTTTTGTTTATAGCGCAAAAAATAAAAACCGCAGAGGTGATCAAATACCACCAAAAGAAATCTCTATTTGTGGGAAAAAAAAGGACACCAATTTTGTTTGGGAGCCACTTCTCACGACTGCGCATCGGTCAGTTAAAGCGACGCAGTGCCGAAACGCAAAAAGGGGCAAGGTCCTTAACCTGCATAATGGTCCGGGTCTTAGGTGGCTACTGGGGACTATTGAAAACTGCTCCTGGACCGTTCCTTTTACCATTCTAATTGAACCAAACTTGGATTCATGACTGATTCATTGGCTGATTCATTGGCTGAGTTTTATACACCATCATTGTTCTCTTTACCTGAATGAGCCTGTCTGTTTTCATGTGTCTAAATAATAATCCCGGTTACCTTTAGGGTCAAATGCATTAGTGATCTTAATCTCATGCTGCTGAGGGATCTAATTACTGTTTGTATATAACCTGATTTGCAGCAAATTGATTTCAAATGCTTAGACGCCTGGGATTAAGATCGACAGTGTAGTTTAGTCCTTACTATGTGTAGTAAACAGGTGTGGCATATATACTGTATTTATTGGGGTATAACACTCACTTTTTCGCCCTGCAAATCGGTTGCAAATAGTGTGTGCGTGTTATACACCGATACTGCAATTTGGGATGCCTCGGAGAGAACGAGGAGGGGGGCGGGATTAGCGCCATCAGATTAATACAGCAAGAATCTCCTGTTTACTCAGTGGCCTCTGTAATAGGAAGTCCCGTCTCCTGGGCCGGCATTGGACCAGTGTTCTGTCTATCATAGAAGCCGATCAAGGAGGCGGGACTTTGTATTAAAGAGGCCATCGAGTAAACAGGAGATTCTCACTATATGTTATCTGACAGCGCTCATCCCGCCCCTCTCCCTGAGATTGATCAGGCTGCATTCATGGCAATGGGGAGGCTGCAGATGGGCATTCGTCAAGCTGCATTGATGAGCAATTGTGAGGCTACAGATGGGCATTGATCAAGCTGCATTGATGGGCAATTGTGAGGCTGTGGATGGGTATTGATCAAGCTGCATTGATGAGCAATTGTGAAGCTGCAGATAGGCATTGATCAAGCTGCATTGATGGGCAATTCTGAGGCTACCGATGGGCATTGATCAAGCTGCATTGATGGGCAATTCTGAAGCTACAGATGGGCATTGATCAAGCTGCATTGATAGACAATTCTGAGGCTACAGATGGGCATTGATTAAGCTGCATTGATGGGAAATTGTGAGGCTACATATGGGCATTGATTAAGCTGCATTCATGGGCAATTCTGAGGCTACAGATGGGCATTGATTAAGCTGCATTGATGAGCAATTCTGAGGCTACAGATGGGCATTGATAAAGCTGCATTAATGGGCTATTGTAGGACAGTAGATGGGCATTGATCAAGCTGCATTGATGAGCAATTGTGAAGCTGCGGATAGGCATTGATTAAGCTGCATTGAAGCAATTGTGAGGCTACAGATGGGCATTGATCAAGCTGTATTGATGAGCAATTGTGGGGCTGCAGATGGGTATTGATCAATCTGCATTGATGGGCAATTCTGAGGCTATAGATGGGTATTGATCAAGCTGCATTGATGGGCAATTGTGAAGCTGCGGATGCACATTGCTCAGGCTGCATTGATGGGCACTGACCCTTATTTTGCTTCAAAGTTCTTTATTTAAAATGTACAATTTTTTCCCTGAAACTTCTCTCTTAAAATTAAGGTGTGTGTTTAATGCTGATAAATACAGGGCTTATAAAACTTCTGTATATTATTTTCTGCATAGCAAACCCACTGTTTCTAAGTGGGTTTGCTGGTATCATAAGAAAATGACGGCTGCATTTCCAAAAATCCTTTAATTGAGGCTTCATATGACAAGTGGCTGACAGATAGAGCAGGGGACAAAAAGTTAGACGCGCTTTTGTGCAAATGTCAGCAATTAGTCATTTATAGGTTTGCTGGTAAAACAAACAATAATATTTTGTTACCTATGCACTCCATGTCCTTGGACCAATAACAATCAAGATCTAACAGCTCCGAGTTCCAGCAGCTGACACAAGAGTTCCAGCAGCTGACACATTTCACTTTTTTGAATGGAGTTACTTGCAGCCACACATGTTCTTTGGTGGATGGTACACATTTGAATGATGGCATCCATTTAAATTACCCATCTCTGCAAGCTAATTCATGCTACCAATCCTACCCATCTAGATGGTTTCAGAAATGATACCAGCAAAGTAGTTACAAATAGATTCAATAGCTAAGGATTCAATCTGCAGATAATGGAAAATGCAAGCAGACCTCTGCTGGAAGAATATTCTCTTTATCCAATGTAACTGGTAAAATAAATTCCAAAAATGAGTTTAAAGCATTCCATTTTCTCAACCCTGCTTTCTACAGAAAGACAGATAACTGAATTATAATGTGGAGCTGAACATCAAAAGAAGCAGGAAACAGTATTTTAATGTTTTTGCTGCTGCCGACTCACCTACCTTACCAACCACTCAGGGCCCTCCCCCCATCTTTGCCAATCTTTTCACTGGCTTCTGATTGCCCAGCTAATTAAATTCAAGATACTATTTATAGCTGTGTTATACTGTTCGCCCCTTAACAAATGAAACCACCAAGCTCCTCATTGACTCCCGTGTTATCTATCGCCTTGACTATTGCAACTCCCTCCTCATTGGCCTGCCTCTCCATAGTCTATCCCCTCTTCAGTCCATCATGAAGGCTGCTGCCAGACTTATCCACCTTACCAACCACTCAGTGTCTGCCAATTCTCTCCTCCAATCCCTACACTGGCTCCCGATCGCCCAGCGAGGTCAATTTAAAATACTAACCACAACCTACAAAGCCTTCCGCAACTCTGCCCCAAGATACACCACCAATCGTGTCTTCAAACATATCCCAAACCGTCCTCTCCGCTCTTCTCAAGACCTCCTACTCTCGTCTCCTCCTCCCATGCTCATCTCCAGGATTTATCCAGAGCTTCTCCCATTCCCTGGAACTTGCTACCTGAACCGGTCCGACTATCCCTTAGGCCGCGTACACACGATCGGTTAAACCGATGAGTACGGTCTGATGGAAAGTTTTTTATAGGTCCAAACCGATCGTGTGTGGGGTCCATCGGTTATTTATGCATCGGTTAAAAAAAAATCAAACTTGTTTTAAATTTAACCGATGGATACCTAACCGATAGCAAAAAAAACGATCGTTTGTAGGCACAACCATCAGTTAAAAATCAACGCATGCTTAGAATCGACGCATGCTTGGAAGCATTGAACTTAATTTTTTTCTGCACATCGTTGTGTTTTACGTCACCGCGTTCTGACCGATCGTTTTTTTAACTGGTGTGTAGGCACGACTGATCATCAGTCAGCTTCATCGGTTAACCGATGAAAACGGTCCATCAGACCCACTCTCATCGGATGGACCGATCGTGTGTACAGGGCTTTACTCTTGCTACCTTTAGGCAATTCCTGAAAACTCATCTCTTTAGTGAAGCCTATCACATCTCCAACAAATCTTTTACCAATTCCATCAGATTATTCCCCACAGTTACAACCTTTTCTACCACCTGCCCCACCCTATTAGATTGTAAGCTCTTCTAAGCAGGGCCCTCGTAATCCTCTTGTATTTTATTGTTATAACTGTATTGTCTCCCTTTTATATTGTAAAGCGCTGCGTAAACTGTTAGAGCTATATAAATCCTGTATAATAATAATAGCAATAATAACATACAAAGTCATTCACAACTTTGTCCAGAGCTACGTCACCAATCTTGTGTCAAAATATTACCCAAACTGTTCTCTCCATTCCTCCCAGGACCTCCCTCTCTTTAGCTCCCTTGTCACTTCCTGCTTTTCCAATTTCCAGGACTTTTCCAGAACCTCCAGAGGAGAAGATAGCTGGACAGTTTGAAGTGGAGCGTTCTAAAGGATAGGCCTTTGGAAACCCCCACTTCAATCTGTCCAGCTATCTCCTACTCCCTGAAAACTCATCTCTTCGGTGAGGCCTATCCCGTCTCCACCTAATAACTTTAATAATTTTAATTCAACTATCAGCTCATCCGTAGCCCCCAACTGTCCCTGATTTTGAGAGACTTTCCCTGATTTGGAGCGATGTCCCTCTGTCCCTCTTTCCTCCTCATTCGTCGATCATTTTGGTCTGATCTATATAAATGTATACAAAATGCACTTTTTATCTCATAAAAAGTGTTTCCCAGTGCTAAACCTTTCATCTGATTTCTAAATTGCTCCATTTGTAAATTCCAAAAGCCAATATAAAGGAATAGTAGTGGTAAAAAAAACACTTGTGGGTTTAAAGGGGTTGTAAAGGTCCCTAAATAGCTTCCTTTACTTAGGTGCAGTCCTCTTTCACTTACCTCATTCTTTGATGTTTCTTTTAAATGTCCTTATTTCTTCTGAGAAATCCTCACTTCCTGTTCTTCTGTCAAGGAGAGTCAGGACGCCCACTAACACGCAGCTCTTTTCTCTATCTGCAACGTAGAGAGAGTCCTGACTCTCCTGTAGTCCAAGGGAGGGGGCGAGCACGACACTCCACACCAGGGAGAAAGCCTCACATTACTGTGTGGAGTTACAGACAGAAGAACAGGAAGTGAGGATTTCTCAGAAGAAATAAGGACATTTAAAAGCAAAATGGAAGGATGAGGTAAGTGAAGGAGGACTGCACTAAGGTGAAAGAAGCTATTTACGAAAAAAAATTGTACCTTTACAACCCCTTTAACCAATCTTGTTTTTTTTGTACAATTCTCCTTTAAGGGGTCGTGGAAAGGGATGTGTCCTATGCCTGCATACTTTTACTGATAGGTGTCCCTCATTCCCACAGTTATTACCTTTTGTCCCACCCTATTAGATAGTAAGCTCTTATCAGCAGGGTCCTCTTGCCCCTTTTATATTGTATTGTATTGTAACTTTACTGTCTCCCTTTATATATACTGTAAAGCACTGTGCAAACTGTTGGCACTATATATATATATATATATATATATATATATATATCCAGATTCATATTAATCAGTGTTTTTTACATCCTCTGAATGACATATAGAGAAGGTCAAACTGGAGAATATTTATCTGATAAATACATGCACAATAGATGTCTCCTAGCATCATGTTTTTAGATGTGACATTGATCGATGTAAGAGTGAAGGCCCATCTGTCCATCAACTACTCTGCACACAACCCTTTACTTCAACAGAAGTCTTTGATCAGAGATAGGATGTGGAAAAAGGAGACCCTGCGTCTCTGTCTCTTGATCTCATGGCTTCCAGTCCTGACGTTTAAATATAATTTAAAAATCAATCAAAGTATGTCTGAATTCTTGATGTATGTAAAATCTCTACAGTATAACACAGCTATAGCTATGCCCAAGTTTGCTTATGACTTTTTTTTTATGTCATTAAAACGGTCGTGTGTGGGCTCCAGAGCATTTTTCGTGACGTGAAAAATGGCCATTAAAATTACTAACACAAAATCAGCAAAAGCAGCCCAAAGGGTGGCGCCATCCGAATGGAACTTCCCCTTTATAGTGCCGGCGTACATGTTGTACGTCACCGCGCTTTGCTAGAGCATTTTTTTTTTAACGATCGTGTGTGTGCAAGGCAGGCTCAACAAGAATCACATGGAGAAAAACGTTGTTTTTTCTAGAACAAGAAAAACGGTTGTGTGTACGCGGCATCAGAACAATTAAAAATTAGTGACTGCTGCGCTAGTTATATTTTAAAACAATGATAATAGTCCCTCTACCAGAAAGCACAATATTGATGATAGTCATTCGGCGGGCGCCTCTCATGGAGTCTGAATCGATCGTGGTGGAGTGTATCCTCGGGTTGTGGAAGGATTACATTGCTGGATTTTTTTTTCTTTTTTATTAAAGGACTTGTCCCAAGCTGTGTGTGTTTTTAAAATTTTTGACACTTTTTTGGGTGAAATGGTAGGGGTACAATGTACCCCGTTACCAATTCACATAGGGGGGGCTGGGATCTGGGGGTTAAAGGGGGCTTACAGTTTCTGATAAGCCCCCCGTCCGCAGACCCCCCCCAACCACAGGGCAAGGGTTGTGGGCAAGAGGCCCTCTCTTGTCCCCCCTCTTTTCTTGTGGCCTGCTAGATTGCATGCTCAGATAAGGATCTGGTATCTGGGGTGGGGGGCATCTGGGGGGGGGGGGAAGGTTCCCCTTAAAATTAATACCAGACATGAAGGGTCTGGTATGAATTTTGAGGGGGACCCCTACACCATTTAAAAAAAAAATTGCTGCAGGGTTTCCCTTATTATCCATACCAGGCCTGAAGGGCCTGGTTTGGAATTTGGGGGGACCTCAAGCATTGTTTTTATTTTGGTTCAGGGTTCCCATTAATATTCATACCAGATCCAAAGGGCCTGCTAATGGACTGGGGGGGCCATGCCATTTTTTTTCAATGACTTTTATCTATATTGCCAGGACTCGACATTTTATTATAGCCACAAGTAGTTTTAAATTACTTTTTTTCCTTTAGAAATGTCATTTTGTGCAGGGACTGTTCTAAACACAGGAAACATGCGCTACTTTACAGGCATACTATAGACACCCCACAGGTACGAAATTAAAGGAATATTTCACTTTTATTGTTTCACTTTAAGCATTATTAAAATCACTGCTCCCATTAAAACTTTTTTTTGCATTGATACATGTTCCCTGGGGCAGGACCCGAGTCCCCAAACCCTTTTAATCACAATAACTTGAATATAAGCCTTTAAAATTAGGACTTTTGATTTTTCATGTTCGTGTCCCATAGACTTTAACGCGTTTGTGTGTTTGAATACATTTTTTGCCTGTTCAGCAAGTTCTGATGCGAACCAACCTATGGGGTGTTCCGCCCATCCTTACCGAACACACCACCACTTTCTCTCCTTCTTGGACCCTTATTACAAAGGTCAAACGGGCATGGATTGTAACGAAGATCCCTCGATCTCAACACACCACGATCAATCAGGTAAGGCAAGATGGATACAGGCACCCTGGTTTCCACGCTCCAATCACAGTAATCACACCATTAGGTCTGCAGAAATTATATTCCACACAAACAAACAAGCCTCATGGTGCAGAAATCATATTCACATATTTTCCTCCACCACCGGGTACTCCAGGTTCTCCCTTTTCACCTATATTCCCCATGCAACCAGGTTTTCCTGCACCACCAGGTACTCCAGGTTCTGCCTTTTCACCTATATTCCCTGTGCTACCAGGTTTTCCTGCACCACCAGGTACTCCAGGCTCTCCCTTTTCACCTATATTTCCTGTGCTACCAGGTTTTCCTGCACCACCAGGTACTCCAGGCTCTCCCTTTTCACCTATATTCCCTGTGCTACCAGGCTTTCCTGCCCCACCAGGTACTCCAGGTTCTCCTTTTTCACCTATATTCCCCAAGCTACCAGGTTTTTCTGCACCATCATGTACTGCAGGCTCTCCCTTTTCACCTATATTCCCCATGCTACCAGGTTTTCCTGCACCACCATGTACTCCAGGTTCTCCCTGTCTGTCCTGTGACATGAAAAGTGTAACAGGTAGTTAGTGATTGGATGCTTAAGGCACTCTCATGGTAGCATGGGAAGAGTCCTTAGCTCTGTGCAATTTCCTAATCATGACTTGAAGTTTATTCTTACTCTTCTGCTTAAATGGAGCACCAAAGATATAAAAAAATTA
Source organism: Rana kukunoris (assembly GCA_029574335.1). Classification (NCBI taxonomy): domain Eukaryota; kingdom Metazoa; phylum Chordata; class Amphibia; order Anura; family Ranidae; genus Rana; species Rana kukunoris. The sequence goes on from CM056059.1 coordinate 162,624,701, forward strand.
AAATCATGTGTAAGTTTGGGGTGATTAAACTTAAGCAGTAGGTGCATGTACAATGAGTTGTGCCAGTCCAAAACTGTATTTCAAGGGTGTGGCAGCCCACTTTTATTTAAACGCAAGTCAAAGTTCATACAGATAGCTCTTCTTATGCAGGGGGTTCTCACCATCACTGCAAATACATAACATTCAACCTCTTGGCTCTCTTGTGGCAGTGTTTCTGCTCCAAGTACCTCTGCAGGGGCTTCCTGACCATCAAACACCTTTTGGTCTTCCTGATCATCAAACTCATCCCAGTGGTATTCCTCTTTAGCTCTGCACATTTCCTTGCAGCTCTATAGCTGTGCTTGTCCCTCCTGGACTCCCTCTTAGGCTCTGGCCTTTACCTGTCCCAACCTGACCTTGATGCACAGTAGCATCCCTCTTGGACACCCTCTCAGGCTTGGACCTTCCTCTGTCCCAACCTGACTTTGATGCACGGTAGCATCCCTCTTGGACTCCCTCTCAGGCTTGGGCCTTCCTCTGTCCCAACATGATCTTGATGCACGGTAGCATCCCTCTTGGACTCCCTCTCAGGCTTGGGTCTTCCTCTGTCCCAACCTGACCTTGATGCACGGTAGCATCCCTCTTGGACTCCCTCTCAGTCTTGGACCTTCCTCTGCCCCCACTTGGTCTTGATGCATAGTTACATCCCTCTTGGACTCCCTCTGAGGCTTGGGCCTTCCTCTGTCCCAACCTGACCTTGATGCACGGTAGCATCCCTCTTGGACTCCCTTTCAGGCTTGGGCCTTCCTCTGTCCCAACCTGACCTTGATGCACGGTAGCATCCCTCTTGGACTCCCTCACAGTCTTGGAACTTCCTATGCCCCAACTTGGTCTTGATGCATGGTAGCATCCCTCTTGGACTCCCTCTCAGGTTTGGGTCTTCCTCTGTCCCAAACCTGACCTTGATGCATGGTAACATCCCACACGGCTCCCCTCAGACACACTGACCTTTATCTCAGGCCCTATTATGAAGCCAGACCACACCTGAGCAATCAGTGTGCTTGCTTCTCCAAAAATCTGGCGTAAACCACCCTTTTACAGAGTAGCACGGTGTCACCCATGCTACACATGGTGTAGCCAGAATTAAAGTGAACTTCTTGACTTTGTGGAAAAAGAACATATTTACTTTCCTGTGTATAATCGTATCTGCATGTGTTATTTTTTTATTTATTTTTTCATTTGCATAATTTGTAATAATTATAAATAGACACATGAGCAGCCATACTTGCTAATTTTTATGAAGCCCCTGCTTCCTCTTCAGTTTTTCAGCAGACCTACCTGGCAGGGTCTATTTAAATGCTTTCAACAGACCTTCTGTGTTTTCTGATAATAAAATATCCACAGTGCTCCTGTGAGTCAGAGAATGTAAGATCCTGGGCCAAGGAATCTTGGAGTGAAATTTCTTATCCTCAGAAACAAAAAATATTTACATGGATTCAACCAACTCTAGATCCATTAGAGCACGCTAAATGACCTCCTTCTCCTAACTGGTAGCAAACAATATAATTTTTTTATTTTTTTTTCAAAAAGTCATAAATAGCTACATAGATGATAAGGTTGAACTTTATCCAACCTTACCAACTATGTAGATATTTATGACTTTTATATGTTTTTTTTAAAATATTTTTATAACCTAGTCCCTCCAGTTCAACCTGTGTGTGTGTGTGTCTGTCAATAATAATTTCCCATATCCCTGTATATTGTGTTCACTAAGATGCACGTCCAAGAGTCTTTTAAAATGAACAATATTTCCTGCAGACACCACCGATTGCAAAAAGAGTTCCATATCCTTATCTCCAACAATGAAAAATCCCCTACGCAGCCTAAGGTTAAACTGCTTCCCCTCCAGTCTCATCTTGTGGCCCTGTTTCTTCTTACACTTCCTGAGACTTATGCTGAGATCACCATTGAGATATGTTTATATCGCTAACATATCTCTTCTCAACGTCTCTTCTCCAGGAAGAATATGTTTATTGCTTGCAGATATTCCTCGTAATTGAGACCCTTCAGTCCCCTTATTCATTTTGTTGCCCTTCTCTGGACTCTTTTCAGCTGTGTCTTAGTCCAAAATCTTTATTATAAGATATAAAAAATATATATAATGATATAGAAACCCATTAAAAACATGTTCCCTCAAACTCACACCAAACTGGCTGACATGTTATATGACTGGTGGTGGCAGGTCCTTGGACTGTTTGTTGGTTTAGGCCCAGGGGCGTAGATAATAGGGGGGTCAGGGGTGTTCAAACCCGGCCCCCCCAGAGCATCCTGGCAAAATGCCCAGACAGTTTCCCTGCTATTTAGCCTCAGCATAGTTTCCTACTTACGCTGGGATCACCATTGAGATATGTGTATATCGCTAACATACTGTATCTCCTCTCAAGCGTCTCTTCTCTAGGGAGAATATGTTTATTGCATGTACAGTAGATATTCCTCGTAATTGAGGTCCTTCAGTCCCCTTATTCATTGTGTTGCCCTTCTCTGGACTCTTTCCAGTTCCAGCGCATACTTCCTAAGGATTGGTCACCAGAACTGATTGGCATACTTCAGATGTGGTCGAACCAGGGGAAATTAAATAATTAATACATCTATGAATGAGCTGTGTCTTAGTTCAAAATCGTTATTATAAGATATTAAACCATATTAAAAATATATATATATAATGATATAGAAACCCATTAAAAACATGTCCCCCCCAAATTCACATCAGGCTGGCTGACATGTCATATGATTGGTGAAGGCAGGTCCTTGGACCGTCTGTTGGTTTAGGCCAGCCTCTGCATGAAGGTCTAGGGAACCCATTACAGTGAAGAGCGTGTGATGTCATGAGAGGCACAGCATGGGAAGGTGAACTGGGTGCCTTCCTTCCCATTAAGAGGGGACCCTAGTATCTTGCTTGATCAGCGTCTGTTGCAGCTGGGAGGGTTTTCCTGCTCCAGATCAAAGAAACATCAGCTATTTCACTAGCCCCTTTATAAACCAATAAGGCCATTTTTGTAAATTATGTTAAGATAACCAAAAAATATTTTGCCACCCCCAAGAAAAAAATGAAAAAAAGACACCAGCACATTGGGCATATATACTTATATCCAAATACCAAATAGCCTTACACTTCCCTTCATCTCTGTATATATGTAAAAGGGGGATCTTTCTACACTTCACAGGCTCAGAAAATATGCTGAAATGTAAGTGAGAGAGGGTATGTCTCCTTAGGCAACCTGGTAAAGGGAAACATTTTACCCTTCACCATGATGAAAGCAAGGTAAGAGAAGTCTAAGGCTATTCACTATTGCTGGCAGTATAGCAAATGTTAAAATTCTTTTGACTTTTAACAGGAAAAAGGAAACAATAGCACTTGATATTGTATTACACATTTACACATGAATTACACATGAAATTTAATATTGCTGAACCGGATTAATGTAGTTTAAATGGCTGTGTAGATAACGACATCCTTCACACATGTTTAATGTATTCATCGATAGAATGCTCGGGAAAGCTTGGGCCAAAATCCATAGAAAGGTCACAAAGGTTTATACTGCAGTCTACTAGACCAAGTCTTGCTGATAAAAAGGAGGTACTATAATAGACCAGTATGGCAGCTTCGTGGTTGGGACTAAGACCTTGGAGTAGTGTTGCCTAAAAGGTGTTCAAAAGCACATTAACAAGTTTGCTAAATATTGTCTCAGCTTAAGATGGCTGCCTTCTCTTTAAATCACCAGAGCACAGTACAAAAATATATTAACCTTTTCACCTACCCTGTCTTATTTTACTTTCTATTCCTCCTTACAAGTTCTCCATCACACTCTTTCTTTATTATTTCTCCTTTTAACTTTTCTAGGTGGGTGACTCAGTGAAATCAGATTCAGCTCCACCTCTATTCTAGGGTCTATTAAACATTTGATGTCCTTCTCTCTCCTCTCTCGCTGTCCCCTTCCCTTCCCTCTCTCTCTGTCCTCTTCCCTGTCTTGACTTATTCTTCTCTTCTTCTCTCTACCCCCATACTTCTCTTTCTCTCCTACCTCTGCCTGCTCTTCTCTCTCTTGTCCTCCCTCTCGCTCTGTCTCTCCTCCATTTCTTCTCTCTCCTCTTTCTCTCTTTCTCTGTCTCTCCATACCTCTTACTCTCCCTCATGTCCATCTCTCTTCTACCCCCTCTTTCTCTCTCCTTCTTTCCATACTCCTTCATTTCCCTCCTCTCCCTCCCTGGATTTCCATACTCCATCTCTCTTCTCTCTCTGTCTTTTCATATTATTTCTTCTTTCTCTCTATTTATCTATCAATCTATCATCTATCTATCTATCTATCTATCTATCTATCTATCTATCTATCTATCTATCTATCTATCTATCTCTCTGTGTCTCTGCACACTCTTCATCTTTCTCCTCTCTCTCTCTATCTCTGTCTCTCAATGCCTCTTCTTTCACTCTATCTCTGTCTCTATACTCATTCTCTCTCCCTGTCTCTCCACTTTCCGTGTCTCTCCACACTCCCTCTTTTTTCCTCCCCTCTCTCTTCTCATACTTCTTCTTGTCCCAACTCTATCTCTCTTTCTCTCCATACTCTTTCTTGTCCCTTTTCTCTCTCTCTCTCTCTCTCTCTCTCTCTCTCTCTCTCTGTCTTTCATAGTCCTTCTTCGTCCTCTTCTCTCTCTTTCTCTATACTCCTTTTTCCCCTTCTCTCTCACTCTCTCTCTGTATCTCCATACTCCTTCTTCCTCCTCTCTCCCTGTCTATCCATACTCCTTCTTCTTCCTCCTCTATCTCTTTCTCTCCATACTCCCTCTTCTTCCTCCTCTCTCTCTTTCTCTCCATACTTCTTCTTCTTCCTTCTCTCTCTCTCTCTCTTTTTCTCCATACTCCTTCTTCTTCCTGCTCTATCTCTCTCTTTCTCTCCATACTCCTTCTCCATCCTCTCTCTCTCTCTCTCTTTCTTTCCATATCCCTTCTTATTCCTCCTCCTCTCTCTTTTTCTCTCCATATCCCTATTTTTTCCTCCTCTCTCTCTCTCTCTCTCTCCATATCCCTTATTTTTCCTCCTCTCTCTCTATCTCTCCATACGCCTTCTCCTTTCTCTACTCTCTGTCTCTCCATACTCCTTCTACTTCCTCCTCTTTCTTTTTCTCTTCATACTCCTTTTTCCTCCTCTTTCTATCTCTCCATACTCCTTTTCTACTTTCTATATCTCTCTGTCTTGCCATACTCCTTCTTCTTCCTCTTTTATCTCTCTGTCTCTCCAATACTCCTTCTTCTCCCTCCCCTCTCTCTTTCTCTATACTCCTTTCTCCTCTCTCTTTTTCTATACTCCTTCTTCCTCCTCTCTCTCTGTCTCCCCATCCTCCATCCTCTCTGTCTCTCCATACTGCTTCTTCATTCTCTATTCCTGTATCTCCATACTCCTTCTTTCTTCTCTCAGTCTCTGTCTCTCCATACTCTTTCTTCTTGCTCCTCTCTGTCTCTCCATACTCCTGCTTTCTTCTCCTTCTCTCTGTCTCTCCATACACCTTCTTCTTCCTCCTCTCTATCTCTCTCTCTCTGTCTCTCCATACTCCTTCTCCTTCCTCTCACTCTCTGTCTCTCTATACTCCTTCTTTCTCCTCCCTCTCTCTGTCTCTCCATACTCCTTCTTCCTCCTCTCTTTCTTTCTATACTCCTTCTTCTTCTTCCTCCTCTCTCTCTCTGTCTCTCCATACTCCTTCTCCTTCCTCTCACTCTCTGTCTCTCTATACTCCTTCTTTCTCCTCCCTCTCTCTGTCTCTCCATACTCCTTCTTCTTCTTCCCTCTCTCTCTCTCTCTCTCTCTGTCTCTCCATACTCATTCTCCTTCCTCTCACTCTCTGTCTCTCTATACTCCTTCTTTCTCCTCCCTCTCTGTCTCTCCATACTCCTTCTTCCTCCTCTCTCTCTGTCTCTCCATACTCCTTCTTCCTCCTCTCTCTCTCTGTCTCTCCATACTCCTTCTCCTTCCTCTCCCTCTCTCTGTCTCTCCATACTCCTTCTTTCTCCTCCCTCTCCCTGTCTCTCCATACTCCTTCTTTCTCCTCCCTCTCTCTGTCTCTCCATACTCCTTATCCATTCTCTCTCCCTCTGTCTTTCCATACTCCTTCTCCCTCCTTTCTCTCACCCTCCCCTCTGCAGTCGCATGATGTGATTCTGCAATTTCAATAAATGACATGTACAGGAATCCTGTTGGAGGCGGGGTGGGGTGGGGTGGGGGATATAAAAAATGTCAGGCTGCTCTGATTCCATGTAAATCCCTGTTTTGAATGCATCTACAGGGCACCCAAAATGGCGTGATCTCATTCTGTAACAAATCCCATGGAGCAGAGAGGGATGAGAATGAGGGGGTGGGGGGGGACTGGGCTCTGGGACTAGGATTCAGCAGCAGTCGGGTTCATATCATGAGAACACTTTCATTTAATTGGCATGTGTGAGATCCAGATTGCCTGTGATACAGAGAACGCTCTTCTGTTTTGTGCCTAATCAGTTAGATAAGCAAGGCATCCTCTTTCTATATAGTTTTATCCACACTGTCAAGACCCATTGTCTCTTAATGATAAGATTTCTGTGTAAGCATGACAGCATATAAGTAATACCATGGCTAACTGGTATACAATGTAAATGCAATGCTTTTCATTTTGAATTATTAGAAAACATACGTCTTAATGTAATAAGGAATATCAGGAAGCAATAGATTACCCCATAGCAACCAATCACAAAGCATACTTTGAGAGCTTAGCATTGTAAGACTAGTAAAATACAGTTTCCTATGGCTTGCTATAGGTTCTGCTGATCTTTACTCTTTGCAATGTAAGTCCATAATCCCCGAAGTGTCTTGGCAACAGAGATACATAGAGCAAAGAAGACACAAAAAACATGTTTACTAATTCATAACTTGCATTTTAGAAGATCAGATAATGCTTAAGATATCCATAGTTAGTCTCACTGATTAGAAAACATTCAGACTGAATAACTAACATGAATACCAATCAATAGGTTTGTTCTATGATGGCTGACCCCATCTGGAACATCAAAGTTATGTATAACCTCAACAGGACTAAAGACAAACACACTTGTATTTGCAGTTCGAAGATATTAGCTACCCTAAACAGTAATATTAGCTCAATAAAGTGAAACACAAAACAACATGGACAGCTCATGGTTTACTTAAAGGAGACGTCCAAGTTTTAATGGCTTCCACATTCAAAAGACAACACTACAAGCCTTGGGAGCTCTTTATTTTTTCTCTTCCATCATCTGGCATCCCACAGGTTAAAAACAAGAGGTAAAATTTTTTTTTTTTTAAAGGTGGCTCACTGGCACCCTCAGCCTGCCTGTCGAAGGAACTACATCCTCCCCACTCCATTCCTATGTCCAACCGCCAACAAATGCCATTGAATAGAAATATGTGAACATTCACCAATCCACTAAAGAAAATGAAAAAAATATCCCCCCCCCCCCTTCCTAACATGTGCTTGGAAATTAAAGAAAATCATCCAGTGTTACCTCTTGAGGAAAGTGGAGTTTCAAAGAGTGCAAGGCCAAGGCACAGAGAGGAACATATTAAATAAAGGATTGCTGTAATACACCCAGGCAAATAAAGCATAATGCATTTGAATTATTAACCTGTTCTGCTCCATAAGCATGAAACATTCATGAACCAATTTTGTAAGGCAAGTGCATTATTCCACTTTATCTTAAAGACGGTTCTAAGTCATATATATATATATATATATATATATATATATATATATATATATATATATATATACATTATTTCATCAAGCCACCAGCTGAATTTCAGTTAAAACCTGAATTGCTATCTATGCTACATGAATCTTTCACGTTTCCCCCCAAGCCATCTGCTTGTCTTACATAACTGAGGCAATCACATATGCATTCCATTAAAAAGTGAAATTGAGTGCTACTTTATTTTGTCATATTCCAAAGGATCCTCTAAATCTGAAACAGAGATCCCCATATCACTGGTATAATTTTTTTTTTTTTTACACCTTTCTCTCTAACAAGACATGCCTCAATAGCTATGCTATTTAAAAGCTGCAGCATTCATATTTTGGGGTTGTTGTACCTAAACTATACTTGCAGGTTTTGCAAGGAGCCCTTGGCTTCCAGCTCAAGTCACGGAAGCTATGTAACCTAATCTCCTCTTCCAAGGATAGATTAAGTGCCACAGCATAGATTTCTTTTTCAATTTAACAGAAAATATCACTCTACAACAAAATACAAAGGGTAACCCTTGGGTATATCAGCTCACACTAACAAATGTGGAAAATAAACCATTAATAAGTAAAGCAGTCTGCAATGCAGCTAAAGCAGAAGAGACAAGATAGATCACACACAAAAATATTGTATGGAAAAATTAAGCTTGCTGTTTACCTGTTCTCTCTAGAGTCAAGACGGTTGCAGTTGGACCTTTTACCTGGAGATAAATTTATTAGAGGGTGCCTAAGGGAGGATCTTAGAGTCTTGCAAATTGTTTTCTGGTTACTTCTCTGCCCTTTGCCATTATCCAGCACTGGCATTCTAGAAATGTAGCCTTGATTTTTCACTATAGGTAATCCAAAGGGTATGCTCCATTAAAACCGACATCTGGAGGGAACTGGAGGGGAAACAGGGCAGATGCAAAGAGATTTGGCTAGTGGTACCATCCCCAGTGCAGGCAAGGAGGAAGAGTACAGCTTAAGCATGGCAGCCTGTTCACATAATAATACCTTTAGCCCCCAACTTGGTCTAGAGGACACATCATTATTGACATTTAAGCAAACATATATATATATATATTTGCAGTTCCAGCCTTCCACAGACCTCCTTAGAGCAGTAAATCCAATAAAGACAAATACTTTTCCCCAGCTTGGGTTGGTAAAAGGTAGACAGGTAAAAATTGTTGTTGTGACCTTGTAATGTACCTGATCCAGGTTAAGCCTTAAAACCTTTTTTTTCCCCTTCAAGCCAAAGCCGACAACATACCCCAGACCAGCTCAGTACCCACTGGGCTAGCAGCCATGGAGAAGCCTTGAGGTGTGCAGCACTTGTATTCCGGGGCGTTTGTTAGCTGCTCCTTGCAATTAGCAGACGATGGGAACCTAAAAGGAGCCCGTCTGCTGCTGAAGCAATTTTTTTTAGGGCAGGGGCTGAATCAGATCCTGATGTCCAAGGTGCTGAGATCCCTGTCCTGGGGTTGTGATCCAAAAAAATAAAATAAAATCTTGCAAAAAAAAAGAGGGGATCCAGATGCAAGGTGAGGTGTTGGATCCTTGTCTCAGGGGCTGACCAGATCACAGGGGGGCTGATTGACAGGCGCTTGATCCAGGTCGCTTTCCCAAGGTGCTGAACCAGATCCTTTCTGCTGAGCAGTGAGTGTTCCAGATTTCTGAGCAGAGAGAAAGGGAGGGGGGTGAGATCCAGATGGCTGTGTAATGTACTGTGCTAGATCCCAGTCTCTGATTCTGATCACTGTGCTAAATCGGAGAGCTGAGGATCCCAATTCAGCTGCTGTCCAGGGTGCTAAATCAGAGAGGTAAGGATTCCCTTTGGCTGCTGTCCAGGGTGCTGAATCATAGAGCTATGGATCCACTGCAGCCGCTGTCCAGGGTGCTGAATCAGAGAGGCAAAGATCCCCTGCAGCCGCTGTCCAGGGTGCTGAAGCAGAGAGGTAAGGAGCCCCTGCAGCCGCTGTCCAGGGTGCTGAATCAGACGGCTGTGGATCCCTCTTCCAGCTGCTGTCCAGGGTGCTGATTTAAGCGATTCTACCAGACATTGTCCAGGGTGCTGATTAAGGACACTGTGGATCCCTCCAGCCGCTGTCCAAGGTGCTGAATCAGAAAACTATGGATCCCCTCCAGCCACTCTCCAGGGTGCTGCACCAGAACAGTATGGGTTCCCTCCAGCCACTACCCAGGGTGCTGCACCAGAATGCTATGGGTCCCCTCCAGCTGTCCAGGGTGCTGAAGGTCAACAGCAGGTTCAATGCAACCCCTTCCTGGCTCCTTGGATTTCACTGCTGTGCCTGCTCACAGGGAGGGTTCAGGGCTGCAGTTACCAGCCCTGGACACTAGACACAGACACTGGTCGTGCCTAAAGCACAGAAAAGCCCTTTCTGCAGGCAGTTCAGCCGACCTCCACCCTCTCTGCCTTGGCAAAACAGCACAAGCATGCTGCTGCATGCACAGCAAGTCAGTCTTGCAGGGAGGACTGAGCAAGCATGGGGGCTGAGAGGCAGGTCTGTGGCTGCTTCCCTTCCAGCGGTGACACAGCCATCTCTGCCAGATGAAGGAGCCCTGCCTCAGCCTGCATCAGGGGGGAGAAGGAGAAAAAAATAGCTTCTCTCCTCTGCAAGCTTGAAGCTGTCTCTGCAGTGAGAGCGATCAAGTGGCTGAGATGGGAAAGTCAGATCACAGCAGGCAGAATTGCACTGCTGCACCTCGTACTTCCCCTAGTACAGCCTCCACGCTGAGTTAATCCTAAGAGTGATTGAATGCCACATGCATGGGGGAGATGGGGAGGAGGGGGAGGGGGGCTGCCTTTAAAGGCACTTTTTTTAACCACTTTAGCTGCATAAGTGGCTTATTGAGCAGTAATCACATTGATAAGCCAGTTTCATTCTTGGATTGTCATGTAAACTGTTGCAGCTTGTAGACACTGCAACCTTGAATATACATGCAGAACAGTCTACAGTGACTCCTTGATCATACAGTGTTTACTAATCCATTAGCAGAACTCAATTTATAAGGGAAACTTGGAAGCCTTTCATTGCACAGGTAAGTGCAAGCTTGGCACTGCTCTTCTAGGCTCAATGTGCACAGCCTTAAAAAAATTGGAGGGTTCCCCATGGGGTAGCTCAAGAACTGCACAAAAGGTTGACAAAGTTCAGGATATCTACAGAGAAGGGAGGGCTAGGTGGTGCCAGAGGAGTAAAAAGACACCTGGTTGGGATAAATAGTAGCAGATAGTGCCAAAAAAGCTCAATTATCAGAGAAGATGGGGTCTGGATTTGAGGTTTTGCAGATGGATGCAAGAGGAAGGCTTTGCTCTTTGCAGAACAACCCAATCACTGCCACTGCAGGTAGAGGAGCAACTGGGCAAGTCTAGCTAAGCTCAGTCTAGGCATCCATTGAAGAAAAAGTCTTGGTCAGGCGTGGCCATCACACAGGTAGGGAGCCAATCAATAGCAAAAATGGAACTGGCTTATGCAAAGAGCTAGAAAAGGGCAGTGTGGAGATATGTAACATACAGTGTTCCTTTGGATGACAAGCAAGGGTTATCTTCATGTACCCACCCACTTAGAGAGATGCACAGCATGTAGGTTTCAGTAACTCCTTCCATCAGACTCGTGAAACTCCTTACAGAAGGCTGGGCATGCTTTGCTGGATGGTCACTTGAGTTGTGGTTAACTCAACTTTGCGGTCTGCAGAAAATGACTTGTGGATCATGGATCACTTTTCGCCTTTCTGCTTTTGATCGTGGATCACTTTCTTCTTTCTTCTTTTGATCATGGATCACTTTCTTCTTTTGATCATGGATCACTGCCTCTTCAGGGATTTCTGTTTTTTCTTCAATGTGGACAAAGAATCCTAAACTCTTCTCACTTTTCTTTTGTTTTAGGCAATAGGCACCTTTGTCAAAACCTGGTAGGACCTGGCAATTTCAGCATTACAGCATTGTATACAGTGTGTTTGTCTCTCTTCAAACGTTTGCAAAAGTGTTTCTAGATATGTACTGCTTTGAACTTGAAAAGTGAATGATCTTATCTTAACTTAGCACAAAATGCAACAATGTTTTTTTTTTTTTTTTTAATGTACTGCTTTGAATTTGAAAATGCAATATTTGTCTTACATTAGCATAAACTGCAACAATGTTTCTAGACATGTCCTGCTTTGAATTATAAGTGATGTGTGCATGACTGGGCGAAGTTCATTAACCCATGCAAACATGTTTACAGTTTGGTTTGCTGTAGTCAATTATATTGTTAATTTTTTTTTAGTTTAACCACTTCAGCCCTGGACCATTTTGCTGGTCAATGACCGGCCCACTTTTTGTGATTCGGCACTGCGTCGCTTTAACTGACAATTGCACGGTCGTGCGACGTGGCTCCCAAACAAAATTGGCGTCCTTTTTTTCCTACAAATAGAGCTTTCTTTTGGTGGTATTTGATCACCTCTGCGGTTTTTATTTTTTGCGCTATAAACAAAAACAGAGCGACAATTTTGAAAAAAATGAATATTTTTTACTTGTTGCTGTAATAAATATCCCCAAAAATATATATAAAATAAATGTCCCTTAATTTAGGCCAATACGCATTCTTCTACATATTTTTCATTAAAAAAATCGAAATAAGAGTTTATTGATTCGTTTGCGCAAAAGTTATAGGGCCAGATTCAGCAAAAAAATGTGTGCCATCGCATCTTTGCGCGGATTCACAAAGCGAGATACGGCAAAAAACATGGCTTTAGCCGTCTGACGTAACTTGCCTACGCTGGCGTATCATGGGCACATAGTTACGCTGGACGCATTCGGCGTTCCCATTAGAAAAATGCAAATGAGTAAGATTCGCCGATTCACAAATGTAGATGCACCCGGCCCCTTCATATACGCGATTTGCGTAAGACTTACGTCCAGCGTAAAGTTACTCCTGCTATAACAGGCACAGCTAATGCAAAGGTATGGGCAAGCTTATCCGACACACTCCGACAATCCTGCATACACGATCCATATCAATTCCCCAGAATCAAGACGAGACTCAGCTCTGTACTTGTTCCAAAATGAATGAATCCTTTAATGGTTTCTTCTCAGCTTTTTATGCAGTTACAAGCATGTGACAGTAATCAAAGGGACAATGCAATCTCCACTCCCCCTAATCATACACTGAGGGCTAATTACTAGAGCTTGACACATCACATTCCTTTATCAATCAAATTCAAACAAAATACCATCACACAATGAGTTGCCCTTCAATCCACATCTTTAGACAGACGTCTGTCTCCGACAGAAACGTAGTCACACCTGGGCATCAATAGGCTTTAAACCGTGTTATCACACAATGAAATGTCTTTCAGGAGCCAGCTTCACTTAGCATTTCAACAGCTTATTACACAGAGGAATGAGTCACTGTCTAGTTGACCTGGGACACAATCCCAGCCATTCAGTCAGTCAGAGTGAGGCAGGTGGATTAGCAACAGGAGCTCCCACGGCGCACGTCTCCTAGGAGTAGGAGCGTGTGTGCTATAGCTCCAGGCAGGCTCAGGAGGCAGACAGGCAGAGTCCCTCCCAGCCCGGCCAGCTCAGTCCACACTCCGGTTTCCAGCCCAGCCCTGGAAAGTCCTGCGCCCCTGATCTCTCCGCTCCTCCAGCTCAGCTCCCTGGCTCTCCACAGGTAAGAGCCCTCCACCAAAGCTGCTGACGGCCGTCCTTTTCAGGACAAAGCCGCAGCAACACAGATCTTCCTTTGCTCCATCCTTGCTCCATTCTTTGTCCCCCTGCACTCCCTCACCTCCATCATCCTCAAGGGCCCCCTCCCGCCACCTCCCGCCACCTCCTCGCGGAAATTTCCGCCGTTCTGGTGCTTTTCTGGGTGCACCGCGCCGGGCCGTCCTGAATCGCGGGGCCGCGGTCTAGGAAAGACCGCGGCTTCACTTGCGGCCTAACGGCGCGCTGCTCCCCACATCTCAGTTGTCCTTACGCAGCTCCCAGAAAACCCCCCTTATCCCTGAAAGACAGTTATCCGGCCCTGTTATTTTTTCACCCTTCACCCTTTCAGCCCCAGGTTGTCAGAACAGCCCCCTGTCAGCCCTCATCCCTGAGCAGGCAGCCACCAGACCAGCAACAGGCTCTCCCTCTCAGCCCTAGCCCCCCCGTCGCCCCAACACACAGAAGCTTGATCCAGGGTTTAACCGATCGCCTCTTACAGGGGTCAGGAAGGAATTTTTTCCCTACCGGAGCATATTGGCCGAGCTCTGACAGGGTTTTTTGCCTTCCTCTGGACCAAGCCTGGAGAGAGGAGTCAGCCAATTCCTCTCCCCACTGCCCCAAACCCCCCCCCCCCCGGTGTATTGGCGATCATGGCATGTCGGAAATATTCTGCCGACACCATTTGGAGTTTGAGGCAATGCGCCGCAATACTGCCAGCCATCACCAAAAAGGCCCTAAGAACTGAGCGACTATTCAGAATCGATCATAGATCGACAGTCAGACATTTCAGCCATTTTCCCCAGCGCAGGCACATATCATGTGCTCTGATCAACACAAGATCGGCAGTAAAACACAGACTAGAAATCCGCGACTTCATTCAACAAAAGGATCTAGACTGCCTCTTTATTACAGAGAGCTGGCTCACAGCCGACTGTAACACCATTCTAGGAGAATTGGTGCCAGAAAACTACCGTATTATAACGGAAAACAGAATAGGGCAAAGAGGAGGCGGCCTGGTGGTGATCCACAAGACTCATCTTACGATCACCAAACCAGTCCGCCAAAACCCTCTTCCATTCATGGAAACCCTTACTCTGCAACTGCAAGCAAGTTCAAAGGAGACCGTCCACATTCTGCTCTGCTATAGGCCACCCGGCCCAAAATCGCAGCTGCTATCATCATGGACGGATTTCTTCTCCACTTACACCCTCAACAGCAAACATCTTTTGCTGCTCGGGGATTTCAATCTCTGGGCCAACTCTTCACAAGACCCCATTGACGACGCCTGTATTGACCACCTGGAAGGATTAGGATTGCAGCAATTAGTAGGTGGGCCCACACATGCTTCAGGTCACACACTTGATCTTATTTTCAGACAAGCTCTGGAAATAAAGATTTGGGAAAATGAAAAGTTGCCATGGACAGACCACCATGCAATTATATTCAGTATTTCCACCATCCCCCCTGCAACAAAAACATCAAATCCAGTGACAACACACTGGACTATATGTCAGAAGAAGCTCCACTCGGAACTCTTCAAAACTACTTTAAGGAAGAAAATAGAAACAACTCAGCCGCATCAAACGGCCGTTGAAACATTGGAAGCCATTAACTCGGCCATGCTACAGTCAGCCGACTTGGTAGCGCCGAAACGAAGTACCCGCATCCGGAAAAACAACCGCAGCTGGTTTAACAACCAGCTGTCGTTACTGAAGCAAGAACGCAGAAGGGCAGAATCTGCCTGGAAAAGATATGCTTCAGAGCTAAACCTATCCATCTACAAGGCGACAACAAGAAAATACCACAAAGGAATTTTCCAAGCCAAGAAAAATTATTTTTCGGAGGCTATCAACGGTGCCATTAACCGCCCCCGCGAACTCTTCAAGATGGTCACCCAGACCATGAAACCAGGATGCATTGAAGCCCCCAGTTCGGACACGCAAGAATTTTGCAATGAACTATCAGATTACTTCATTAATAAAATCGAGGCAATCCGTGAAAGCATTCAGCAAAACAATTCCCCCCTCAGCCCCCCCCTGCAGCCTCTCACACAGCACCCATAGTAATTCTCCTATATCAGGTAAGTTTACCCTGGAACCCATCTCCATCGAGACCACTAAAAATGTCATTGCCGCTCTGCGTAATGGCACAGCGCCAAATGACATTATCCCCACAAAACTGCTGAAGGAGTGCGCCGACATCCTGGCTCCTCCCATCACGCAGTTTATCAACCAGTCTTTTCTGGAGGGCATAGTGCCCTCTCAGTTGAAAGAGGGTATAATTCAACCAATCCTGAAGAAACCCTCCCTGGACCCCAAGGACCCACTCCACCGCCGTCCCATTACAAGCCTCAACGCACTTTCGAAGATAATGGAGAAAGTAGTGGTACAACAGCTGCAACAGCATCTAGATACCTACAAGCTACTTGATCCATTGCAATCAGGCTTCCATCCCGGACACGGGACGGAAACAGCATTGCTGAAAGTATGGGACGATGTTCTCAAGGCCGCAGACGAAGGAGAATCTTGTCTTCTAGTTCTGTTGGACCTAAGTGCCGCTTTCGACACTGTAGACCACAATCTGTTACTGACTCGGCTTGCTGAAGTGGCCAGAGTCGCAGAAGGCGATTTATCTTGGTTCTCCTCTTTTCTGGAAAACCGATCGCAAACAGTACAGTTAGGATCTTTTACGTCTGAAAAACGCACAGTAACATGCGGAGTCCCTCAAGGATCGCCTCTGTCACCAGTGCTGTTTAATATATATCTTCGTCCTCTTTTTGAGATTATCAGCAGCCAAAAACTGCTCTACCACTCATATGCAGATGACACGCAACTGTATTTCCGCATCTGCAATAGACAGGATCACCACCTCAATCTAGAGACATGTCTCTCTTTGATAGAGGACTGGATGACAAAGAGTTATCTTAAACTCAATGGAGCGAAAACAGAACTTCTCCTGTTTCACGCCAAGTGCAGGAATCAACATTCAACAGTGTGGACCCCCCCGCCTATTTTAGGCAAGCTCATCACCCCTAGCGCTAAAGTCAAAAGCCTAGGGGTCATTTTTGACTCCTTTATGACTATGGACGCACAAATAGGGTCAGTAGTCAGCGGATCTCACCATCTACTGCACCTACTACGCAGACTCACGCCGTTCATCCCTAAAGAAGATTTAGCGGTCGTGGTGGGAGCAATTGTAAACTCCAGACTGGACTATGCAAATGCCCTTTACCTCGGCCTCCCCAAGTACCAAATCGCTCGTCTGCAAGTCGTTCAGAATACGGCCGCCAGACTTGTGACTGGGAAAAAACCCTGGGAATCCATCTCACCTTCACTGAGAGCCCTTCATTGGCTGCCAGTTAAAGACAGAATTGCTTTTAAAGCTCTCTGTCTCACGCATAGATGTGTCCATGGGAATGCCCCCCTTTATTTATGCGAAATAATAAAAGCGCATAATCCCAATCGCGTTTTGCGATCCACGAATCAGAACCTGCTCCAGGTTCCGAAAGCCAACTTCAAGTCCAAAGGAGAAAGAAGATTCGCGATCCAAGGTCCCAGACTATGGAATGCGTTACCAACCAGCATTCGGTTGGAGGAGAACCACCTAGCATTTAGGAAAAAGGTCAAGACTTTTCTCTTTTGATATCAAAGGAGACAGGAACAACAAGCGCCCAGAGGCGATTCAGTTCGCATGTGCTGCGCTATACAAGTTTTCATTCATTCATTCATTCATTCAACATAAACCACTTGTAATATTCCAGTATATCCTGCAACCATGAATTATTATTAATGTCCTATCTCATGTAATACATGAATTATGATTCATTAGCCACCCCATGCCCAAAAGGGGCACAGGGTGAACTTAGACCCAAGAGTTCTTAGGGCCGCTGGCACAGGAGTATCTCTCATCCTTCCAAAGTCTCTGGTTGTCACGTGTCATACCGTTACAGATGCCGCCTACCTCTTTCCTACTTTGAATTAGGCAGGCTTACGCTGGCCGATTTACGCTACGCCACCGCAACTTACGGAGCAAGTGCTTTGTGCATACAGCACTTGCCTCTCTAAGTTGCGGCGGCGTAGCGTATATTCGATATGCCTGCACAAAGATAAGCTACGCTACCTGGCCCTAAGGCCGCATACACACGATCGGTTTGGTCCGATGAAACTGGCCTTAAGGCCAGTTTCATCGGTCCAAACCGATCGTGTGTATGACCCACCGGACCGTTGCCTGTGGACCAAAGTTTAAAAAATTGCTTTAAAATCGGACCGATGGTTAGTACGCAAAAGCATTGGTCCAAAAACCCGCGCATGCTCAGAATCAAGTCGACGCATGCTTGGAAGCATTGAACTTTGTTTTTTCAGCACGTCGTTGTGTTCTACGCCACCGCGTTCTGACCCGATGGGATTTTGGACTGATGGTCTGTACGCACATCAGACCATCAGGCCACTTCAGCGGTGAACAGATGAAAATGGTCCGTCGGACCATTCTCATCGGGTTGGACCGATCGTGTGTACGCGGCCATAGTGTCTACAAAATAGGGGATAGATTTATGGCATTTTTATTATTATTTTTTTTTTTACTAGTAATGGCGGCAATCTGCAATTTTTTTCGGTACTGCGACCTTATGGCGGACACTTCGGAAACTTTTGACACATTTTTAAGACCATTGGCATTTTTATAGCGATCAGTGCTATAAAAATTCATTAATTACTGTAAAAATTTCACTGGCAGGGAAGTGGTTAACACTAGGGGGTAAGGAAGGGGTTAATTATGTTCCCTCATTGTGTCCTAACTGAAGGGGGGTGGGACTGACTAGGGGAAATGACAGATCACTGTTCATACATTGTATGAACATGCGATCAGTCATTTCTCCCCCTGAAAGGACCTGGAGCTGTGTGTTTACACACACAGCTCCCGTGTTACGCTCTGTAATGAGCGATCGCGGGTGGCTGGCGGTGATAGCGCCCACTGGGCACTCGCATCGGCACCAGGGGCGAGCAGGGGGCGCACGTGCATGCCTCTGGCAGCACGCGCACCCCTAGTGTCTGCAATGCAAAATCACGTTATATTACGTGATTTTGCGCAGCAGAGCCGACCTGCCGCGGTAAAACTACGGTTGGTGGTCAGCAAGAGGTTAATTGAGCTTATGGGGTAACTTATGAAAGGTAAATAGACCGTTCACTTTGCAAGGGAGTTTTTCCTTAGTGAATGCGGTGAAAGTTCACTTTGAAGAATACCAAATCTCTTGCAAGGAACTATAGTTTTGCTTGCACATGATTGAATAATGGAAGGCAGGAGGGCTCTGTTCCATTCACTAAATTCCACCTTCCCAGCTTAATGTAATTATATTGTTAGTTGTGTTTTATTATGGAATATTAAATCCCAGTGTTTAGGTATGGAGACTAGGGTTGAGCTTTGAGTTCAAGTCAAACCCATGTTCGACTCGAATATTGGCTATTCGACCGTTCACCGAATTTCGAACATTATGGGCCGTTCGCACCAAATTTGAGTGATGTGTCAAGGCCCATAATTTACTGCGGCATTGCAGTGCATTGCTGGCTGATGATTGGCCAAGCATGCACTGCATGCTTTGGCCAATTACAGCGCGGAAAAAATGGAGAGCCATAATTGGCCAGGGTGGCTTTGGCTAATTATGTCTCAGGGGGTTTAGTACACGCCCCACACTATATAAGGCCGCCTTCTTGGCAGCCTTGTGTAGTGTGTTGCTGCAGTGTTTAACCACTTTATCACCACCTTATAGACAAAATACGTCTATAAGGTGGTTCCTGTACTCTAACAGGGCGTCCATGGACATCCTCCGTTAGAGTCAGGTGTACGCGCACGACCGGGCGCGCACACGCGATCACCGGTGCTCACCAGGTCCACGGGACCCGCAGCATCGGTGATCGCGGTAAGGAGCCAATGGCGGCGGCTCCTTACCACGTGATCGCGCCATCCAATGACGGCCCGATCACGTGTGTGAACAAACCCGGCGTGCGTCAGATCCGCGCGCCCGAGCGGGCACGCACACGCGGTCACGGCGCTCGGCGGGTCCACGGGACCCGCAGCATCAATGATCTCGGTAAGGAGCCAATGGCAGCGGCTCCTTACCACGTGATCGCGCCGTCCAATGATGGCGCGATCACAAAATGTAAACAAACGGGGCAGTGTAGGTAATCTCTCTCCTCTCCTCACACCATTGCAGCGTGAGAGAAGAGGAGAGAGATTAGTGCCCAGCAGTGCCCCATCTGTGACCCAGCAGTGCCACCAGTGCCCCCCCAGTGCCACCTGTGCCCCACCCAGTGCCCCCAGTGCCACCTGTGGCCCACCCAGTGCCACCTGTGCCCACTCAGTGCCACCTGTGCCCCACCAGTGCCACCTGTGCCACAACACTTCCACATCAGTGCCACCTGTGCCCATCAGTGCCACCTGTGCCCATCAGTGCCAATCAGTGCTGCATGTGCCCACGAGTGCCGCCTGTGCCCACGAGTGCCGCCTGTGCCCATGAGTGCCCACTGTGCCTACGAGTGCCGCCTGCACCCACAAGTGCCGCCTGTGCCCCACCAGTGCCGCCTGTGCCCATCAGTGCCATTTGTGCCCATCAGTGCCACCTGTGCCCATCAGTGCCAATCAGTGCTCATCTGCACCCCACCAGTGCTGCCTGTGCCCCACCAGTGCCATATGTGCCCACCAGTGCCATCTGTGCCCACCAGTGCCATCTGTGCGCACCAGTGCCACACCAGTTCCACCTGCACCACTGCAGTGCCGCCTGTTGGCTTGTTAGGGTCTCAAGAAATGAGAGAAGCTGTCAGTACTTCAGGTGTGATCAAATTGATCAATTTTCAGAAATTGGTACCATAGCTTGTAGACCCTATAACTTTCACCCAGACTAAATAATATCCATTTTTTTTTTTTGTTTACCAAAAATATGTAGCAGAATAAAAACCGCAGAGGTGATCAAAAACCACCAAAAGACAGCTCTATTTGTGGGAAAAAAAGGACAAAAATTTAATTTGGCTACAGTGTTGTATGACCGAGTTATTGTCATTCAAAATGTGAGAGCACCGAAAGCTGAAAATTGGTCTGGTTATTAAGGGGGTTTAAGTGCCCAGTGGTCAAGTGGTTAAAGACAGAGAGAGACAGTGTCATTTATTTTGAGTTAGATAGAGCAGGAAGGCAGGCGAGTCAGGTAGCTTCAGTTAGAGTGTATAGAGGATATATATGCATCCCGGGTGTTGTGTATATATATTTAAACACTGTATTCAGTTTAGCTAGATACGTTCCTGTATTCTCTTCATAATATACTGACAGGCAGGCAGGTGATTGTGCTAGCTGCAGTATTTTCACTTAGTGTACTGTGTCCTGTGCACAGTGTGCACCTAAAGCTACCTGAATACAATTGCTGGTGTTCTCATACAAATACAGGCAGTATTCTTGTTTAGTGTCCTTTGCACAGGACCAGACATTACATTAAAGCCGCAAGCAGTTTTAAATGACTTTTTTTTCCTATAGAAATGTCATTTTGTGCAGGGACAGTTCTAAACACGGGAAACATGTGCCACGTCACAGGCATACTATAGACACCCAGCAGGTACAAAATTTAAAGGAAAATTTCATTTTTTTCACTTTAAGCATCATTAAAATCACTGCATCCGAAAAATCGTAAGCATTGTTCGGTTTATCCCTAATGGCGACATTTCAAGGTGCAGAGGTGAGGTATATTTAAAAATTAGGTCTGCGGGCACTTTCTTTGGTGAAAGTGGTGAAAAATGTATAAGAACCAGTATTACTACTGCTGCAATGTGTTTCTTGGTTGATGCCTACTACATCCGGTAAAGTCCATGAGCATCTGAGGCGGCGTACACACGACCGAGGTTCTCGCTAGAAACCAGCGAGAACCTCGCTGGGAGCTGCATTCCAGCAAGAACCTCGGCCTTGTGTACGCTCCTGGCTCGCCCCGCCCGTCGGGAATCCCGTCGAGCGAATAGAGAGCAGGCTCTCTATTTGCTCGATGGCCCGTCTGGATGAATGGCTGGTTGCCATTCCCGACGGGCGGGTCGCCGATTTCGACGGCCGGCCGAGAGCCTCGACGGGCGGAACGATGTGTTCCGCCCGTCGAGGTTCTCGTACGTGTGTACGCCGCCTGAGAGATTCTCAGAGCTCCTTGAGCAGAGAGTTGGTGACTGTCAGTCATCGCCTCTCTGCCCTTCCTTCCCCTATTCACTTTAGCACTGGGCTGTGAAGGGAGAAGGAGCAGCCAGCTCAGTCTCTCAGTGGCTCGCAAAGAGGCTGAGCCGGGTGCTGTTCCAGGCATGTGGGCAGATCCTAATCATATGGTCATGACCTTGCCCAAGCCTGGACCAGTTCTGTGACATCAGCAGACAGCGGGCTTTAGCTAGGTTGCAGGAGTGCAGAACAAACAGTACTCCTGTGATCCACAGGAGAAGTACAGCCAAACGATACTTCCTCTAACTTCTTAGATCTGTGAATCTGCTATTGTAATTGTGAGATGGTCAAACTATTTCTGATGATTTTTTGATAAACATTCTAATAAAAAAAATTGAATTGGTCCTATCAGAGAACTCTTTGCATTCATTCCATTAGAAAGTGCAAAGCATTTTGTGAATTTTGCCCATACTGAGTTGTTGACCTCCTGTATTCAGTAGTGTATTTAGGTTTTGTGCTGCCCTAGGCCTGACTAAACTAATGCACCCCCTAATTTAAATATGACCCACCCCTTCCTGTCAAGGCCACACCCCTTTCTGTTTAAAACCCGCCCTGGAATTTGTGAGATGGGACACTAGTTCTGAGGGCCTGGGGGGCAATGTATTTTCTTAATTTGCATAGATTTCCTCTCACTTCCTGGTTGTTCATGGGGCAGGAAGTGAAGGAAAATCTCTGCAATGGGACAGGTATGGTAAAAAAAAACTAACCCCCTTACTCTATCAAAAAAAAAGTGTTGTCTATAGTTCTAATTTAACCACTTAAGCCCTGCCGCACAACTATATACAACCTCTTTTAAAGAGGGATATCTCGGTAATGGCAGCAGCTGCTGCCACAACCAAGATATCCATCTCTTCAGGCGGCAGTGATGTAAACGAAAATGGTGGTCTCCGCGGCAGATTCGCCACGAGATTACCGTTATCTGCGGCGGGAGAGGGCCCCCCTCCCGCCACTCTCCCGAGCCCTCCACCGCTTACCGGAGCCGTCGGTAGCGGCAGAGGTGATCAGGTCCTTCTTCCTCTGTCGTATAAATACGAGTGAGGGCAAGATGGCCAAAACGTCACTTCTGCCTATACGTCTTAAAGGCACATTTTTTTGTTGTCAAATGTAGAGTAAATATAAGATGTGAGGTCCTTTTGACCCCAGATGTCATATTTTATTCTGGATACCACTCTTTTTTTTCTCATATTTAAGAGGACCTGTCATGCTTGTTTCTATTACAAGGGATGTTTACATTTAACTGACAATTGCGCAGTCGTGCGCTTTGGCTCCCAAACAAAATTGGCGTCCTTTTTTTCCCACAAATAGAGCTTTTCTTTTGTGGTATTTGATCACCTCTACAGTTTTTATTTCTTGCGCCATAAACAAAAATAGAGCGACAATTTTTTTTCCTCATTTTAGGCCGATTTGTATTCTTCTACATATTTTTGGTAAAAAAAAATCTCAATAAGCGTTCATTGATTGTTAGCATCTACCAAATAGGGGATAGTTTTATTGCATTTGTATTCATCATTTTCTTTTCCAGTAATGGCGGCGATCAGCAATTTTTATCGTGACTGCGGCAATATGGCGGACACATCGGACACTTTTGACACTATTTTGGGACCATTGTAATTTTTACAGAGTGCTATAACAGTACTATAAAAATGCACTGGTTACAGTAAAAATGACACTGGCAGTGAAGGGGTTAACCAGGAGGGGGCGCTGTAGGGGTTAAGTGTGTCCCAATGTGTGTTTATTACTGTGGGGGCGTGGCTTAGTGTGTGACGTCAATGATCATCGTTCCCTATGACAGGGAACAGACGATCAGTGACAGGCTCACTAGGAAACACAGGGAGAGGTTTGTTTACACTCACCTCTCCCCGTTCTTCAGCTCTGTGACCGGATCGCGGGACACCGGCTGTGATCGGGTGCACTGTTTCCACGGGGACGGTCACTGAGAAGTCAAGGCGCACTGAGCGACCCACCACTGGGTTCTTAAAGGGGACATACATGTACGCCCTTGTGCCGAGCCGTGCCATTGTGCAGACGTATATTTGCGTGCGACGGTCCTTAAGTGGTTAAAGTGACAGTGCACCAAAAACAATCAAATACACTGTAACGTGATGAAACGTGACGCCCAGAGACTTTTGAGGGATGGGGGATACTCCTGTGCCAGCGGCCCTAAGGACTCTTGGGTCTAAGGTCACCCTGTGCCCTTTTTGGGCATAGGGTGGCTAATAAATCATAATTCATGTTTGCAGGATATACTGGAATATTACAAGTGGTTTATGTTGACCTGACCAGGTCAATAGGACAGTGACTCATTCCTCTGTGTAACAGGCTGTTGAAATGCTAAGTGAGGCTGGCTCTTGAAAGACCTTTCATTGTCTGATAACACTGTTTAAAGCCTATCGATGATCAGGTGTGAATACCTTTCTGTTGGAGACAGACCGTCTGTCTAAAGATGTGGATTGAGGGGAACTCATTGTGTGATGGTGTTTTGTTTGAATTCTATTGATACACGAATGTAACTTCTCAGGTGTAGTAATTAGATCATGTTAATTATAGACCGGTGCCAAAGTGTCTCTCTAAAATATGTATGGAAGCCCCCAGTGTGTAATGAAGGGGGTGGAGATTTCTTTGTTCCTGTGATTACTGAAATATGTTGTACTGTATATATAAGCTAAGATACCATTAAAGTGTTCATTCATTTTGAAACCAGAGGATAGAGCTGTCAGTCTCATTTTCTGGGGAATTGATATGGATCGTGTCTGCTGGATTGTGGAGTGTCATATAAGCTGTCTTGGGTGGATGGAAGGTCGTAAACGGTGGTGACCGTTACAGTGGTGGCAGCAGTGGGATGATTCCATCGCCAAAGGAACAGCTACAAGAGCACAGGACAATGGAGACGCTGTATGAACGCCTGAAGCTCTCTTCCCTCATGGACTTACTGGAGAGTCGGGGAAGACTGGCCAGCAACCGTAAGAAAAGGGACATTATCGCAGAACTTGTTAAAATGGATAGAGCTGAGAGGCCTGGCGTAACAGACAGGACACCTGAGGAAGAAAGTTTTGATCGGGCTGTTAAACGTGGACTGGCACAATATGGTCCTAATCCTCCACCGGAGATCGTAGACCTGGTTATAGCGGCTGTGGATGCCACTTGGCTACATCAAAGAGGTGCTGCAGCAGCTGAAGTCACAGAAGCACCAACTGAAGAGAGAGGAGAGGTACAGATACCAGTCTCCATTGAAGAGGAATTCAAAAGGAGGTTACAAGAGATGCGGATACAGCACAGAGGACCAGTATCAGAGGAGGCCCTGCTGGGATTGTCGGATGTGATTCGTTGCCAACTCTGGAAGGAAGCGCTAGCTCTGGAGCAGCAACACCAAGAAAAGGTCCTGCCCTCCATCTATGTAAGGTACTGGCCGCAGTTTGACGTAAGAATGCCGTTGTTGGGGAAACAACCGAAGCAGGAGTGGACAGCGGAGTTAAGCAGGCTGATCTGGGCAGAGATGCAGCTGGACGAGAGCTACAGAGCCCTCCGGTGGTATGTAGCCCAAGAGTGCCAGTGGTCAGCGGATGACAGCCCCACGGAAGGCTATGACTATGATGGCCTGGGATTGTTGTATTGGAGGATGTCCAGTGATCCAGACTTTGGGGATGATCGGGAGTGGCGCTTGGAGGACACAATGGAGCATAGAGAGGAAAAATTGAATATCTCGGAAGGCCACTGGTTACAGGAAGATTTGGAATTTCTGGCCATTCAGGAATGGGAGCTGGAGATCGCCTACAGACAGCTGCTGGACTCTGCTCAGCAGCAGGTGGGGCTCCCGTTGCCTGGGACTATGAGGAAATTTCAGATGACAACTATGAAATCCTGGCTGACGAATCGGCAGTGGAAAATCTGAAGATTGCCATTCCCAAAGCTGAAGCGGATGATGTGGAGTTCCAGGAAGCTGGGGCAGTTAGCCCCTCTCTCCAGCAACAAGCTGAGGTGGTAAAGCTTTTACTCCCAGCTAAATCACTGGCAACAGAGCAGAGTGTCACGGTCCTCTGCTCACAACTAGCAGGAGAGGGAGTTCCTGTGATAGTGGATGGGACTGTGGTCTCCACTCACAGCAACCCAGCGGAAGAGCTGGCAAAAGAGCAGAGTGCCACAAGTCTCTGCTATTAACTAGCAGGAGAGGGAGTTCCTGTGATACTGGATGGGACTGTGGTCTCCACTCACAGCCACCCAGCGAAAGAGCTGGCAACAGAGCAGAGTGCCACAAGC
This sequence comes from Rana kukunoris, assembly GCA_029574335.1. Lineage (NCBI taxonomy): Eukaryota > Metazoa > Chordata > Amphibia > Anura > Ranidae > Rana > Rana kukunoris. Next base: position 162,650,643 of record CM056059.1, read on the forward strand.
CTCTGCTCTCAACTAACAGAAGAGGAAGTTCCTGGGGTAGTGGATGGGACTTCAGTCTCCACTGACACAACTCCAGAAAATGGTGCGGCACTGAGACAGGAGGATGTCGTCTTTGCTTTGCAAGCACCGGGGGATTTTCACCTACCACCAGTGGATGGGACTTCAGTCTCTACTGGTATACCCCAGGGATGGGGGCAGTTGGCCCAGATCCCCAACAGTATGATGGACCCTGTCTTCTCTCCAGCGGCTGAAAGGACTTCAGGGAGAAGGGCCAGTCCAGGCCTCTCCCCAGCAGCAGGCATGTTCTCTGAGAGAGGCAGAGGTTGGCTGGGTGAGTAATGCTCTGTTTGGAGCAATTTATTTGGGGTACGGTATGTATACCAGCATTGGAGGACTGGATCTACTGACTAACTTCGGAGTCAACCCGTTTGGAGTTCCCTCCTGTGTCAGTCTCCCACCAAAAAGGCGAGAGATGTAACAGGAAGACCCGTGACACCCAGAGACTTTTGAGGGATGGGGGATACTCCTGTGCCAGCGGCCCTAAGGACTCTTGGATCTAAGGTCACCCTCTGCCCCTTTTGGGCATAGGGTGGCTAATAAATCATAATTCATCTTTGCAGGATATACTGGAATATTACAAGTGGTTTATGTTGACCTGACCAGGTCAATAGGACAGTGACTAATTCCTCTGTGTAACAGGCTGTTGAAATGCTAAGTGAGGCTGGCTCCTGAAAGACCTTTTATTGTGTGATAACACTGTTTAAAGCCTATTGATGATCAGGTGTGAATACCTTTCTGTCGGAGACAGACCGTCTGTCTAAAGATGTGGATTGAGGGGATAGTGTTTTGTTTGAATTCTATTGATAAAGGAATGTGACTTCTCAGGTGTAGTAATTAGATCATGTTAATTATAGACCGATGCCAAAGTGTCTCTCTAAAATCTGTATGGAAGCCCCCAGTGTGTGATGAGGGGGGTGGAGATTTCTTTGTTCCTGTGATTACTGTAATATGTTGTACTGTATATATAAGCAAGCTAAGATACCATTAAAGTGTTCATTAATTTTGAAACCAGAGGATAGAGAGCTGTCAGTCTCATTTTCTGGGGAATTGATATGGATCGTGTCTGCTGGATTGTGGAGTGTCGTATAAGCTGTCTTGGGTGGATGGAAGGTCGTAAACGGTGGTAACCATTACATACACCCAAATATGAGAAAAGAAAACTTACTGAAATTAATTAAACTACCTTAAACACCCCCCCCCCAAAAAAAATAAAAATAAAGAATAATAAGGCCCCCATAACAAACTTTTTTTAAGTAAAGTTGATCCATGCAGCTCCGTGAACAAAACTCGCACTTTGGCGACGCTGAAACCAATTTGGTAAAAATCACACTGCTCATCCCTCACAATTAGCTGTATATTTCTCTGTTCAGGAGATCTGAGAGGAAGAAAATTGTAACAAAAAGCAGAAATCAGCTGTGAGTCATTCAGCAAACTGAACATGAGAGGCTTTTGCAGTCATTTTTAATATATATTCTTTAAAACTATTCTTCTATAAATTCTCATCCCCTTTATAAGGTATTCATTTGTGACAGACTGACTTCCATTGATTTTATTCTTTTTGTAGTTCTAGCAGAGTTGATTTGGCCTTTGGGTCCCTGTGTAATGTTTCTGGTCCTGACTCAGATCGAGGCTTGGTTTCTATTAGAGTTGTCCCGATACCAATACTAGTATCAGTATCGGGACCGATACCTAGCATTTGCACAGTACTTGCGGAAGGAGTAGAGGGCGGCGCATCGAGCTGGCAGGGAGTGCAGGGTTCAGGGCGCAGCCGCATCATCATTTGAGATTGGCGACCGGAGCTGTCACATTCGGTCGCTGAAGTGACGCTCCATGTTGCCGTCAGAGACGCCTATCTTGGTATACCATGCACTCAGCCACAGTATGCCAGCAGCGGACATCTTGCTACATCCAGCCCATATAGTTTGGGTTGGGTGTAACAAGATGGCTGCTGCTGCTTTTATGGGGCAGAGTGCAAGGAGTACCAGGATGGACGTTGCAGGCAGCCTTCCCTAATGGCATTTTAGTGCCTGCCCATCAGTGGCCATAAATGTCACCTATCAGTGCCTGTCAGCCGTCAGTACCATCTGTCTGTGCCCGCTAGCCATCAGTGCCATCTGCCAGTGCTAGCCAGCCATCAGTGCCACCTGCCAGTGCCTGCCAGCCGTCAGTGCCACCTGAAAGTGCCCGCCAGCCGTCTGTGCCATCTGCCAGCCAGCCGTCAGTGCCACCTGCCAGTGCCCACCAGCCGTCAGTGCCACCAGCCAGTGCCAGTCAGCTGTCAGTGCCATCTGCCAGTGCCAGCCAGCCATCAGTGCCATCTGCCAATGCCAGCCAGCCGTCAGTGCCATCTGTCTGTGCCAGTTAGCCAGTGCCAGTCAGCCAGCTATCAGTGCTGCATATCAGTGCCACCTAATCCTATCAGTGCTGCAGATCAGTGCCACCTAATCTGTATTGTACTTTGAGAAATTGTCACATGACATTTAAAAAAAGTATCGGTAATCGGTATCAGCGAGTACTTGAAAAAAGTATCGGAACTTGTACCTGGTCTTAAAAAAGGACTATCGGGACAACCCTAGTTTCTATTGCTCTGTATATAATGCGATGCGTCATTGCGTCGCCTGTGCCCCAAGACAACGTCATTTTATGATGAAACGTGCGACGGGAGGAGTTGGCATGCTGACGTCATCGTGTTTCTTTGTCTGAATGGATAGGTGTTCGCAAGCTGGCCAGCTATTTGCTGTTCTATTTATCTTACTGCTGTAAGTGTTTTTTACCATATTAAATACCATTTACAAATCGGATTTACGCTATGGTGAGCTCCTTTTCCTTTCTTAGTAACATTGATCGCTTCCGATGAGGCGGCGTACACACGGCCGAGGTTCTCGCTGAAAACCAGAGAGAACCTCGCTGGAATGCACATTCCAGCGAGGACCTCGGCCGTGTGTACGGTCTCGGCGAGCTTCCCGTCGGGAAGCCCGTCGAGCAGAAATAGAGAGCACGCTCTCTATTTCCTCGACGGCCCGCCCGGAAGAATGGCTGGTCGCCATTCCCGACGGGCGGGTCGCCGATTTCGACGGCCGGCAGGGAACCTCGACGGGCGGAACGATGTGTTCTGCCCGTCGAGATTCCCTGCCGTGTGTACGACGCCTGAGACCTGTACCATCCAGATAATCCAGCTATCCGCTGTATACATCTCTTCCTCCATTCTGACTACCTGAAGCTGCCACTTCAGAAACCCCCTGGATAAATGCCCTGGCTAGGGTCTTCAGCCGCAAGCTCAGTTTTGCCAATCGTCCATATTTTTACAGACAGTTCGTAAAATCTGGCACTTTTTTCTCCTTCTTAAATGTCAGTGGGAATGTGCCAGTAAAAATAGCCAAGATCAGTTCGGCTTGGAACTGCGCATGGAGATTGGAGGCAGGGAGTGATGGTGGCTGCGGTGGCACCGCAGAGGGGGGTGGAGGCAGGGGGCAATGGAGGCAGGGGGAGATTGGAGGCAGGGGGTGTTAGTGGCAGGGGGTGATTGGAGGCTGGGGGGTAATTGGAGGCAGGGGGTGTTGGTGGCACCGCAGAGGGGGATGGTGGCACCGTAGAGGGTGGGGGATGGAGACAGGGGTTGTTGGTGGCACCGCAGAGGGGGATGGAGGCAGGGGACAATGGAGGCAGGGGGTGATTGGAGGCAGGGGGCCTGGGGGGGATTGGAGGCAGGAGGAGATTGTGGCACTGCAGAGGGATGTGAAGGCAGAGGGTGTTGGTGGCAGAGGGGGATGGAGGCAGGGGGAGATTGTGAAATGCCAGTAAAAACGTGGCTGCGCCAGTAAATTTTGGGTGTCGTTCCAGTAAATTTTGGGTGTTGTGTCGTGCCTACCATCTGGTAGGTTGGCAACACTGGTTGCATATGGTGGTGGAATACGTCACTGATATCACTTCACCTATGTATATTTCTATTCACGGATATATACCAACTACTGGGCTTTTGTTACATACACCCAAATGGGACCTTGGTATCACTATATATAGTATGGTGTAATCATATACTTCTTTGCAATATTTATTGCACTGATTTATTTCCAATATCGATTGTGTTGGCATATCACTTTCACTGTTTACTTTAGGTTTTAGTTAGCGCGGGTTCATCTCTTTCCTATATTTATATGGTTTGTATCTCACCTTTAGCTGCTTATTTAGTTTAATGTTTTGTATATGTATAGTTACTAGTTTGTGTTAGCAAAGTATTTTTCTTATTATTTTTGCGGCCGTGTGATCGCTCAGTCCCAGATCGCAGCGCCCAAAGCCTAACAATGTGCAGAGCAACACTAAAAAATATATATATATATTTTTATTTATCTTATAGATTTAGCCCAGTTATTTTTATTGCTGTTTTCTGGCCTTTCTGGCACTGCGTCACGCAGCCCCATCTATCTAAAGCCACTGCCACATAATGGCCATTGTGTCAGCCTGACTCTGTACTTATAACGGCCTGTGTAGGCTCTTTCGCATCTTCCTTGGCCTATCTGTCAAACTCTGTATACACCGCAAAAAAACAATAGTGTCAGGTATTGAACGCAAGTCGCTGCAGAGCTGAATGCTCATAATTCTTTCTCCAGAAAAGGAACCTTGTGTCGTCTATCGGAGCTTTCTTTTGTTCCGAGCGCAATTATGTTATCTTATATTGATACATCTGGCCCTCGCCTTGCTTTTTTTTTAAATTGCATTGCAGTCAAGTGACATTATGTTGCACGTAGAAAAGCAAATGGACACCAGTATATTTATCGAGATGGGAAGATTTAGGTTTTGTTATTAGGATTTTGGTAAAGCATTTCTGGAACTCCAGGCAACACCTGTCCAGGGGCTGACTGACTGTTAATGGTGCCCCTGGGCAATAGGAGATTATGGGGCCCCCGGGCAATAGGAGATTATGGGTCCCCCGGGCAATAGGAGTTTATGGGGCCACACAGTATACACACACACATACAGTATACATACACAGTATACACACACAGACACACAATATACACACACAGTATACATACACACAGAATACACACACACAGTATACATACACACAGAATACACATACACACACTGAAAAGGTACTGGAGAGTGACATTATGTTGCATGTAGAAAAGCAAATGGACACCAGTATATTTATCGAGATGGGACAATTTAGGTTTTGTTAATAGGATTTTGGTAAAGCATTTCTGGAACACCAGGCAACACCTGTCCAGGGGAGGACTGCCAACTCATGGGGCCCCCGGGCAATAGGAGATTATGGGGCCCCTGGGCAATAGGAGATTGTGGGGTCCCCGGGCAATAGGAGAGTATGTGGCCCCCAGGCAATAGAAAATTATGGGGCCCCCGGGCAATAGAAGAGTATGGGGCCCCCGGGCAATAGGAGATTATGGGACTCCCGGGCAATAGGAGATTATGGGACCCCCGAGCAATAGGAGAGTATGGGGCCCCCAGGCAATAGGAGAGTATGGAGCCCCCGGGCAATAAGAGATTATGGGACCCCAGGGCAATAGGAGAGTATGGGGCCCCCGGGCAATAGGAGAGTATGTAGCCCCCCAGGCAATAGGAGATTATGGGGCCCCCAGGCAATATGAGATTATGGGGCCACACAGTATACACACACACACACATACAGTTTACATACACAGTATACACAGACACACAATATACACACACAGTATACATGCACAAAGAATACACAGTATACACACACTGAAAAGGTACTGGAGAGTGACATTATGTTGCACAAAAATATATTTCCTCAGTTTAGGACGATATGTGCTCATTATGAGGGGCTCCCACCATCCCTGTGCTGTGCTGACTTCCTCCGTTTGCTTTTTAAATTCATCATAACGAATGTTCGTAATTTGTGTTCAATCCAAATTGAATTTTGGACACGAATTACGAAATACGAACAGGCTACAAACCCAGGAACTCAGCACAGCACAGGGACAGTGGGAGCCTCTCATAATGAGCACAGCAGGGGTACAGCCCCAGGAGGAAGTCAGCACAGCACAGGGATGGTAGGAGCCCTCATAAAGAGCACAGAACAGGGATGGTGGGAGACCCTCATAATGAGCACAGCAGGGGTACAGCCCCAGGAGGAAGTCAGCACAGCACAGGGATGATGGAAGCCCCTTCTAATGAGCACAACAGGGGCAAAGCCCTACGAGGAAGTCAGCACAACACAGGGATGGTGGGAGCCCCTCATAATGAGCACAGCAGGGGCACAGCCCCAGAAGGAAGTCAGCACAGCACATGGATGGTGGGAGCCCCTCATAATTAGCACAGCACAGTGATGGTGTGAACCCCTCATAATGAGCACAGCAGGGGCACCACCCCAGGAGGAAGTCAGCACAGCACAGGGATGATGGGAGCCCCTCATAATGAGCACAGCAGGGGCAAAGCCCTAGGAAGAAGTCAGCACAACACAGGGATGGTGGGAGCCCTCATATTGAGCACAGCTCATGCTGAGCCCAACACATGCTTAGCAAGCCAGACAGTGCTGCAGGCTGATTCTGTATCCATCCAGACTGAAACAAAGGGACAATAGGCAAGTGTTACTGCACTGTGTAGCTCACTGTTTGCTATTTAACTGTCACTGCAATATAATTGGTCTTTTCTCAAGTGTAAGAAAGCAAAGCTCATTTCATTGTAGCCTATCAAGTGACTGGTTGGTGTTGAAGTGTATACCTGCCACTTCATTATTTAAAGCAACAGTGTCCCCTTTTTGCTCATGGGGGTTCCTAGCTAGTATTAGCTTAGGGAATGGTAAACAGCTCAGGGTAGCAACAGGCTATGTTTCCGATGGCCATTTGGATAGGTAGCGGTCCAGTAGCATTGATAGCCTATAGCCAAGTTAGGGACCAATAGACTAGAGGCTAGTCTATTGGTCCTATGAAAATCCTGGGATGGGTGATCTATCTATCAAAGTTTCCCGGACAAGGGGGGGAGGGGCTGTATATGACACCCGAGGCCGGGAACACAGCTATTAAATTGAAAGCTGTCATGTTCCCCGCGACTTGAACAATGCGACGGCTCCTCTCCTACCCAGCAAAGGTTGGCTGCAATAGTGTGGGGGGGGACTCTGGCTGCAATAGTGTGGGGGGACCAGATGGCGGTGGCGACAGCAGCGGCAGCGGTGACTCTCCTTGCTCGCCTCCCCTGCTCCCAGGCAGCCCACACTTGCCAGCCCTGAAAATTTACTCACAAGATGCGAGTAGGCGAGTGTAAATTTTGAGGGCTGTATATATATAATGTTTTTAACTTGTAAACACCAAATCCCAAATCGCAGAAAGCGGTTTGGTCCTTAACCACTTGGACAAGGACCGCCTAAAGCTGATATACGCCGGCAGAATGGCATGGCTGGGCACAATCAGGTACCTGTACGTGATTGTTAAAAGCCCAGCCATGGGTCGCGAAGCTCCGTGACCACGGCCGTGGGACCTGTGGACCCGATCGCCGCCGGTGTTCCGTGATCAGTCACAGGAGCTAAAGAACGGGGAGAGGTGAGTGTAAACACACCTTCTCTGTTCTTCGTTGTGGCAATGTCATTGATCGTCTGTTACCTGATATAGGGAAAGGTGATCAATGACGTCACATGTCCAGCCCCGCCCTGCTACAGTTAGAAACAGAAATGAGGGCACACTTAACCTCTTCAACGCCCCCTAGTGGTTAACTCCCAAACTGCAATTGTCATTTTCACAGTAAACAATGCATTTTTTTGCTGTGAAAATGACAATGGTCCCAAAAATGTGTCAAAATTTCCGTTGTGTCTGCCATAATGTCGCAGTCATAAAAAAAAATGCTGATCGCCGCCATTAGTAGTAAAAAAATAAAACATAAATGCTATAAAACTATCCCCTATTATGTAAACGCTATAAATTTTGCACAAACCAGTCGATTAACGCTTTTTGCGATTTTTTTTTACCAAAAATAGGTAGAAAATTACGTATCGGCCTAAACTGAGGAAAAAAAAATGTTTTATATATTTTTGGGGGATATTTGTTACAGCAAAAAGTTAAAAATATTGAATTTTTTTCAAAATTGACGCTCTATTTTTGTTTATAGCGATGATCAAATACCACCAAAACAAAGCTCTATTTGTGGGAAAAAAAGGACGCCAATTTTGTTTGGGAGCCACGTCGCACGATCTGTCAGTTAAAGCGGTGCAGTGGCTAATCGCAAAAAGGGGCAAGGTCCTTAACCTGCATTTTGGTCCAGGTCTTAAGTGGTTAAGTGGTTACAAAAAATGATATTCACTTCTATGGTTCTGAACAGTACTCTTATCGATTGATGCATTTAGTCTCTGACCAGAGGAAATTTTACAACATGGAAAGGAGACGGAGATGGACCTGCTGTACTTTCTGTAAAGTGGATTTGCATACATTTATTTACCAAGCTAATTTTCTTACCTGAGCCAGGGAATTGGAGACCAGTAACCCTTTCCACTGTCAATCCATATTTAGCAAACTGATTTGCTTATCTTGGGGAATGACCCTGTGCCACTTCCAGTGAGCCTTGCCAATCTTATCCGATCTCAATGTCAGCAAATCCCCAAACTTTTTTTTTTTTTTTTTTACATTTGACAAATCTCTGCAAGTTTCTGCATTTGGCATGGGTTGAGCATATTGCACAGTGTACCGGCTGCCGGTGTGACTATTTCATTCTTGGAGTCAATGACAGCTGTGACAATCGCGGTATCTGCTGTCCTTTGGGATGCTGCAGTAAATTACAGTGTCCGGGAGAGGACAATGCTTATATCAACAGATCAATGGAAGTTTTGGAACAGGAATGCTCTGGGGCAATGTAATTTACTCTGTACATCGTTCATGGGAAAAGAACACACATGTGCACCACAGATAATAAAAGAAGATAGAAACACATTATTCAAGTGGTGTATTGCACTTCTGTGTATCGTTTGTAATAAGACATTGAGAACAGGTGGTACAGTTATGGTCATGGCAATCTGTGATGGGGTGAAATAAAATGTCTATGTTATCTTTCTCCTAACCACTCACATATTGCTTTCCTTTCTTTTATTATTTTATTTCTTTTATTTATTGTTGTGATGTATGTGTGTATGTGTATATATGTGTATATATATATATATATATATATATATATATATATATATATATTGTGACAGGGTACACAATTGTATGTACACCAGTGAGAGACTGGAAAAGTCAGCGTTCCCTGCCCTGGAAGGGGTTAAGCCTGGCCAACAGGTAAAACCTCCTCTCTTCCCCTATTAATTAACACTCACCTGGTAAGGAAGTGGGAAGTGAGAGCTCAGTGTGAGAGGTATGCTGAGCTGGACGGACAGGTTGCAAACTGTCTGCATTGAAGGAACAAGGTCTGTCATAGATTTGTTTATTTTGGACTGTTATTCTGTTTGTTTTATACTGGAGGCCGGAATAGCCCCTCCAGTACAGTACAGTGAAGTGAGGGACACTACTGTCAGTTAGCCTCCTAAATTGGAGTAGGCCATTTTGTTTTGTATTATTTATTTTGAGTGCAATAAAGCCATATTTATTGCTTAAGATCAGCGACTTTGCTGCATAACATTATCGCTAGTTCTACGACTTTGTCACAATATATATATATATATATATATATATATATATATATATACACACACACACACATACATGTGCATATATATGTGTGTATTTCAGTATTCACGTGACAGACATTAGTATTATTTTCCTTGAATGAAAGTCATGACAGAGTTAATCTCAACCCAGAGTGAAGATGGAAGCCATATGTTCTTTTCAACCCCCTCCTTTCTACTCCCCACTCCTTTCAACCCTCTCCTTTCTGCCCATCCCACAGTGTAAAGAAAATGGCCCCCATGAACTGTGGAATGTTAGCCTCATGGTGAAGAATAGATGTAATAAGAGAAGACCATATGAATGAGCCAATCAGATACACCCATATGTGATGATGCTTACTTATGTCAATTTGGCTATAAAAGCTGTGATTTGAATAAAGTCTTTCCTTTTCTGTTGGAGATGGTGATGAAGACTGCAGGGTGAATTGTTTCCTCCTGCCTGAATGTTCATATCATCATAGATTTGGCTCAGCGGCAGAATAGAACACGTATCCTGGAATTGAGTCAGGGAAAATCTATAACAATTCTATGAAGGGCATATAGGATTTAGGGCTTGTTCACGTCATAAGGTGTGTCAGAGTGTAGTCGTTTTTCTGTGCATTCCCACACATTTACACACCGGCGAATTTAGGGCAGCCCATTAAAAAGGACTTTAGTTCTGCTTTAACCACTTAAAGCGGAACTTCAGTCATTTATCTTTCCATCTATTAAATCTTTTGCCCTTGTTGTTGTTTTAACTTTGGATAGTAAAACGCTGCAGGGTGTCTTTCCTTGTGTGTTTAGTGGAGAGGGGAGGGGCAGCCAATTGGCTTCCTTCTTCAATGTACAAGTAGACAATTTTCTTGTACACTGAAACCGATTGGCTGTACGGATCGGATGCCCCCCGTCTCCACTGAACACACGGTGCCGCTTGTTGTGGGAGTTTGCTCTGCTCTGCAATTGTCTGTGTGTTCTGCGAGGATGTTGGTGTACAGCCCGGGCCAGCGACAAACGATCTTAACTGCAACCCCCGCCATTACTGCAATATCTCCACCATAGCTATGTATGGGGACAGTGGGCATTGTCTACATGGTGGATGTAATGTACAGGAGGGTGGGTAACTATGTACAGAAGGGGGTAAATATGTACAGGGGGTGACTATGTACAGGTGGGTAACTTTCTACGGAGGGGGTTACTATGTACAGGGGGGTTACTATGTACAAGTGGGAGTAACTATATATGGGGGGTAACTATGTACAGGACTATGTATGGTGGTAACTATGCACAGGGGGTAACTAGGAGGAGAGGGGTAACTATGTACAGGGGGGTAACTATGGCTCTGCTTGGGACACTGATGTAAGGACTGAGGCTGGAGACACTGGTGTAAGGACTGAGGCTCTGCTGGGGATACCTGATGAAATAACGGACTCTGCTCGGGGCACCTGATGCAAGGACAGACTCTGATGGGGGCACCTGATGCAAGGACGGACTCTGCTGGGGGCACCTAATGGCATCTGGTGGCAGGCGACACGGGTCCCACTAATTCGGCATTATGGTGAGTTGAATGATTTCATTTCATATTACAATGCAGTGGCGGCTGGTGCTCAAAATTTTTGGGGGGGCGCAAACAAAAAAATAAAAATAAACATTGCAGCCTCATTGTGCCATCAATTGTCACCACTGTGCCATGCCATCAAATGCATCCACTGTGCCATCAATTGTCACCACTGTGCCATGCCATCAAACGCAGCCGCTGTGCCATCAATTGTCACCACTGTGCCATGCCATCAATCGCAGCCACTGTGCCATCAATTGTCACCACTGTGCCATGCCATCAAACGCAGCCGCTGTGCCATCAATTGTCACCACTGTGCCATGCCATCAAACGCAGCCGCTGTGCCATCAATTGTCACCACTGTGCCATGCCATCAAATGCAGCCACTGTGCCATCAATTGTCACCACTGTGCCATGCCATCAAACGCAGCCGCTGTGCCATCAATTGTCACCACTGTGCCATGCCATCAAACGCAGCCGCTGTGCCATCAATTGTCACCACTGTGCCATGCCATCAAACGCAGCTGCTGTGCCATTGATTGTCACCACTGTGCCATGCCATCAAACGCAGTCGCTGTGCCATCAATTTTCACCACTGTTCCATGCCATCAAACGCAGTCGCTGTGCCATCAATTGTCACCACTGTGCCATGCCATCAAACGAAGCTGCTTCGCCATCAATTGTCACCACTGTGCCATGCCATCAAATGCAGCCGCTGTGCCATGAATTGTCACCACTGTGCCATGCCATCAAACGCAGCCTCTGTGCCATCAATTTTCACCACTGTTCCATGCCATCAAACGCAGCCGCTGTGCCATCAATTGTCACCACTGTGCCATGCCATCAAACGAAGCTGCTTCGCCATCAATTGTCACCACTGTGCCATGCAATGAAACGCAGCCGCTGTGCCATCAATTGTTACCGCTGTGCCATGCCATCAAACGCAGCCGCTGTGCCATCAATTGTCACCGCTGTGCCATGCCATCAAACGCAGCCGCTGTGCCATCAATTGTCACCACTGTGCCATGCTATTAAATGCAGCCACTGTGCCATCAATTGTCACCACTGTGCCATGCTATCAAACGCAGCCGCTGTGCCATTAATTGTCACCACTGTGCCATGCCATCAAACGTAGCCGCTGTGCCATCAATTGTCACCATTGTGCTGTGCCATCAATTTTCACCACTGTGCCATGCCATCAAACGCAGCCACTGTGCCAATTGTCACCACTGTCCCTTTCACAAAAGCAGCCACTGTGCCCATTGGTGCTGTGCTCTTTAATTGTCACCACTGTGCCCTTTTGTCACCACTGTACCCATTGATGCCACTGTAAAATGCACTTACCTTTCTGCTTCCATGTCCCTCGAATCCTTGATGTCTTCTCCCACCTTGGTGAAGCTTGAGCCAATCAGGTTACCAATAACAAGAATCCGGGAACCTGATTGGCTGAAACGGCCGTCAGTCTTATCCAAGGAACGCACCCCCCGTGCGTTCTGAGGATAGACATCCGAGAGCCGGAGGGCTGTACTCGGAAAGCCTATGCTGGCTCTGATAGGCACTTCCGCTTAGCCAACCAGCTGCTGTTATTCAGGTAATCGGCGCCCAAATGTCCGGTTATCTAAATAGACCAGCGGCAGCTGGCAACCAACAATAACATACATTCATGCAATACATGAATGTATGCTATTTGCGAGAGGGAGTGGCGCTGCAGCGCCCTCTATACACGGCTGCCATCACTGCAGTTAAAGTTAAAATAACAGAATTAGCAAAATAAAAATTCTTAAAGGGCCAGTTTTTTTTTTTTGTGACTACAGGAGGGGGGGCGGCACCCGGGCGTCCCCTATGGACGGGCCGCCATTGTTACAATGTAATAATAGAAATAATGCACTTTAATCACCCTGACACCATAACAACCTTGGTGCCGGGATGATTAAAGTGCCAACACCAGGTGTTTGAAGAATCTGAATCTGCTGATTTGTTAAACTCTGGAATACACATTTCTATTGTGGTGTAAGATCTGGGCCTGCAGTCCCTCCATCTCTTTCTTTCTTTCTTTCTTTATTTCTTTTTCTCTCTCCCTCTTTCCCCCTTTCTTTCTCCATCCCTCATTCATCTCAGACTCTAAACACACTCTCTTTTGAGCCATGCCATTTAACCCCACCCACTATTTCACGTAAACCATGGCCATTTTACACTGCGCTGTGATTGTTGCTATGTCATGCCCTCAAATGTATGCCCCGCCCCCTAATTTAGGGTGACCAGACATCCCCAGTTTCTGGGGACAGTCCCCTGATTGAGGACACTGTCCCCGGAGGACTGTGAGGTGGGTGGCGACGGGCAGATTTACTGATTGTCGCCATTACTAGTAAAGAAAAAATATGTCCCTGGATTTCATTTTAAAAATCTGGTCAGCTTACCCTAATTATAATAAGACCACAGCAAAAAATGTTTTTACAATGTTGGCAACTATGCATTAGCCTAGGCTTATGACATCATGCACAGCTCTCTATCACTCTCGTAATAGTTTGCCAGGAAGGGAAGATCTGCCTTGTGGGAAACGATTGTGGGTGGCCTGTGGACATCACATCATCTGCTTTTGAGTGATAACAACCGATGCGGCTAAAAGCTGCTCAGCTGTTATCCTTATGCCGCGTCCACACGGTCGTTTTTTGCGATTTAAAAAAAAAATGTTATTTTTTAAAACGTAATTTAAATTGATTGTGTGTGGGCAAAACGTTGTTTTTTGTCTTAAAAAAACCGACCAAAAAAAAATTCCAACATGCTTGAATTTTTTGTCGTTTTTTGTTTCACAAAAAGTCACCGTGTGTAGCAAAAACGTAGTTTAAAACGACGTTTTTCAACCCACGCATGCCCAGAAGCTAGTTATGAAGCGAGCTTCAATGGAAAAGAGTGGTGAACATAACCTCGCTTTTTGTGAAAAAAAACGATGGTGTGTATGCACATCGTCTTTGAAAGTGACGTTTCAAAAACGCAGTTTTTTTACTTCACAGAAAACGTTGTTTTTTTCATCACAAAAAATGATCGTGTGTACGCGGCATTAGGGGTGGGAGGGGATGTCCCCCCCCCCCAGTGCCGATTTAAAAAAAAAATACAGTATTCAGAATCACTGTTTTTGCAGATCTGAATACTTTTAAGTGCAAAGGATGGATTTGGGGTCTTTTAGACCTTCCACAAAGAGTACCTGTCACCCCCTATTACTGTCACAAGGGATGTTTACATTTCTTGTGACATCAATAAAAATTATCTTTTTTTTAAAGGGACAATGTAAAAAAAATTAATACAATGAAAATAAATAAGAAAAAAAGGTTTTAAAGCGTCCCCCGGCAGCAAAGAAAACACATACATAAGTCATGCCCGCAAACGGAAATGGTGTTTAAATCACACATGTGAGGTATCTCCACAATCGTCAGAGTGAGAGCAATAATTCTAGCAAAATACCTCCTCTGTAACTCTAACCTGGTAACCGTAAAACGTTTTAAAGAGTCACCTATGGAGATTTTTGCATACCTTCGTTTGTCTCCATAGGCGTGTGCGCAATTTCAAAGCATGACATGTTAGATATCTATTTACTCGGTGTAACATCATTTTTCACATAATGTAAAAAAATGAATTAGGTTAACTTTAGTGTTTATTTTTTTTTTTTATTATTCATGAAAGTGTATTTTTTTTATGAAAAAATTGTTTGAAAGACCGCTGCGCAAATACCACGTGACATAAAATATTGCAACAAGACCGCTGCGCAAATACCACGTGACATAAAATATTGCAACATTTACCATTTTATTATTCTCTAGGGCAGGGATCCTCAAACTATGGCCCTCCAGCTGTTGCGGAACTACACATCCCATGAGGCATTGTAAAACTCTGACATTTGCAGACATGATTAGGCATGATGGGAATTGTAGTTCCTGAACAACTGGAGGGCCGTAGTTTGAAGACCTATGCTCTAGGGTCTCTGCTAATATATATATAATGTTTGGGGGTTCTAATAAGTAATTTTAGCAAAAAATACAGATTTTAACTTGTAGCAACAAATGTCAGAAATAGGCTTAGTCATGAAAGGGTTTTAACCACTTAAGGACCGCCTAACAGCGATATACGTCGGCAGAATGGCACGGCTGGGCACAGGAACGTACCTCTATGTCGCCCTTTAAGTCTCCAGCCCTGGCATCGCACGTGCGTCGCCGCCGGCGCGCTCACAACCTGGTCTGAAGCTCTGTGACCACACCCGCAGTACCCATGGACCTGATCGCCGCTGGTGTCCCGCGATTGGGTCACAGGAGCTGAAGAACAGGGAGATTTGTGTGTAAACACACCTTCCCTGTTCTTCTCTGTGGCAATGTCATTGATCGTCTGTTCCCTGTTTTAGGGAACGACGATCAGTGATGTCACACCTGCAGCCACGCCCCCCTACAGTAAGAATAACTCCCTTAGGGGGACACTTAACCCCTTAGCTCCTCCTAGTGGTTAACCCCTTCACTGCCAGTGTCAAATTTTACAGTAACAGTGCATTTTTATAGCACGTTTCGCTGTGAAAATGACAATGGTCCCAAAAATGTGTCAAAAGTGTCCGATGTGTCAGCCATAATGTTGCAGTCACGAAAAAAATCACTGATCGCCGCCATTACTAGTAAAAAAAAAATATATATATTAATAAAAATGCCATAAAACTATCCCCTATTTTGTAAACTTTTGGGCAAACCAATCGATAAACACTTATTGCAATTTTTTTTTTTACCAAAAATAAGTAGAAGAATACGTATCAGCCTAAACTGAGGAAAATAATATTTTATATATTTTTTGTGGATATTTATTATATTTAAAAGTAAAAAATATATATATTTTTTTAAAATATTGTCACTCTGTTTTTGTTTATAGCGCAAAAAAATAAAAACCGCTGAGCTCTTTTTGTGGGGAAAAAAAGGACGTAAATTTTGTTTGGTAGCCACGTCGCACGACCGCAATTGTCAGTTAAAGCGATGCAGTGCCGAATCGCAAAAAGGGGCCCAGTCATTGACCAGCATGATGGTCCGGGGCTGAAGTGGTTAAAATCAAGCTTACTCTGGAGTTAAATTTTTTGTTAGCTGGAGCTGTTATGACTATACAGTATATATATGAAAAGATAAAAAGAGGTGACCGGCTGGAAGTTTTTACTGGCAGCCTGCTGGAAGACATATCTGTATGACTGTGCGGTGACGGAGGTCTCCAGAGGGAGAGGCCGCACTTGGGAAAGCTGCAAAGTGCCGCGGTTTATCATTACTGATGGCTCCTATTAACTTCTTGCCCCAAGAAAAGCCAGAGTCAGCAATGTGATTAGCTTACAGCATCGGTGTCAGCCGGCGCTGTGTGGGAACACGGGGTCATATTATCGGCATGATGATGCACAATGAGGTCATTGTGATATGACATAATGAATGATGTCCACAACCCAACATCAATAATATCACTCTATTAAAAAAAAAACACTTTAATATTATTTAAATATAAAAGAAAAAAAAGTTGACAAAAATAATTGCTATATTATTTTTTTCATAATTTGAAGCATCTATAATGTTAGTTTTGGATATGATAAAAAGTTAACCACTTAAGACCCGGACTCTTTGGCTGGCCAAAGACCAGAGCACTTTTTCTAATTCTGCACTGCGTCGCTTTAACTGACAATTGCGTGGTCGTGCGATGTGGTTCCCAAACAAAATTGATGTAATTTTTTCCCCCACAAATAATGCTTTCTTTTGGTGGTATTTGATCACCTCTGCGGTTTTTATTTTGTGCACTATAAATAAAAATAGAGCGACAATTTTGAAAAAAATAATATATTACTGTGTAAATGTGACTGGCAGTAAATGGGGTTAACCACTAGGGGGCTAGGAAGGGGTTAAGGGTGTCCTAGGGAGTGATTTTAACTGTTAGGGGGCGTGGCTACGAGTGGCAAGTCACTGATCGCTGCGCCCAATGAGAGGGAATGACGTTCAGTGATCTGTCATCCACTTCACTTCTATTATCACTTTATCACTATTCACTACAGTGATTTGTATTTTTTTTCATTTAGAGATTTTAATGTCTCCATTTTACTTAGCTCTAAAAAAAAATCCTCACATCACTTTCAATATTTGTCATATTGTAGTGTAGCAGCTTATTTTCTTTCTTTGTCACATTTATTTAGATCAGCGCAATATTTTCCCACTTCCCTAGAACAAAGAGATGTTTGGCCAGATTCAGGTAGATGGACGCATCTTTGTGCCAGCGTAGTGCAGTGCATATACGATACGCCGACGCAACCTAGAGAGGCAAGTACAGTATTCACAAAGCACTTGCTCCCAACGTTGCGCCAGCGTAATGTAAATGTGAAGGCGCAAGCCGACGTAAGTGGAAGTGGGTGTGACCTTATGCAAATGATGGCCTGAGCCTGGAGCAGAGACTTACGCCCGGCGTATAATCCACGGAGCATGCGCAATGACGTTGACGTATGATCGCTTCCCTGTGTGCATGCTCACAACTGCACCGGCCCAACTTCCTGGGATACGCCGTCGCACCATCTTACGCCGAACGCATAAATACGCCCAGACATGCGCCTGTCCGACGCAAAAGTACATCCTGATTTTTTTCCCCCCTGAGCAAGGTACTTTTTGCTGTGGGATGGCTGCTTGCGTTTCACAGAGGGACAAGAGTAAGAAGAATTTCTCGCCTCAGGAGATGGCAGCCCTCATCTCTGCCATGGAGAGGTATGACGCCTTCCTCCATGGTGCCCAAAGTCAGGATACCAGCCAGGCCAGGAAACAGGCCATCCTGCAGACCATAGCCACAGAACTGAATAGCTTTGGCTATGAGACCACGACAGCCAAGGAGATCAATAAAAAGATAAATGATGTGAGGCGCAAGGTTTGAGAGAAGGTGGCCGCCATCAAGAGGCACCAGAGGGGCACGAGGGGTGGACCACCATGTGCGCTAAACTTGACCCCAGGGGAGGAGGTGGTCGCCCGGTGACTGGAGAGGGAGCAGTTGGAGGGCGTGGAGGGCTTTGATTCCCTCGATGATGCCCCGAGGACAGGTAAGTGTTGTTTATCTCCCATCCGTTGTAGCATGTGAGGGGGTGGAAAGGGACATTTGACAAGTGTGAGGGTCCCACCAACATGTGAATGCTTTGTGTCATCCACAGATGTACAGGAAGGAGCGGGCCATCTGCTGCCGGTGGCCATCATCCCCGGAACATTATCCTGATCCTGACCCCCTAGGAAGCCAAGATCCAGCGGTGGGGGGGGGAGTGGCCACACCTCTCCTCTGGAGGTGGTTGTGGAGGAGGCGGTGACCTTTTTTCAGGGTTGC
Organism: Rana kukunoris; assembly: GCA_029574335.1. Lineage (NCBI taxonomy): Eukaryota > Metazoa > Chordata > Amphibia > Anura > Ranidae > Rana > Rana kukunoris. The sequence goes on from CM056059.1 coordinate 162,669,209, forward strand.
CTGTATTTGGAGGTTTCCTCCTCTTTGGCCGCGCCCTCTCACACCTCCTCCCCCATCAGGGGAAGCCCCTCTGGCTCAGCCACCAGCAGGATAAGCCCCTCAAGGGCGACACCATACAGCCGGTTCCAACCATCTTCTGCCCCCAGGAAGGCGACATGGAAGACCAGGGGTGTTCCTGATACCGTGCATTACCAAATGGCAAGGGACCAGGTCCACCAGACCCGGCATATTGGGGAACTAGCCGGGCACCTGCACCAGGTGGCTGACAGCCTGGCCTCCGTGGCACAGATTACTGATGCATTGCAGGATGTCAGCTGCAACTGTGCTGTAGTGGTCACCAGCCTGGGGGAGCTGCAGGCAGAGGTCCTCCCCTCTTACTGGGGCGGTCCAGGCCAACACGGCTGCCATCCAGGATGAGGGGAGGCAGAGGCAGCGCAACCAGCGACACAATATAAACCGCCAGCTGAGGATGCAGGCCCAGACCAATCACTTTCCCAGCCTGCATGTGTGAATGTGGTATGAATGGACAGCAACATGATTGGGTCCTTGGCGTGGCTTTGCTGCTCCCAAGTCCGGAATGCCGGACTTGGGTTAATCCAATGTGATGTGGATGTGGTGTGTGTGATATAGGGACCACAGTGGTGTGCATGCGTGCATTGTCTGTGTGCCATGCTAAATGTGTGTGTTTAACGTCCAAAGATGCTTACCACGAGGCACCTCCTGACTGCTCTTCCCTCAGCAGACAGGGTAGCCTCGGGCAGTTGGGGACTGTGTGGGTCGGGGGTCAGGTCATATGTCAATCTGCAGGCCCTTTCTCATGGCGTAGTTGTTCAGCATGCAACATGCACCGATGATCTGACACACAAAGTTTGGGGAATACAACATGGCCCCCCCAGACTTATCCAGGTATCGGAAACGGGACTTCAGGAGGCCAAAAGTTTGTTCCACCACTGCACGGGTACGTATGTGTGCCGCATTGTAGTTTAACTCTCCTCTGGTTTGGGGATTCCGGAATGGAGTCATGAGATGGGGCCCAAGTGCATATGCCGAGTCACCTGGAAGGGAAAAGACAGGAGGATGTTAGACGTGCATATGCCCCTCGTGATGTCTGCATCATGGGGTCGGACCGTCATGCCTGACTCCCATGTCACTCACCAACCAACCAGTTGTCCCTGTACACGTTCTGTTCAAATTCCGTTGGGATGTTGCTTTGACGGTATATGTAGCTGTGCCCAATGAGACATTGGGAATCCGCTAATACCTGTACGTTGATGGAATGCCAGTGGTTCTGATTGCGATATATGTGCTCTGTGGCACGGGGGGGCTGTAGTGCCAAATGTGTGCAATCAATGGCCCAGATGATGCGTGGGAATCCAGCAAGTCTGTAGAAATCCAGCATTGCCTTCTGCAGCAGGTGCTCATTGGTGGGTCTGATAAAGTGGTAGGACATGCGTCTGAGGATTGAGGGACAACCTGGTGCACACATCTGCTCATGGTGGATTGTGACATCCCAGCCAGGACTCCACTTGTACGCTGAAAAGATCCACTGGCGAGGAAATGGAGTGTTGCCAGTACCTTGACCAGTGGCTGCACTGCATGTGAGTGGTGTGTCTTGCTGGTGATGTCATCTTTTAGGGCTGTGGTTATTTCCAGGATGGCATCAGGGCTGAATCTGAAAATGCGATACAGCTCCGAATCACCCATGCCAAAGAGGCTCATGTGCGTGCGGTTTATCCTCTCCCGTGCCCTCCTCCTCCGTGCCGGTGGACCCATTAGTAGTGCTAGGACCACGGCTGCCCCTGGCATGTTGGCAGACAGATGTGTCCTGCAAGTGGGGTTGCTCAGCTTGCTCAGCTCGTCCGTAACAGTGCTGCTGGAGCTGCTCTCCAGCTGACCTGTGCACGTCAGGTGCAAAGATAAACCAGCTTTTTGATGGAATAACTTTGTGCCAGACGTACGACTTACGCGCACCGTGCGTAGCCTGCGCCGGCCGCACGTACATGCGTGAATCGCCGTATCTCCCTCATTTGCATATTTGAATAGGAAATCAATGGGAGCGCCAAATGCGTCCAGCGTAAATATGCGCCCACGATAGTTCTGTGGGTGCGGCGCATAAATACGATGGTACATATTTACACTTACGCAGCGTATCTCGAGATACGCCGGCGTAAGTCTTTCTGAATCTGGCCAGTTGTGTCTCCGTTCTACAGCTCTGTGACCCGATCACAGGCACAATCACAGAGCTCGCTGCGGGGTCGCACATGCGATTACACGCCGGAAAATTTAAAGGGACATACATGTATGCCTATTTGCCTGTCCATGCCATTCTGTCGACGTATAAGTTTGTGCAGCGGTCGGCAAGAGGTTGTAAATGCAGAAGGTGCATTCTTTGCATTAAGATATATAAGCCTTCTGTGTGCAGCAGCCCCCCTAATACTTACCTGAGCCCCATATGGATCCAGCGATGTCCACAAGTGCCTCCTCAGTCCAGTGCCTCGTCACTCTCCCTTCTGATTGGCTGAGACACAGCAGCCACGACATTGGCTCCCGCTGCTGTCAATAAAAAAATAAATTAAAAAAAAAGTATAAAAAATATATTATTATCATTTTTACATACTGTCACCAGTCAATATTCCTGATCACCACCACACAATTCTTTTGATGACGCTGTACTGCACTGGAAGTACTGTATGTAAAATAAAAAATTGGGGGGGGGGGGGGGGGACGAATTTAATGCAACAAAAATTGCAACTTTATAAAAATTCACTATGCCTCCCATCAGTACATCAGAATTGATCGAGCCCATAATTTGTGGGCTCTATAACTTTCCTACAGACTAAATAATATACACTGGTTTGAGTTGTTTTCACCAAGGAAATGTAGCAGAATAAATTTTGGCCTAATTTTAAAAAAAAAAAATATTTGTTTGCAAAATGTTATAACCGAAACCTTGTTTTTTTTTTATTCTACAATATTTTTTTCCCTATTAAAATAAAAAACACCTGCTCTATGTAGTTGGTTTTGCACATAGCAGCCCGGATCCTCCTCTTTTCGGGCCCCTCTTCTAAACTCCTGGCCCCTCCCTCCTGTCAAGGGCCCCCACAGCAATCAACTTCCTATGGGGACACCTGAGCTGAACTGCAGTTCTGCATTCCCATTCAGATACAGCCGTGGTATGGCCCCCTCTCTCCCCTAATTGGCAAACTGAGTTGGATTGACAGCAGCGGGCGCCAATGGAGATTCCCAGATGGCTGAGGGACTTTTGGACATCACTGGATAGAGATGGGGCTCAGGTAAGTATTAGGGGGGCTGAGGGAGGCTGCTGCTCACAAAAGGGTTTTTATCTTAAAGCGGAGGTTCCAGCGATTTTTTTTTTTTTTTTTTTTTTTTTTTTTTTTTTTTTTTTTTTACAGCCAGCAGCTACAAATACTGCAGCTGCTGACTTTGAAAAAATGGACACTTACCTGTCCAGCACGCCAACAATGTCAGCAGACGAGGCTGAGAAATCGCTCGGTCTGCCGCCATCCTGGGTAAGGGAATCAGGAAGTAAAGCCTTGCGGCTTCACTGCCCGGTTCCCTACTGCGTATGTGCGAGTATCGCGGCGTGCTGTCACTGGTCCCCGCTCTCTGCTGGGAACAGTGTTTCCCAGAAGACAGCGGGGGGGGGGACGTGAAGGGGCCGGACTCCCGCACTAGTCAGATCCAGGCAGTGGTGCAAATACCTGAACCCCCCTGAAAGGTGCCAAATGTGACACTGGACAGGAGGAGGGTTCCAAAATGCGGAGGTTCACTTTTTGTGTGAATCTCCGTTTTTAATGCACCTTCTGACTTTACAACCACTTTAAGACCCCTTTCACACTGGGGCGTTTTCCAGTAAAAAAAAGCACCTGTAAAGTGCCTGAAAGAAGCTGCATCTGCAATCCCAGTGTGAAAGCCAGAGTGCTTTCACACTAACGCACCTTAAAAATGTGTTTTGAGCCACATCCGATTTAAATAACGTGTGCACTGGACTGGCTTACAATGGAGCCGGTTCACACATGTCCTCTGTCCTGTGCAATTTTGAGTGTATATATATATATATATATATATATATATATATATATATATATATATATATATATATATATATATATATATATATATTGTGACAGTAGGCAGGTTAAATCCCCTGGTTGCGTCCAAGAGGACAGGTATATCTCTCCTAGATTCAGGCTTTATGCCACTTTGTATCTCTAGGGGGAGTGCTGGGAGTCCTGCTAGGAGGACTTGATTACCCCAGCTGTTTCAGGTGGGCTCGTTAGGGCCTCTTGTAAAAGCTCCCAGCATGAATAGAGTGTCACTCCAAGCTGGAGGCAGACCTGTGTGGACTGTTTGTGCGGTGAGCTAAAGCCTGTGTGGCTATTCTTAAAACATTTAAACTCCAGGGAGTCAGGGACTGGGGCAGCACAAGGCTGTACCTAGTTGGTAGTTAGGGACACCAGCATGTGTAGCAAGCAGGTCAAGTTGACCAGGATTTATTTTTGTTATTTCTTTTGTTTTCTGGCATAATTTTTTTGTGGTGTATTTAAAATAAAACCGCACCTTCTTTTGTTTTCTCCTACCATGGTCTGCTGTGCCTAGTTCTTTTCTGTGTGCTGAACCCTTCCAGGGAATCGCACAGACCCGCTGCCGAGCTAGCCCCTCACAATATATATATATATATATATATATATATATATATATATATATATATATATATATATATATATATATATATATATATATATATATATTTTTTTTTTTTTTTTGTAAAGTTGGGGGTTGTTTAGCTCAATTGGGATATGCGTTTTTGAGTGATTCACGCCAGTCCGGAACTATTTTTAAGGGCTTGTTGGGCCATTTTTATTAAAAAGGCAACAAAAAAAAATCCAAACACAGGTTTTCCACGCAGGGGGTTTTCACTGTCCATGAAAAATAATACCTTCAGCCTCCTGGCTTACACATGCAACAGAAAATACAGAGCCACCTGGCTCTCCTTAGCAGTAGCACCACTGCTCAGACTCCAGCATGGAACCTTCCTGACTCCTGTCAGCAACCTCACTCAGGTCTCTGGGGTTTCACAGTGCAACCTGCACTCTCCAGCTAATTCAGTGCACACCTGCACTCTCAGGGTTCTCCCTTCCAAGCCTAAACTCCTCGGTTTAGGCTGGTCCTGAGTAGTGTTGAGCGGAATACGCCATATTCGATTTCGCGTTATATCACGAATATATAGTAGAATATTCAAGAAATATTCGCTAAAATCGAATATTTGTGATATTTTAGCGAAAAAACAATATTGCGAAATTTTGCTAATGCGATTGCGATATTTATTGCGAAATTCTCGTTCGCGCATGCGCGAACAACACGCGACCAACACGCGACCATTTCCTGGATCCTTGCCACTTGCCAGTTGATTTTCGCATCGCTATTTTGTGCTGCCCAGTCCTTGGAAGTGAAAATGGTTGGAAGCAATTTTACACCCAGTGAGGAAAAGATGCTGATTAGTGTAAGTATTTTCACCACTGTTATTTCATTATCTTTAACTGCATTTTAGACTAGTTTAAAAGTTAGTATATAAGATCAGATATTAGTATTTCCTAAACATTGTGTCTCCTGCTGTTGCAAAACTACAACTCCCAGCATGCCTGCACAGCTGCAGACACCCTGGTTGGTAAATGTGTATTTAGGCACCTTCCTTGCTATTTAGCATAATTAATTTAACATGTTGTGGACATAGGACGTATGCAAACGTCCTGACTTCAGGGTTCTTAAGGCCCAAGGACGTTCGAATACATATTGCCCTTTAGATGTTGCAGAACTACAACTTCCAGCATGCCTGGGCATGCTGGCACTTCTAGTTTTGCAAGTTCTGCAGGCCCACATTTTTCAGACCACTATACACGGGTCTCTAAACTGTGGCACCCTAACTAGAGGGAGTGGGGGGGCATGACCTGCTGGCAACAGATGAAGCTGTGGCAGGGGCTGCTGTACCCTGCTCACTTGTGGTGGTGGCGCTGCTACCACCACCACGCTTCATCTGCTCAAACTCCCGCCAGTGATTTATTCTCAGGTGCTGGTTCAGGGCTGTGGTACCCACCCGAGCCAAGCACTTCCCTCTCTTCACCCTGGCACGACAGATCTGGCAGATGGCCACGGTAGGGTTATCTGCTACCAGGGTGAAGTAGACCCAGACAGGTGACTTCAGCGCCGCCCTCCTGTCAGATGGGGTGACGCTGACTTGCACCTGCTGGGACTCGGTGCGCACAGGTGGAGCTGCCTGCTGCTGCTGCTGCTGCTGCTGCTGACACCTCCTGCTGCCATCACCAGTGGAGACCCTGACGCTGGTCTCCCTGGTGACCTGGCGCACCGTTTCCCCAGGGTGCCTACCTTCCTCGTCGTCACTGCTGCTGTGAACCGACAAGCCAGGTGGCACCCATGTTGGGTCACCCTCATCTTCGCCCCCAGATATGTCAGACCCAGGGCTGAAATGTGGTGGTCTGAGGGAACCAGCTGACATGGAGCCGCTATCCTGGCTCCGCTCTCCCCTCACCCACGCCTGGGTCTGACTAGGTGCTGTTGTTTCCTGCACCAAAACAGCAGCACCACTTTGAAGGGATGTCTCTGGGAGACTGACAGCAGGTATCCCATCCTCCTCCTCCATCCCTTCAAAAAGGTCCTGACCATCAGGACATAAATCTATGTCTGCATGATGCAGGGCCTCCCCCAAGATATCCCTCTCACTGTCGCTGTCGAACAGTAAGATGCTTGACTCTTGGGGGCTGGGGGGGGGGGGGGGGCTAAAGGCACCGGTGTAATGGTGGTGCTACTGGTAGTCGGGACTGACAACTCAGTGGCACTGCTGTGCCCCATATAGTCCACCACTACTGGAGTGTGAGATGGCAATATCGGGCGGCTGCCCGATGAAAAAAAATCCCGGATGAGGCGGACTCCCGTTCCACCTGATCCTCTACCAATAGTAGGGGCGCGAGAGGTACCCCGTGCTGGCAGCGACCCAGCACTGGGAGTAACTCCCCTACCCCTGCTGCCACGGCCACGGCCACGTATGCCGCTCATAATTGCTGATGTGGAGGGGGGGGGTAAACTTTATTGGGGGGGGAAATGTGAGGAAGGATTTTTTTTTTTTTTTTAAAAGACAGGCACGTTGACAAAGACGTAGACAGACAGCTACTAAACTATAATAAAACTAGTACACCTAAAAGTTTTTTTTTTATTTTTTACACTGACTGAGTGACAAGGACAAAGACAAGAACTACAAAAAATAAAAAAATAAATGCACTAAACAAACACTAACTACTTACACAAAGTCATATGACTATAAACTAAAGCTAATTTTTATTTTATTTTTTACACTGACTGACAAGGACTACAACTACAAAAAAAAAAAAAAAAAATATGCACTAAGCAAACACTAACTACTAAAAAAATTTTTTTTTTTTTTACACAAAACAGACACTAAACACACACTAAACTAAGCTAGCTTAAAGAAATGTACACTTACAATATGTACACTTACTACACAGAAATCTATCTAACACTAAGCTAAACTAACATGAACAATACAACACAAAACTTAGCTTTTAAAAAAGCTCTTGGGTCTTTTGCTTTGAAAAAAGCAGTTTAGAATAAGGATAATATGATCTGAAATCACTAGCAAGGAAGCACAATGCAGATGCTGCAAGCTGTAAGATCACACAGAAACACTCCACACTCTCTAGCCACCTTCTGAATCTGCAATGAAATGCTGCTGGGTGTGACCTTATATAATGGCCGTGCAGGCAGGTTCCTATTGGTTGTTATGTACAGTAGGTTGCTAACCTCTGACAACTGTGGTAGGAGAACTTTGATTGGCTCTGATGCAAAAGAAGGGCGGAGAAAATAATCGGGCAATATTCCTTTTGTCGAATATTCGCATTGTCGAATATTCTGAGAACTCTGATTGGCTCTGATGCAAAAGAAGGGCGGAAAAAATAATCGCGCAATATTCCTATTGCCGAATATTCGCTTTGCGAATATTCGGCAATATAAAATGATCGCTTTAGCTACTCGGCCCAAGGTCTCTAATCATACCAGCAATGCTTTTAGACGTCGAAGGAGATCACTAGGATGTGCTCTGTTTTAAAAAAAAAATTTGAAAAAATCCGAATATTCGGAATAGCGAATATTGACCGCGAAATTCGAAATATTTGCGAATACTCGAATATGCCATATTCGAGCCGAATATTCGCAATACGAATATTCGTGAGCAACACTAGTCCTGAGTCTCCTATCAGGCCCACACACACCTGACCAATCAGTGTGCTGATCAGCTTCAAACCTGAACCCAGGACTGGGGATTTCATCCCACCCGGATCTCTACGAAATCCCCGGGCTCCAGGTCCCAAAGTGGATTTTTGTAAAGACAAAGAAAACTGAAAAGCCAGTTTCCTCCCAAACCAGAAAATACCCTGGAGCCCCTCAACCTGCCTGGTTGAGAATCCTGGGTCATTACACTTTTGGGGTACCACTCTACTACAATATATATATATATATATATATATATATATATATATATATATATATATATATGATTCTGCACTTCCAATCTGCAGGTGCTGACCACTGGATGTCCTCCAGCACCCATCCATCATCAGTAAAATGCACAGAACAGGGATCTGCCTGTGTAAACAAGGCAGATCTCCGATCTGACAAAAGCCAACTATAAGTTAATGATCAGGCCATTACTATTATAAAAAAAAAATCCATAAATATATCCCATAGTTTGTAGACACTATAACATTCATGAAAATCAACATATGCTTATTGGGATTTTTTTTTTACCAAAGACATGTAACAGAATACATATTGGTATAAATTATATTGTTTTATTTTTTATTTTTGCTAAATTGTCTGTCTTTTTTTGTTTATAGCACAAAATATATAAAAAAAAAAAATCAAAATTATCCGATCCAGTGGCGGCTGGTGCTCAAAATTTTTTGGGGGGTGCAAACGAAAAAAAAACAAAAAACAAACAGACAATTGCAGCCTCACTGTGCCCATCAAATGCAGCCACTGTGCCATCAATTGTCACCACTGTGCCATGCCATCAAATGCAGTCACTGTGTCATGCCATCAAATGCAGCCACTGTGCCATCAATTGTCACCACTGTGCTATGCCATCAAACACAGTCACTGTGCCATGCCATGAAACACAGCCACTGTGCCAGCAATTGTCACCACTATGCCATCAATTATCACCACTGTGCCATCAATTGTCACCACTGTGCCCATCAATTGTTACCACTGTGTCATCAATTGTTATCACTGTGCCATCAATTGTAGCCACTGTGCCCCGCAATTGTCCCCACTGTACCCCGCAATTGTCACCACTGTGCCCAGTAAAATGCTGCCACTGTGACCTGTATGTGCCATCAATTGTTACCACTGTGCCCATCAATTGTTACCACTGTGCCCAGCAATTGTCGCCACTGTACCCCGCAATTGTCGCCACTGTGCCCAGTAAAATGCTGCCACTGTGCCCTGTATGTGCCATCAATTGTTACCACTGTGCCCAGTTAAATGCTGCTACCCTCCCTCGATGTCTTCTCCCGCCCTCGATGACGCTTCAGCCAATCATGTTACCAATAACCAGAACCGGTGAACCTGATTGGCTGAGATGCCTGTCAGTCTTATCCAAGGAACGCACCGCTGGTACGTCCCGAGGATAAGCATTCAGGAAGCTGGCTACAGCCTGAGGGCTGTACTCGGAAAGCCGCTGGCTCTGATAGGCACTTCCACACAGCCAACCAACTGCCGTTATTCAGATGGCCCGCCCTCAGCATGAATCTATGTATTTCAGTGGCTGTGCAAGAGCCAGAGGGGGCACTGCTCCAGCGCCCACTGATCCAATCTGTCCGCTGCAATGTTGCAGTCCTGCTAAAAATTGCTGATCACCGCTATTACTAGTAAAAAATAAAAGAATAATAAAAAATGCCATAAATATATCCCTTATTTTGTAGACGCAATGACTTTTGCGCAAACCAATCAACATACACTTATCGCAATTTCTTTTACCAAAAATATGTAGAAGAATACATATTGGCCTAAACTGATGAGGAGATTTTTTGGGGGGCGGGGGGATATTTATTATAGCAAAAAGTTAAAAAAAAAAAAAAAAATTTTCAAAATGATCGCTCTTTTTTTGTTTACAGCACAAAAAATAAAAACCGCAGAAGTGATCAAATACCACCAAAAGAAAGCTCTATTTGTGGGAAAAAAAGGACGTCAATTTTATTTGGGTACAACGTCGCATGACCGCGCAATTGTCAGTTAAAGTAATGCTGTAATTTTTTTTTTACCTGGTCATGACGGTGGGTAAAGTGGTAAAAATGACAGATATAATGGCAGGATCAAGATAATAAATTATTAAATAAATATAAATATTACATTATTTTAGAGGGAAATTCAGAAAAAAAAAATCTACAATACTCACGTTAGTAACAGACTTCTTATTTTATTTTTTATTTATTTTTTGCCCACAGCCCTTCTACAACATTAATCTGCACCCCCCCCCTTCTTTCTCCGTCCCCCATACCAATTTCAGCTCCATACTTGCTTTAAATGATGGCGAATGATGAAGAGAGTGTTTTGCTATGGCAAGGTATGCCCTATGGGTCCTTATATACATTATAGTTTTCAACATAAGAGCATAGTCAGTATTCTACAAAGCTTAACACATAATTACATTTGCTTTCTTGTCCTCATTTTCATTCGCCTTATTTTATAATCCTATGAATCATCACAATTCATTTCCATTCAGCCACGTTTCCATCTGTAAATAATAAGCCAGCAGACAATACTCAATTTAATTTTTTTTTCCTGTTAAAACAATTTTCTCTGAGGTGTAAATTATATATATATATATATATATATATATAATTATGCTTCAAATTGAATTATGTTAATGCTTAATGCTCTTTTTTTATTTCACACCTACAAGAAGGCGCTATGATGTTTTATCTCCATTAGGGCAGAAATAACAGGAAACTTTTTTTAATATTTTTTTTTTACAGATGTTGATTTACCGTTTGAATCAAATATAATAAATGAAATTGGAGAAAGTCAGAAAATGAAATGAAAGGTTGGAGGGGGGGCAGAAGGGTAGTGTGCAGGGTATGAGTAGAGCAGTGTACAGTGTGGTCAGCAGTGTATTGTACAAGTGGTCAGTAGGGCAGTGCAGTGTGGGTCAGCAGGGAGCAGGGAAGTGTAGAAGGGGTCAGTAGGGCAGTAAACTGTGGGTCAGCAGGGCAGTCTACAGAGGGCCAGTGTGGCATTGTACAAGGGGTCAGTAGGGCAGTGTACAAGGGGTCAGTAGGGCAGTGTACAGTGGTTCAACAGGGCAGCCCGTGCTCTGTGGGTCAGTAGGGCAGTGCACAGTGGGCCAGCATGACATTGTACAAGGGGTCAGTATGACAGTGCACTGTGGGTCAGAAGGGCAGTGTTCAAGTGGTCAGTGTACAGTGGGTCAGCAGGACAGTCATTGCTCTGTGGGTCAGTAGGACAGTGTATAGTGGGCCAGCATGGCATTTTACAAGGGGTCAGTAGGGCAGTGCACTGTGGGTCAGCAGGACAGTCAGTGCACTGTGGGTCAGTTGGTTAATGTACAGCAGGTCAGCAAGGCAGTGCACTGTGGATCAGCAGAGCAATGTACAAAGGGTCAATAAGGCAGTGGGTGCACTGTGGGTCAGCGGGTTTTTTGTACAGTGGGTCAGCAGGACATTGTACAAAGGGTCAGTAGGGCAGTGTACAGTGTGCTCATGGATTTTTGGTATGGATTTTAAGGGGGAAACACCAGCAAAAAAATAATAGTATGGAGTCCATCCCCAAGTCCATAACAGACCCTTAAACCAAACATACTTCCTGGCAGCCCCCCTCCTAAAACTAAAACCTCAAAATGGGGGCCATGTTGATGAGGATAAGGACCTACTTACTACAAAAATTGGAATAAGCGTTTATTGATTGTTTTGCGCAAAAGTTATAGCGTTTACAAAACAGGGGATGGTTTTATGGCATTTTTATTAATATTTTTTTTTTTACTAGTAATGGCTGCGATCAGCAATTTTTTTCGTGACTGCGACATTATGGCTGACACATCGAACACTTTTGACACATTTTTGGGACCATTGTTATTTCACAGCGAAAAAGTGCTATAACATTGCACTGCTTACTGTGAAAATGACAATGGCAGTGAGAGTGTTAACCACTAGGGGGCGCTAAGGGGTTAAGTGTGCCCTAAGGGAGTGATTCTTACTGTTGGGGGGCGTGGCTGTGCGTGTGACGTCACTGATCGTCGCTCCCTATGACAGGGAAGACGATCAGTGACAAGCTACAGAGAAGAATAGGGAAGGTTTGTTTACACAGTTTCCCCGTTCTTCAGCTCCTGTGACCCGATCGCGGGACACCGGTGGTGATCGGGTCCGTGGGTCCCGCGGGCACAGTCACGGAGCTCAGGACTATTTTGGCACCTGTACGTGCCTGTGCCTAGCCGTGCTCTTCTGCCGACGTATACCAGCGTGAAGGGGTCCTCAAGTGGTTAAGCTAGTGCATTGTTGGTTGACTTACCTAGGAAATGGAAGGAAAAGGTAAGTGAACCAACAATGCACTAGCTTAAAGGAACCTATTTAGAAAATAAAAAAACTAACCTTTACAGCCCCTTAAGTGAGGAGCAAGCACGGACTGGCCATAGGGCATACTGGGCAAATGCCCGGTGGACCGCGGCCTGCGAATGGCCCTCGGCGGCCCGCGGGCCACATGTCATGTCTCCCCAGGGGTGTACACCACCAACACAGCGCCAGATAGAGAGAGATCAGCTGGATGTATCAAAGTCAGCTCTGACACTTCTCCCCCCCTTGCTGCCCGCACGACCAGTTAGAGGAGAGGAGCCGATTCTACTCCTCCTCTCTTCCTCTCCTCCTGTGTCTGCCCCGCCCACTCTCCCCCCCGACAGACACTGTTCTGCTGCCTAAGGGATGTGGGTGGGAATATTCAAGCTAAAGCCAAACAGAAAGGAAAGATGGAGTCTGATATCCATCCATCTATCCATCCATCCAGTCAGTCCCTCCTGCCTCTGAGTGAGTACTGTACACTGTAGGGGTGCCCTTCATTCCCTTCTCTATCTCTCTCTCTCTTCACCTTCCTTTCTTTCTCTCTCCCCCTATTATCTATCTAGCTATCTATCTACAGTGGCGGCTGCTTTAAAACATTTTGGGGGGGGGGGGCTCAAACGAAAAGAAAAAAAAATGCAGCCTCACTGTGCCCATCATATGCAGCCACTTTGCCCATCAAATGCAGCCACTGGGCCCACCAAATGCAGCCACTGTGCCATCAATTGGCGCCACTGTGCCATGCCATCAAACACAGCCATTGTGCCATCAATTGTCACCACTGTGCCATGCCATCAAACACAGCCACTGTACCATCAATTGTCGCCACTGTGCCATGCCATCAAACGCAGCCACTGTGCCATGCCATCAAATGCATCCACTGTGCCATCAATTGTCACCACTGTGCCAATCAAACGCAGTCACTGTGCCATGCCAAATACAGCCACTGTGCCATGAATTGTCACCACTGTGCCATGCCATCAAACACAGCCACTGTGCCATCAATTGTCACCACTGTGCCATGCCATCAAACGCAGTCACTGTTCCATGCCATCAAACACAGCCACTGTGCCATCAGTTGTCACCACTGTGCCATTAATTGTCACCACTGTGCCATGCCATCAAACACAGCCACTGTGCAATTAATTGTCACCACTGTGCCAGGCCAACAAACGCAGCCACTGTGCCATTAATTGTCACCACTGTGCCATGCCAACAAACGCAGCCACTGTGCCATCAATTGTCACCACTGTGCCATCAATTGTCACCACTGTGCCATCAATTGTCACCACTGTGCCATGCCAACAAATTCAGCCACTGTGCCATTAATTGTCACCACTGTGCCATGCCATTAAACACAGTCACTGTGCCATGCAATCAAACACAGCCACTGCGCCATCAATTGTCACCACTGTGCCATCAATTGTCACCACTGTGTCATGCAATCAAACACAGCCACTGTGCCATCAATTGTCACCACTGTGCCATGCCAACAAACGCAGCCACTGTGCCATCAATTGTCACCACTGTGCCATGCCAACAAACGCAGCCACTGTGCCATTAATTGTCACCACTGTGCCATGCCATCAAACACAGTCACTGTGCCATGCCAACAAACGCAGCCACTGTGCCATCAATTGTCACCACTGTGCCATGCCATCAAACGCAGTCACTGTGTCATGCCATCAAACACAGCCACGGTGCCATCAGTTGTCACCACTGTGCCATGACATCAAACACAGCCACTGTGCCATCAATTGTCACCACTGTGCCATCAATTGTCACCACTGTGCCATGCCAACAAATGCAGCCACTGTGCCATCAATTGTCACCACTGTGCCATACCAACAAACGCAGCCACTGTGCCATCAATTGTCACCACTGTGCCATGCCATCAAACGCAGTCACTGTGTCATGCTATCAAACACAGCCACTGTGCCATCAATTGTCACCACTGTGCCATGCCATCAAACACAGCCACTGTGCCATCAATTGTCACCACTGTGCCATGCCAACAAATGCAGCCACTGTGCCATCAATTGTCACTGCTGTGCCATACCAACAAACGCAGCCAATGTGCAATTAATTGTCACCACTGTGCCATGCCATCAAACGCAGCCACTGTGCCATCAATTGTCACCACTGTGCCATGCCATCAAACGCAGTCACTGTGCCATGCCATCAAACACAGCCACTGTGCCATCAATTGTCACCACTGTGCCATGCCATCAAACACAGCCACTGTGCCATCAATTGTCACCACTGTGCCATGCCAACAAATGCAGCCACTGTGCCATCAATTGTCACTGCTGTGCCATACCAACAAACGCAGCCACTGTGCAATTAATTGTCACCACTGTGCCATGCCATCAAACGCAGCCACTGTGCCATCAATTGTCACCACTGTGCCATGCCATCAAACGCAGTCACTGTGCCATGCCATCAAACACAGCCACTGTGCCATCAATTGTCACCACTGTGCCATGCCATCAAACGCAGTCACTGTGCCATGCCATCAAACACAGCCACTGTGCCATCAATTGTCACCACTGTGCCATACCAACAAATGCAGCCACTGTGCCATTAATTGTCACCACTGTGCCATGCCAACAAACGCAACCACTGTGCCATCAATTTTCACCACTGTGCCATGCCATCAAACGCAGCCACTGTGCCATCAATTGTCACCACTGTGCCATGCCATCAAACGCAGCCACTGTGCCCATCAATTGTCGCCACTGTGCCCTTTAATTGTCGCCACTATGCCAATTGATGTCACTGTGCTATTTAATTGTAGCCACTCTGCCCATTGTCGCCACTGTGCCCATTGATGCCACTGTGCCCATTGTCGCCACTGTGCCCATTGTCGCGGCTGAGCCAGAGGGGCCGGAGCTCCGGCGGCCTCCAGAGATGCACCGCCATTGTCTATCTATCTTTATCTATCTTTATCTTTCTCTATCTATCTATCTATCTATCTATATATCATCTTCCTTTCTATCTTTATCCATCTTCCTTCTTTTCTATCTATCTATCTATCTATCTATCTTCCTTCCCTTCTTTCTTTCTATCTTTATCTTCCTTACTTTCTATCTATCTTCCTCCCTTCCCTTCTTTCTATATTTATCTATCTTTATTTCTTTATCTATCTGCCTTCCTTCTCTTCTTTCTTTCTATCTTTATCTATCTTTCTTTCTTTATCTATCTTCCTTCCCTTCTATCTTTATCGATCTGTCTTTCTTTATCCATACATATATCGTTCTATCTATCTATCTATCTATCTTCCTTTCCTTCTTTCTATATTCATCTATCTTTATTTATTTATCTATCTTAATTCCCTTCTTTCTTTCTATCTGTATATATCTTTCTTTCTTTATATATCTTCCTTCCTTTCTATCTATCTTCCTTCTCTTCTTTATTTATTTCTAGCTTTATCTATCTTTCTTTCTTTATCTATATATCTCTATCTATCCTATCTATCTATCTATCTATCTATCTATCTATCTATCTATCTATCTATCTATCCACCTTCCTTTCCTTCTTGCTTTCTATCTTTATCTATCTTCCTTTCTTTCTATCTATCTTCTTTCCCTTCTTTATTTATTTCTAGCTGTATCTATCTTTCTTTCTTTATCTATATATCTCTATCTATCTATCTTCCTTCCCTTCTTTTTTTTTTTTTTTTAATTGTTTATTTATAAGTTTTTCAAGTCATACAAAAGAATATACACAAGAATCATTAACAGTAGTATCCAAGCGAACTACCGAGCATATGCAATTTGTACAAGTAAATGAATGACGATGTGAATGAACAGTTACCCTGAGTGGGGTATAGAAAACCGATCCGTTAAAGAAGAGTAGAGAAGATAACCACATAGTAGAACAGGGAAAACAGAGACTGAAATTACCCAACCTGGCCTGATAGGGATCATATAGGCCACATAAACATAGACATACTATAAACAAACAATGTACCCTACCAAAAAAAAAAAAAAAAAAAACACTGCACTTAGAGCGGTATGGATAACATATACGTTCATAAAAATACGTAAGCACATGATGAAACCTAACTCGAACCGGTTCCCTCAGACCCATACTCTGATTCATCCCACGCTGACCACGTCTCATAAAATTTCTGCTCTGTACCCTCCACCGTAGCCGTCAACTGCTCCATTCTGCGTATGTCAGCTACAGTAGTGAGTAGTTGTGGGATGGTTGGGGGTGAGGTGGACAGCCACAACCTAGGGATGACCCTTTTAGCTGCCAATAAAACAAAAGACATCAGTTGGCGCAGGGCCTTGGAAATACCAGGAAAAGGGAGACCTAACAAACAGTGTATGGGCTTCAAAGGAATGGGAGAACCAATCAGATTTTCTAACAATTTCTGGGTTTGAAGCCAGAATTGGTTAACAGGGGGACATGCCCAAAAAATGTGGAAATGAGTGCCCACAGCACCGTTACATCTCCAGCATTGTTTCGAGATTGTTCTGTTGCGGGCATGTAAAATATCTGGGGTCCTATACCAATGCATCAGGACTTTGTATGCGGTTTCCTTATGGGACACACATCGAGATATCTTGGAAGTGTGTTTCCAGATGCTTTCCCAATCTAACAAGGAAATGTCATGCTGCAGGATCTGAGACCATTTTCTCATGTAGAGGTGAGTAGCCTCCATCATAGGAACTGCCTCATGTAATATTTTATAGATAGTGGAGATCATCTGGGGCTCATGAGGGCCTCTAGCGCACAAGGCTTCGAAGTCTGTTGGCTTCTCCAAAGTCAAAGAAGGGGATCTGGAGGAGAAAAAATGCCTAATCTGTAGGTAGGAATGTAAGAGCTTTTGGGGAATTTTGTGCTGTGTTTGTAACTCAGGAAAAGTCAGTAGACGTTGTGACCCAGGATTAACAAAATGCCGTAGTTGGAAGAGTCCAGCCTGGGACCATGGCAACATATGATCATAGGAGAGGCTATCTGGGATGTCTGGGTTAAATAGGATATTCAAGAGTGGTGGGCACGGGGAGGACAAGGAATAGCGCTCAGAGCAGCGTTTCCAGATAGATAACGTGAACAGCATGGGAGCTAAGCAAAGTTTCCGCAGCTGCGGCATATGAAGGGCAGTGGAGGGCCAGAGCATATAGCAAGGGTGGACTGGGCTGTGACAGTCATTTCTATTTCCGCCCACCTATTCGGGGCATTCCGGGAGGTCCATGAAGCAAGAGCTCTCAGATGGGAGGCATGATAATATTTGATAAAATCTGGGCCTCCCAAACCCCCCCTATTTTTCCGAGCTAGGACCACTGTCCCTGCCATCCTGTGAGAAGTGTTGTTCCAGACAAAGCGGAGACTCCTTCTTTGAAGGGATTTCAGCTGCGTCAGTGGGACCGCAACTGGGAGCGTTTCAAACAAGTATAACAATTTAGGAAGGATGGACATTTTAAGTACATTAATTCTCCCCAGCAGGGATAGGGGGAGAGCGGTCCAATGAGTCATCAAACGATTGATTTCCGCGAACAGGGGGGGGAAATTGGCCCGATATAGTGTGTCATAAGAGGCAGTGAGCTGAACCCCTAAATATTTAAGTGACTGAGAGCACCAATGATAATTATATTTGCTTTGGAGAGAAGACAGTAAAGAGGCAGAGACATTTATGGGTAGTGCTTCCGTTTTAGCAGCATTAATTTTAAAACCTGAGAGGCAACTAAAGGCTGATAGCACGTTATGCAGATGTGGCAAGGAGCAGTGGGGGTGAGTGAGAGTGAGAAGAATGTCATCTGCGAACATAGATAGTTTGTATTCCTTGCGTCGAAGGTGTACACCTCTAATATCTGGACAATCCCGTATAACTGCAGCCAGGGGTTCCAGACTAAGAATAAAAAGTGGCGACAGAGGGCAGCCCTGTCTTGTACCGTTACTAAGGGAGAAAGGACTCGATAAGTGTGAGGAAAGTTGTACTTGTGATGTGGGCTTTGAGTATAGGGCTCGAAGAGCTTGGACAAAGGGACCTGAGAAGCCATATCGAGTTAGTATTGCGAACATATACGGCCAGCTAAGTCGATCGAATGCTTTTTGGGCATCTAAACCAAGAATCAAAGCTGGATTTTTGGTTTTTGTAAGCAGGTCTATAAGATCGATAGTCCGACGCGTGTTGTTTCCAGCATGTCTCATGGGGACGAATCCTACCTGATCTCTATGGATTAGAGCCGGCAGCAGTAAAGATAGTCTATTCGCTAAAATCTTGGTAAAGATTTTGTAATCAGAATTTAATAGGGCGATGGGTCGGTAGTTATCGGGAAGGGATGGATCTTTACCCGGTTTAGGGATAACTGTTACAAAAGCGTGCAAAAACGAAGAATGTGGTAGCTTACCCTGGAGTAGGGAGGCGAACAGAGCTAACAAGTGTGGAGTTAGGGTCGGCAAAAATGTCTTGTAGTAGGAGTAGGGTAGACCATCTGGCCCTGGGGCCTTATGCGAGGGAAGGTGCTTAATTACGTCTGTTAGTTCTTCGACGGAAATAGGTTGATTCAAAGAGGAACGTTGGTCTACGGACAATCTGGGAAGGTGTACAGATGACAAGAAGGCATCTAGTCCGTCTTATGAGAATTGTGCCTGTGGATCTGTACTTAAGCAATTATAAAGTTTACTATAATACTCTCCAAAAACTCCGGACATGGTCTGAGGACAGTGTGTAGGTGAACCATCTGATTGGACTATATGATCAGGGATGTTTAGAAAAGGGCGGGGCTTGAGCCTGTTGACCAGCATCCTATGAGGCTTGTCTGCATACTCATAACATTTTTGCTTGGACCATAGCATTGACTTTGAAACTTTGTTTGTATCTAGAGACCTAATGCGGTTACGAATAGCAATCACCGTTCGCAAGCGACCCACCGTAGGAGAGCGGAGTAACTGTGCCTCCGCCGTCCTTAGCTGGGCCACCAGCTCCAACCTCAATCTAACAGAGTCGCGTTTCAAGCGAGAGCTGGCTGAGATGCACTCGCCTCTAAAAAAGGCCTTGTGGGCTTCCCATACAGTGGATGTATCGGGGACCGAACCTTCATTTAAACGGAAAAACTCCTCCAAATTCTTGAGAAGTCTGTCCATTGTTTCCGCATGTCGTAGGAGGGACTCATTAAGTCTCCAATGACAAGTCTTGGGTGATGCAGTTTGGATCTCTAAACACAGGGTAATGGGGGCGTGATCAGACCATGTAATAGAGTCTATTTCCGAGGACACAATGTTAGGCAGTAAGGGGGCAGATACCAGAAAGTGGTCTAGACGAGAATAAAGTTTATGTGGCGGGGAGAAAAAAAGTATATTGACGATGAGTGGGGTGCTTCACTCTCCACGCATCAAAAAGATTGTGGGAGCGTATTAGTTTGCGAAAGGAGGTGGACAATTTATGAACTTGTAGAGATGTAGTCTGATGGAACAAAACACGTCTGTCTCTACTGGGAGACATGCACATATTAAAGTCCCCACCTACGATCGTGAACGGCTGAGAGAGGGACTTCAGCCGATCAAGAACCCCAGTAAGAAAACCAATCTGTCCCGTGTTGGGTGCATAGATATTAGCCAAGGTGAAGGAGGCATTTAAGTGGATACAGCTCAGGAGGATATACCGACCCCGGGGGTCCAGAGTTGAGGTCAAAATCCGGATGGGGCATGAACGTTTGATTAGTATAGCCACTCCAGCCTTACCAGATGGATCTGAGGCCATGTAGACTATGGGAAACATTTTAGATGCAAATTTAAAAGAACCCCCTGGGCGGAAATGCGTCTCCTGAACCATCACCACATCAGCTCCAGAGGATTTGAATTCCTTCAAAGCCAGCCAGCGTTTACGTAAGGAGTTCAAGCCCTTAACATTACAAGAAAATATCTTTAAAGCCATATTATAATCTTGGAGAGATAGGCAAATGACAATTTAACATAACTCACGGGTAGGAAAATAAACCAACCCAAGGAAACCTGAAATAGACATGTACATATCAGCAATTCTGAGCATTGAGACAGTTGGGCTGATTTACCAAGCCTGTGCGCCAAGACTCATGGTGCACAAGCAGGAGTAAACCTGTTTTTGACATTTACAAAAGAAACACGCTGCCAGTGCAGCGTGTTTCCTCATTTACTAAAGTGCCTAATGCGCCCAGAAGAGGGCGCACAGCACGCCAGTACAGAGCTGGCGTGCGGCATTTAGTAATGTAAACATCGGGGATTCGGGCGGGAGTTTATGAGGGGAGGGAGGGGGGTGATGCAGGGGAAGTGTAGTGACATGTGTTTCAACTTGTGTGGCGGGCCGATTTGAAAGGGAAAGTGACTTTTGGGACCCGATCCCCGTGCCCTTGCAAAGTACGCTAGAACCTCGGAAGGTTCACTTGCATACTGGGCATGCGCAGAGGGAAAAATCGGAGCTCACCGCGCGCCTCTTCAGTACGCCGGGAAATCCTTGGTAAATACCAGGCGGCGTAGCAGTGTTTGCACTGCCTGGAGCGGCGCACGGCAAGCTCCGAGCTGTTCTCGGGCTGCGCTGACACTGAAGGGGAACTCCGCGCCAAATTTCAAATGTGAAACCGGCGCGGCTTCCCCCCCAGGGGTACAATAGGCTCTCCGGCTTGGTCCGGAACGTGAGGGGTTAACCCACGCCAAAATCGGCGTGGGGTTCCCCCCCAGATCCGTACCAAGCCCTCATCCCAGGCATGCAGTCTGGCCGGACAGGAATGGGGGTGGGGACGAGCGAGCGGCCCCCCCCCTCCTGAGCCGTACCAGACCACATGCCCTCGACATGGGGGAGTGTGTGCTTTGGGGAAGGGGGGCGCTGCCCCCCCCACCCCAAAGCACTCTTGTCCCCATGTCGATCGGGACAAGAGCCTCTTCCCGACAACCCTAGCCATTGGTTGTCGGGGTATGCGGGCGGGAGCCAATCAGAATCTGGGAGCCCCGTTTAATAAGGTGGCCCCCAGATTTCGGGCCCCCACCCTATGTGAATGAGTATGGGGTACATCGTACCCCTACCCATTCACCTGGTGAACGTTTTCACTTTTGAGGGTCTTCCGCCGCCCCCTTCAAATTCTTCTGCCTGGACGGGGGTCGTACATCCCATCCAGGACTTGGACGTGGCGGGCTTCTCGTCGCTCTCTTCTGCCGCTGCCCCCTTCACCACGAAGCTCCGTGCTTGTTTGATGAGGGCAGCGGGCTTCCGTCGTCTTCTCCGGGGCGAGGGTCGTACATCCCACCCCGGATTTCGTCGCCGGCTTCTGCCTGGCTCCTACTAGGGGCCAGGGCTTCTTTCGCCGTCTTCCGCCGGAGGGCGCCACTCTCCGGGCTTCTCGACGTTGTCTTCCGCCGCGGGGGCCAGGCCTTCTTCTTTGCCGCCCCCCTCGATTTTTTTCGGCCTGGACGGGGGTCGCACATCCCATCCAGGACTTGGACGTGGCGGGCTTCTCGTCGCCGTCTTCTGCCGCTGCCCCTTCACCACGAAGCTCCGTGCTTGTTTGATGAGGGCAGCGGGCTTCCGTCGTCTTCTCCGGGGCGAGGGTCGTACATCCCACCCCGGATTTCGTCGCCGTCTTCTGCCGCTGCCCCCTTCACCACGAAGCTCCGTGCTTGTTTGATGAGGGCAGCGGGCTTCCGTCGCAGTCTTCCGCCGCGGGGTGACACTCGCGGGCTTCTTCTTCCATTCGATGTTGACACGGCGAGGTCCGGCGCTGAAATGCCTTCTGAGCGGCGGGCAAGGACTTATATTGGCATTGGGCGTGGGCGTGGTTATGCCAACATGTGACCTTAACCCATGTGACAGTGATGTCACGTCACATCACTGTCACATGGGTTGAGGTCACATGTTGGCATAACCACGCCCACGCCCAATGCCAATATAAGTCCTTGCCCGCCGCTCAGAAGGCATTTCAGCGCCGGACCTCGCCGTGTCAACATCGAATGGAAGAAGAAGCCCGCGAGTGTCACCCCGCGGCGGAAGACTGCGACGGAAGCCCGCTGCCCTCATCAAACAAGCACGGAGCTTCGTGGTGAAGGGGGCAGCGGCAGAAGACGGCGACGAAATCCGGGGTGGGATGTACGACCCTCGCCCCGGAGAAGACGACGGAAGCCCGCTGCCCTCATCAAACAAGCACGGAGCTTCGTGGTGAAGGGGGCAGCGGCAGAAGAGAGCGACGAGAAGCCCGCCACGTCCAAGTCCTGGATGGGATGTGCGACCCCCGTCCAGGCCGAAAAAATCGAAGGGGGCGGCAAAGAAGAAGGCCTGGCCCCCGCGGCGGAAGACAACGTCGAGAAGCCCGGAGAGTGGCGCCCTCCGGCGGAAGACGGCGAAAGAAGCCCTGGGAGGAGCCCGAGGTGGGGCGACACCCCCGTTGTTCTCCGCTGTGTTCGGCCGGCCCCCCCCCCGGATGTAAAAGAGCTTCATTTTGGGGTGGGGGCACAGTCGAGCATGGCGGAGAGCATGGGTGGGTGTTTCCCCCCCCCGGCAGAAGACGGCTAGAAGACCGAGGAGTGGTGGCGACGCCCCCGTTGTTCTCCGCCATTTCCGCCGGCCCCCCCCGGATGTAAAAGAGCTTTGTTTGGGGTAGGGGGCCTGGCCGAACATGGCGGAGAGCATCGGTGGGTGTCTCTCTCCCCCGGCGGAAGGCGGCGGCGAAGACCGGGGGGGGGGTAGGTGTACCCCCCCGGCGGAAGGCGAAGACCGAGGAGGGGTTTCGCCCCCCGTTGTTCTCCGCCATTTCCGCCGGCCCCCCCCGGATGTAAAAGAGCTTTGTTTGGGGTAGGGGGCCTGGCCGAACATGGCCGAGAGCATCGGTGGGTGTCCCCCCCCGGCGGAAGGCGGCGGCGAAGACCGGTGCGGGGCTGGAGCCCCCCCGGCAGAAAACGTCTGGAAGACCGAGGGGCTCCGCCCCCGTTGTTCTCTGCTTCTTTCGGCCGGCCCCCCCCGGATGTGAAAGAGCTAATTTTGGGGTGGGGGCCTGGCTGGACATGGCGGAGATCATCGGTGGGTGTCCCCCCCCGGCAGAAGACGGCGAAGCCCGGGGCCCAATGGGCTGGTGGTGGGGGGTCCCGGCAGAAGACCCCCGGAGCTGACTAATAAATTATTTTTTTCTGTGTGTTTTTTTTTGTGTTTACACTTTTCCACCCGGTGAATGGGTAGGGGTACGATGTACCCCATACTCATTCACATAGGGTGGGGGGCCAGAATCTGGGGGCCCCCTTAATATAGGGGGCTCTCAGATTCTGATAAGCCCCCCGCCCGCATACCCCGACAACCAACGGCCAGGGTTGTCGGGAAGAGGCTCTTGTCCCTTTCGACATGGGGACAAGAGTGCTTTGGGGTGGGGGGGCAGTGCCCCCCTCCCCCACAGCACACACTCCCCCATGTCGAGGGCATGTGGTCTGGTACGGCTCAGGAGGGGGGGGGGGGGCGCTCGCTCGTCCCCACCCCCATTCCTGTCCGGCCAGACTGCGTGCCTGGGAGAAGGGTTTGGTCTGGATCTGAGGGGGAACCCCACGCCGTTTTTTGGCGTGGGTTTAACCCCTTATGTTCCAGATCAAATCTAAGAGCCTGTTGTGCACCAGAAGGGGGACCCCCACGCCGTTTTTTTTTGGTAATTTGGGGTGGAGTTCCCCTTTATCCCGGTCCTGTCAGGGGGGGGGGGGAATGCCTGCTCGTCTGTCCCTACAATGTATGAACAGCGATCTGTCATTTCCCCTACACAGTCCCACCCCCTTTACAGTTAGAACACACCCAGGTAACATATTCAACCCCTTCCGCGCCCCTAGTGTTAACCCCTTCCCTGCCAGTGTCATTTTTATAGTAAGCAATGCATTGATATACCATTGCTCGCTACAAAAATGCCAAATCTCACAAAAATGTGTCCGCCACAATGTCGCATTAGACAGAAAAAAACAAATGATAGCCACCATTACTAGTAAAACAAAAAATTATTCAAAAAAAACCCATAAGACCAACCCCTACTTAGAACTTTTGCCCAAACCAATCAAACGCTTATTGTGATTTTTTGCAACCAAAAAGATGTCCAAGAATACTTATCGGCCTAAACTGAGGGCAAACATTTTTTGAATATATTTTGGGGGAGATTTATTATAGCAAACCGTAAAAAAGATGTTTTTTTAGTTACCAAATTGTCGCTATAGTTTTGGGTCAAGCAAAAATAAGAAAAAACGCAGAGGTGATCAAATACCACCAACAAAAAAAAAAAATTGAATTTTTAGGGGGGGGGGGGGGGGAGGATGAGGACGCCCAATTTTTTTGGGGGCCACGTCGCACAACCACGCAATTGTCAGTCAAAATGACGCAGTGTTGAAATGCAAAAAATGGCCCCGTCAGTGACCAGTAATATGCTCTGGGGCTCAAGTGGTTACAAATTAAGAATACACTAAAGTTAGCCCAATTTATGGCCATAATGTGAAAGATGATGTTACACCGAGTAAATAGATACCCAACATGTTACACTTTAATATTGCACACACTCATGGAATGGCGCCAAACTTCAGTACTTGAAAATACCCATAGGCAACGCTTTTTTATGTGTTTCAGGTTACCAGTTTAGATTTACAGAGGAGGTCTAGTGCTAAAAGTATTGCTCTCGCTCTAACGTACGCTATGATACCTCACATGTGGGGTTTGAACGGGGGTTCAATATGTGGGCGGGGCTTACACATTTAAGGCCCGCCCCCATATATGGAAACATTCTTCAAACCACACATGTGAGGTATCATAGCGTGCGTAACAGCAAGAGGAATATTTATAGCACTAGACCTCATCTGTAAATCTAAACTGGTAACCGGAAACAATAAAAATGCTGCTTGTTCGCTTCTGACTGCGAGCTACTAGGGACAGGGGCTTTTAAATTATTACTATTTAGGTTTGTTACGTAAAAATTCGATAAGACCTCCCGTTCAGCTTGTAAAGCATCACTTCATGGGGACCAAAAAAAAATTTAACACCTCTAATGCTTTCATCCGCCATTGCAGATTTGATTCTGGTACTGCATTTCGAGTGAACTGGGCATGCTCGAACAGTTAGAAAAAGAAGTTGGAAGTTTCATCCTGAAAATGACTTGCATCTTTCTGAGCATGCTCAGAAAGCTCTTTTTTTGGCTTAGTAATTTAAGGACATCCTTAACAGGTGTAAGCAGTTCCAAGTGCACACAAACTAGAGGCTGACATTTCTTCATGTGTTTCCAATTGGTTCATTAGCACACATGTTATAAAAAGCGTGGATACTGCACGTGTCAGCTGCCCCTCAGAGGGGGCAGATTTGCTGGCTGGAAGGAATGGCGGAGTGAAACAGAGATGTTTTGGAGCAAGTTTTGTATTTTTTGATGTTTTCTCTGCTACATAATTTTGCTAAATGTTTCTCAAGATGTTAATGACTAATGTTTTAATCCTGTGGGTCTATCCTGTTATTTCAAAAGCATGATTTATTTTCCAATGACTGTGAAATAAACGTTGGTCTTTTTTGTTTTTAGGTGTTTTGTATATATTTTTGGTGTGTTTATTTGTAATTTTTTGTTTTGCTTTCCTTGTTTTGTGGACCAATAAAATTTACTTTCAAATTTTGAAGTTTGTTTTGTGATTATTTTTTTCCTGCTATGGATTTCAACCGCTGCAGCTGAACTAGTTTGGGCCTAAACCATCAAGTGTGATTTGTCTCTAAGATCTTTCCTGGTGTGTATGCATGAAATGTTTAGTCACCAGAAAAGGAAGGACAAAGCGGTAAGTAATGTTTCCTAGAACTGATGTCCAGACTGACTTTTTAAAGCACATGTGCAAGATGTAGGAAAAGCTGCAAACAGGGCCTGTTGGAGGTGGGGGGGGGGGGGGGTGGTGTGTTTTTTTTTGGACAGGCTTGAAGTGCTGATTTACAGCGCTGTGCTTGAAACTAGCACAAGACAATCCTATTCTAATTGTGGGTTGTTTGAGGGAAGCCAATTGAGTGTTAGAACCCCTGCTAGTGTTTTTAGGTTGGGCTTTGTGTCCCTTTTCCTAAAATTGGCTTCACTTCCTGTCACACAGCTGAACAGGAAGTGAGGTTAAAACCCTACCAATGGTCTTTTCTTTGGGACACAGGTCAATCTAACTAGTGTCACCATTAAGCAAATTGCACTGCAGTGTACACCCCAAATGATTAGTTACTTTGGGGTTTAGTAAAGGCAAAGCCGCTCTGCAGTAGAAGCGTAGGCAATGAAAATCAGAAGGGAAGCACTGATGGTTTTTACTTCCAATCCCGCCAAGTTTTGAGTTTTCTTCCTTGCTTGTCCACTTGTAGTGCAAAGTGGATTTGCCTTTAGTAAATGGACCCCAAAGTCCAAGATTCCTACTAATTTGGGGTGTACACACAGCAAAATGCCATTTCCAAAATGGGAAACTATTTATATTGATCTGTGTGTCCCCAACAAAACATTACTCAGGTGTTTCCCTCACTTCCTGTTTGGCTGTGTGGCAGGAAGTGAATGAATTAAGTAGAAAGTGACAACATTTGTGAGGTGTCTTTACCCTATCAGGGGTGCAGGCATCCCCAAAACAAACATGAAAATAGTTGATTTAACATTGGGTGGTGTTTGTGGGGGTCCCTAACACACATTCATACATATTAGCAACGCTGGATCGTGGCCTATTGGCATGGTTATATTTTCTTAAGCCTCTCAATAAAATGATCTGAAATTTGGGGTTAAACTGGAACAATAATCATCACTTTTATTTTTTGGATTTCTTTCATTTTGGATAGAGTTGGTGGGGGGGGGGGGGGGGGTTAGAAGCTCTGTCAGTTTATTTTGTATTATCCCTGTCCGTTTGGGGAGATTGGCCTTCACTTCCTGCCCCATAGCCAAACAGGAAGTGATCGAAAAAGTAGGCAAATTAAGGGCCCCCCCAAGTCCCCCCCCACAGAACTTGTGTGTGTCCCCTGAAAATTCCTGGGTGGGTCATAAAAAAACAGGGTGTGGCCTTGACAGGAAGGGTGGGTCATTTTTCTATTAGGGGGGTGCCAAAATTTGGTCAGGCCTAGGGCAGCACAAAACCTAAATCTCCTACTGCACATTAGGGCTTATTTAGACAGGATCCAATTTACAGCATGTTTTTAGATTGTGGGAGGAAACCCGCACAGGGAGAACATGCAAACTCCAGGCAGATAGTGTCACGGGCGGGATTCGAACCAGCAACCCTTTTGCTGCTAGGTGAACATGCTACACACTACGCTACTGTGCTGAACGAACATGATTGCAGCTGAAAGCATGAGATGTTTTTTTTTTTACCAATTCCATGATTTCCAGCCTGGAGGACAGATGTGGGGTCTAATTGACCCCGCCTTTCTCTATAAAGAGGACCTGTCACACACTAGTCCTATTACAAGGGATGTTTACATTCCTTGTAATAGGAAGAAAAGTGAAAAATAATACAAACAAAGGGACAAACAAGTGCAAAAAATAAAATATTAAGTAAAAAAATAAAATAACAAAGGAATTTAAATGCTCCTGTCCCTAGTAGCTCGCACTCAGAAGCGAACACGCATGCAAGTCCCACCCACATATGTAAACATCCTTCAAACCCCACATGTGAGGTATCATAGCGTGCGTTAGAGCGAGAGCAATAATGTTAGCACTAGACCTCCTCTGTAACTCAAAAGTGGTAACCTGAGAAAAAAAGTCAAGCGTTGCCTATGGAGATTTTTAATAACGAAGTTTAGCGCCATTCCATGAGTGTGCGCAATATGAAAGCGTGACAAGTTAGGTATCTATTTACTCGGTGTAACATCATCTTTTACCTTATCCCTAAAAATTGGGCCTAGCTTTACTGCTTTCTTATTTTGTCATTCATGAAACAGTTTTTTTTTTGTAAACCAAAAAAAAAAAAAAACGTTAGAAAATTTTTGGCACAAATACTGTTGGAAATGTGTCCGAAAAAATGGCCGCCACTTTATTCCCTAGGGTGTTTGTTAATAAAATATATATAATGTTTGGGGGTCCTGAGTAAGTTTCAAGGAAGAAAATATAATTGTTACATGAAGGAGAGAAGTGCCAGAATAGGCGCGGTATGGAAGTGGTTAAAGTGCACCAATAAAAGTGAAAAATTCCTTGAAATTTCGTACCATGGGGGGGGGGAGGCAATTAGGGGCGCCATCAGGAATTATGGGGCCCCTTACACAGCTTCAGGCATGGCCCCCTGGAGCAGAGAATAGGGGGGGGGGGTGCCGCCTGATATTAAGAAGGGGGGGGGCTGCTGTGGCAATTTGATAAGCGGGGGGTTCCTTTACTAAAAAATACATATAGAAAAAATATATATTCAAAAAGGGTGGTAGCCATCCGGGGGCCCTGGGGACCACTGGGCCCTTTAATAAAAAGAAACTTCTGGGCTCTTTAATGAAAAATAAATTACAATATCTACATATATAAAATAATAAAAAAGGGGGTTGCCTTGGGAGCTCTGGGCCCTTTAATAAAAAATAACTACCAAAAATCTAAAAAAAAATATAAATTGTGGTGTGGGGTGCTGAAGTGGCACGAACTGCTGCGAGCAGTTCACTCTCTGACAAGCCGCCACCAGGTTTTCGGATCCCGGGTCTCGGCTACATTGCAAATGAGATTGTGGTGTTGTCAGCCCGGCTCCCGTGGGTGTGAATGCAAGGTACGCCTGTGCTTAGTATGCCCACCCCCCCCCCCCCCCCCACAAAAAAACACCACACTTGCACACACTTTGGCCATGAGGTCTCCTAAAATAAAGGGAGGTGAAGGACCTACAGGGCTGGCTGGGTGGGCTACACTCCTTCATAGGGGAGTCCCTCTGTCCCATCGGGCTCCCAAGTGTAGCAGGTGGGGTATAGGCCCCCCTCACACCCACCATTGCCACCGGGGCATGGAGAAGGATGGCGATTGCAAGTCCAGCTCCTCTCTCTCGACTTCACGCACAAAATACACTTTAAAAAAGAAATTCAAGTAGTAAAAAGTAACAAACCTGGGGAAAATGTTTATAACATTTTTAGAAGCAAAAGGGGCCCTCTGGGAGCTTTCAAAATTATTATTATATATATATATATGTTTAAAAAAATAACCAAAAAATATCATATGTTTTTTTTTTTTTTTTAAGTAATTTGTGGTTGTCTCACTGGAGCCCTGGGGATGCCCGGGCCACTGGGACCAGGCCACTGGGGACCTCCAGACCCCTAAACCAAAACATTGGCCCTTTAATAACAAAAAATTAGTGGGGGTTGCCACCCGGGGCCCTGGGGACCTCCAGACTGCAAAAAAATAAATAAATTCCAAAAATTGGCCCTTTAATAAAAAAATCCTACAAAAAAAAAACCAACTAACAAATATATATACAAAAAAAAAAAGAGGGGGTTACCATCTGGGGCGCTGGGGGGCCTGCCAGGCATCGGGCCACCCCGGAGCCCCCGGGCCCCTTACAGGTGTACAGGTCCGCCATCATGAATTTGTGGGCCCCTTACACAGCTTCAGGCATGGGCCCCCTGGAGCAGAGAACCGGGGGGGGGTGCTGCCGGCATGAAATTGAGTAAGCGGGGGGGGGGGTGGGTGCCACAAATTGAGGAGCGGAGGGGCCCTTTACAAAAATTTTGACAGAAATAAGAAATAAAGAAAAATATATATAAAAAAGGGGGGTAGCCATCCGGGGCCCTGGGGACCTCTGTGCTCTTTATCAAATAAAAATACAAAAGAGAAAAAATACATATATATATATTTTTTAAATATAACATTTATCGAAAAAAAAGTAAAAAAACAAGGGGGTAGCCTTCCAGGGCCCTGGGGACCTCTGGGCCCTTTCCTTAAAAAAAAAAAAAAAATATATTAAAAAAATATATATATTTTTTTAAATATATATATTTTATTTTAAAAAAAGGGCTTGCCATCTGGGGCCCTTAGTGGCCTCCGGGCCCCTGGGGACCTTCGGAGCCCTTAAACAAAAAAAAAAATTGTTTTTTTTGTTTTAGGGTGGTTCCCATCCGGGCCCCTGGGGGCACCTGGGGACCCCCGGGCGGTGTAATGCCTGTACCCCCCTAATGGCGGCCTGCAGGTGTACTGCCTGTACCCCCCTGATGGCGGCCCTGGGTTGTAATGTCAGCATGTGAAAAAATGACATTCTGAAGGAAAAAAGCCATTTAAAACTGACTCGCGGCTATAATGAATTGTCAGCTCTTGGAATTTGCAGGA
Source organism: Rana kukunoris (assembly GCA_029574335.1). Lineage (NCBI taxonomy): Eukaryota > Metazoa > Chordata > Amphibia > Anura > Ranidae > Rana > Rana kukunoris. Next base: position 162,700,071 of record CM056059.1, read on the forward strand.
GAATTCATTCATTAAAAACACCAAAAAAAAAGCGTGGGGGTCCCCCCAAATTCAAAAACCAGACCCTTTAGGTCTGGTATGGATATTAAGGGGAACCCCGCCATCAATTTTTAAAAAAAATGACGTGGGGTTCCCCCCAAATATCCATAACCAGACCCTTCAGGTCTGGTGTGGAATTTTAGGGGAACTCCACTCCAATAAAAAAAAAAAATGGCGTGGGAGCCCCCTAAAATCCACACCAGACCCTTATCCGAGCACGTTGACCTGGCCGGCCGCAGAAAAGAGGGGGGGACAGAGCGCGGCCCCCCCCCCTCTCCTGAACCGCACCAGGCCACATGCCCTCAACATTGGGAGGGTGTTTTGGGGTGCCCCCAAAACACCTTGTCCCCATGTTGATGAGGACAAGGGTCTCTTCCCCACAACCCTTGCCCGGTGGTTGTGGGGGGTCTGCGGCAGGAGGCTTATCGAAATCTGGAAGACCCCTTTAACAAAGGGCCCCCCAGATCCCGGCCCCCCCCTGTGTGAAAAGGTAATGGGGTACCTTGTACCTCTACCATTTCACGAGAAAAAAAATGTAAAGGGTTAAAAAAGACAAGAGCCGGTTTTTGACAAGTCCTTTATTATCTTCTTTCTTCTTTCCTTCGGGTTTCTTCTCCTCCTCCTTCTTCTTCCTCTGCTTCTGTCTTGGGTCTTCTATTCCCGCATCTTGCCCGGCGTGTTCTTCCATCTTCTTCCGCTGTTCTTCTCGTCCGCATCTTCTTCTCCTTCTTGTTCTTCTTCGCCGGAGCGGCCGCTTCCAATTGAAATCCCCGCTGTCTGCCGGACCACGCCCCCCCCTCTGACGCCACGGGCAAGCTCTTAGGAGTGTGCTGCCAGTGCGTTAGAGGGGGGCGTGGTCACATGTCAGAGGGCGGGCAATTCAATTTGAAGCTCGTGCGCGGCTTTTTCTTTGCAGAGTCGCCGCTTCCAATTGAATTGCCCGCTTTCTGGAACATGTGACCACGCCCCCCTCTGACGCACTGGCACCACACGGGGACTTTCCTAAGAGCTTGCCCGTGGCGTCAGAGGGGGGCGTGGTCCGGCAGACAGCGGGGATTTCGATTGGAAGCGGCCGCTCCGGCGAAGAAGAAGAAGAAGGAGAAGATGCGGACGAGAAGGACAGCGGAAGAAGATGGAAGAACACGCCGGGCAAGATGCGGGAATAGAAGACCCAAGACAGAAGCAGAGGAAGAAGAAGAAGGAGGAAGAAGAAACCCGAAGGAAAGAAGAAAGAAGATAATAAAGGACTTGTCAAAAACCGGCTCTTGTCTTTTTTTTACACTGACACTTTTTTTTTCTCGTGAAATGGTAGAGGTACAAGGTACCCCATTACCATTTCACACAGGGGGGGGGGCGGGATCTGGGGGGCCCCTTTGTTAAAGGGGTCTTCCAGATTTTGATAAGCCTCCTGCCCGCAGACCCCCACAACCACCGGGCAAGGGTTGTGGGGAAGAGACCCTTGTCCCTCATCAACATGGGACAAGTGTTTTGGGGGGCACCCCAAAACACCCTCCCAATGTTGAGGGCATGTGGCCTGGTGCGGTTCAGGAGAGGGGGGGGGCCGCGCTCTGTCCCCCCCTCTTTTCTGCGGCCGGCCAGGTCAACGTGCTCGGATAAGGGGTCTGGTGTGGATTTTAGGGGGGACTCCACGCCATTTTATTTTTATTTGGGGTGGAGTTCCCCTTAAATTCCACACCAGACCTGAAGGGTCTGGTTATGGATATTTGGGGGGAACCCCACGTCATTTTTTTTTTAAATTGACGGCGGGGTTCCCCTTAATATCCATATCAGACCTAAAGGGTCTGGTTATTGAATTTGGGGGGACCCCCACGCTTTTTGTTTTCGTTTTTTTATGAATGAATTCTCCTGCAATTGCCGGGAGCTGACAATTCATTATTGCCGCGAGTCAGTTTTAAATGGCTTTTTTTTTTTTTTTTTTTTTTTTCAGAATGTCATTTTGTGCAAAGACATATTTCTAACCGCAGGAAAAGTGCGCTTTATTCACCTGCTGACATTCCCCCCCCCCCCCATGGTACGAATTTTAAAATAATTATTCAAATCACGTGGGGGTCCCCCAAATTCAATAACCAGACCCTTCAGGTCTGATATGGATATTTTAAGTGGAACCCCGCCATCAATTTTTAAAAAAAATGACGTGGGGGTCCCCCCAAATATCCATAACCAGACCCTTCGGGTCTGGTGTGGAATTTAAGGGGAACTCCACCCCAAATTAAAAAAAAAATGGCGTGGAGTCCCCCCTAAAATCCACACCAGACCCCTTATCCGAGCACGTTGACCTGGCCGGCCGCAGAAAAGAGGGGGGGACAGAGCGCGGCCCCCCCCCTCTCCTGAACCGCACCAGGCCACATGCCCTCAACATTGGGAGGGTGTTTTGGGGTGCCCCCAAAACACCTTGTCCCCATGTTGATGAGGACAAGGGTCTCTTCCCCACAACCCTTGCCGGTGGTTGTGGGGGTCTGCGGGCAGGAGGCTTATCGAAATCTGGAAGACCCCTTTAACAAAGGGGCCCCCCAGATCCGGGCCCCCCCCCTGTGTGAAATGGTAATGGGGTACCTTGTACCTCTACCATTTCACGAGAAAAAAAATGTAAAGGGTTAAAAACGACAAGAGCCGGTTTTTGACAAGTCCTTTATTATCTTCTTTCTTCTTTCCTTCGGGTTTCTTCTTCCTCCTCCTTCTTCTTCCTCTGCTTCTGTCTTGGGTCTTCTATTCCCGCATCTTGACTGGCGTGTTCTTCCATCTTCTTCCGCTGTCCTTCTCGTCCGCATCTTCTCCTTCTTGTTCTTCTTCGCCGGAGCGGCCCGCTTCCAATCGAAATCCCCGCTGTCTGCCGGACCACGCCCCCCCTCTGACGCCACGGGCAAGCTCTTAGGAAAGTCCCCGTGTGGTGCCAGTGCGTCAGAGGGGGGCGTGGTCACATGTTCCAGAAAGCGGGCAATTCAATTGGAAGCGGCGACTCTGGCAAAGAAAAAGCCGCGCACGAGCTTCGAATTGAATTGGCCGCCCTCTGACATGTGACCACGCCCCCTCGGACGCACTTGCAGCACACTCCTAAGAGCTTGCCCGTGGCGTCAGAGGGGGGGGCGTGGTCCGGCAGACAGCGGGGATTTCAATTGGAAGCGGCGCCTCCGGCGAAGAAGAAGAAGGAGAAGAAGATGCGGACGAGAAGGACAGCGGGAGGAACAGAAGATGGAAGAACACGCCGGGCAAGATGCGGGAATAGAAGACCCAAGACAGAAGCAGAGGAAGAAGAAGGAGGAGGAAGAAGAAACCGAAGAAAAGAAGAAAGAAGATAATAAAGGACTTGTCAAAAACCGGCTCTTGTCTTTTTTAACCCTTTACATTTTTTTTCTCGTGAAATGGTAGAGGTACAAGGTACCCCATTACCATTTCACACAGGGGGGGGGCCGGGATCTGGGGGGCCCCTTTGTTAAAGGGGTCTTCCAGATTTCGATAAGCCTCCTGCCCGCAGACCCCCACAACCCACCGGGCAAGGGTTGTGGGGAAGAGACCCTTGTCCTCATCAACATGGGGACAAGGTGTTTTGGGGGGACCCCAAAACACCCTCCCAATGTTGAGGGCATGTGGCCTGGTGCGGTTCAGGAGAGGGGGGGGGCCGCGCTCTGTCCCCCCTCTTTTTTCTGCGGCCGGCCAGGTCAACGTGCTGCTCGGATAAGGGGTCTGGTGTGGATTTTAGGGGGGACTCCACG